>CM055119.1:182511556-183014056 GCA_029206835.1 Rana muscosa | reverse complement strand
CTTCCATCAGTCTTGCCTACACACCATCAGTCAAAAATCCGACCGTCCCAAACGCCGTGACGTAAAACACTCTGATGAGCCGAGAAAAATGAAGTTCAATGCTTCTGAGCATGCGTCGACTTGATTCTGAGCATGCGTGGGTTTTTTCTCCGATGGAGTTCCACACAGACGACCGGAATTTGCTATCGGTTTTTTGCCCTTCTGATAAATTTAAAACATGTTCTATTTTTTCTCACCGATGGAAAAAAGACCGATGGGGCCCATACACGATCGGTTTGTCCGATGAAAAAAGTGTTTTCATCGGTAAAATCGATCGTGTGTACGCGGCTTAAGTCTCTGGATGGATCCAATGGATTTATTAAAGAACGTCAGTTAGAGGGATGGAGGATTAGGGGAGATTCAGGTACCTTGCTTTGCGGATCACGGGTACTTTGATACAGAGGACAAACAGTTCCCACACTGGATGTAGCAACCACCGGATAGGCCTCTCTCACTGACCTAGCAGCCGGTGCGAAACTCGGTCAAAACTCTCTGCCACAGACTTGATGAATGTAATGGAGTCGTTGTACAGTCCTCTGCCACAGGACGGCACAACCACACACTTTGCACAATTCAAAAGACACAGCTACACAGTACCAGTTTCTTTCAGCCAGCCGGCAGCACTGTAAGGTAGATGGGCCGGGATGCGTCCCCCAATTGAGTCTCCAGGCTCTTCCTGAGATACCAGCCCTTTCGCTCGGTCCTCTCTGAGAAAAGTCCTCCCCTTGTTTCTCCAATTGCTCGGCTTCTTCCCGCAGGCAAGACAGCATGGGACCACCCCTGGACCAGTAGGCCCCAGAAGCTCCTGGGCCTACTATCAGTAACGGAGCCTCGGGCCAGCAGGCCCCAAGGCAGTAAAACTGCTCCGACATGCCTGAGGCCAGGAGGGCCATCAGGTCAGGATCGGAAGACCCCGAAAAACGGTGTCTGTCCCTTCAGTACCCTCTCCCAGAATGCACAGTGGCAGCAAACCACTCCCACTGGGCTGCTTCTGGGAAAAGAATACTCAACACACCCAGCCTGCTGCATTTCCAACCTTGACCTGTGGTGACAGCGACACCTACAGTCAAGTGGAAAATGCGCAACACAGCTGGACTGGAACAGAAACCAACAATTTAACACAATCATTCTGAGCCAAACTACAGCTCAGATAACTTAAATTTACATATAGCGCCTACTCAATAGGAGCAGGGCGCTACACACTTCCCCCACCGCAACAGACAATGTCCTCATCGTCAAGAAAAAATTACTCTCACTCCTGAGAGTCGATACCTGAATCCCAAAAAAAACTTGGATGGGGAAGGGGAAAGGTGAGGTAGTAAAAGAAATGAAAATGTAACATAAACATACAGTAGAGTTACACCAATGTACATTACAACCAGTGGCGGCCCGTCCATAGGGGGCGCCCGGGCGCTGCCCCCCCCCCCTCCTGTGGTCACCAAAAAAATAAATAAAAAAAAACGGGCCCTTTAAGAGTTTTTTTTATGTCTTTTTTTTACACATGGCGGCGCGACCATAGTGGGCGCAGAAGCGCCGCTACCGCTCGCTTCTGCGCCCGGCCGTCACTCACCACAACAATACATAGGTTCATGCATTGCATGAACCTATGTATTGCTGCCGCCCACTATTCAGATGGCCGGCCCCTTGAGTGCCGGCCATCTGAGTCACAGCGTCTGATTGGCCTTTAGAAGTGCCTATCAGAGCCAGCAGGCTCTGATAGGCTTCCCGACTACAGCCTGAGGGCTGTAATCGGCTTCTAAATACCTAATGAGAGGACGCACAGGGGTGCGTTCCCTGGCCAATCAGGTTCACCGGGTCTGGTTACCGGTAACCTGATTGGCTGAAGTGACATCGAGGGCGGGAGAAGACATTGAGGACGGAAGAAGGACGGCGCTGACTCGAGGAAGGTAAGTGCAGGGCTGGGGGGGAGAAACTGGCTGTATTATGAGGACAAACTGGCTGTATATTGGGGGGGACAAACTGGCTGTATTATGAGGACAAACTGGCTGCATTATGGGGGAGAAACTGGCTGCATATATTGGAGAAACTGGCTGCATATAGGGGAGAAACTGGCTGTATATTGGGGGAGAAACTGGCTGCATATAGGGGAGAAACTTGCTGCATATATTGGAGAAACTGGCTGCATATAGGGGAGAAACTGGCTGTATTATGAGGACAAACTGGCTGCATTATGGGGGAGAAACTGGCTGCATTATGGGGGAGAAACTGGCTGCATTATGGGGGAGAAACTGGCTGCATTATGGGGGAGAAACTGGCTGTATATTGGGGGGAGAAACTGGCTGCATTATGGGGGAGAAACTGGCTGTATATTGGGGGAGAAACTGGCTGCATTATGGGGGAGAAACTGGCTGCATTATGGGGGAGAAACTGGCTGCATTATGGGGGAGAAACTGGCTGTATATTGGGGGGAGAAACTGGCTGCATTATGGGGGAGAAACTGGCTGCATATGGGGGGGAAACTGGCTGCATTTGGGGACAAACTAGTGGCGTTTGGGCACAGTGGCTGCGTTTAATGGGCACAGTGGCAGCAATTGATGATTTTTTTTTTTTTTCAGTTTGTTTGCGCCCCCCAAAAAAATTTGAGCACCAGCCGCCACTGATTACAACATCTCTCTCTCTCTATCTATCTAAACCACCCACTCTCCAACAGTTTTAACACAATCATTCTGAGCCAAACTACAGCTCAGATAACTTAAATTTACACATAGCGCCTACTCAATAGGAGCAGGGCGCTACATATATATATATATATATATATATATATATATAGAAAAGTTCAAAGGGTGAGGAGCACAATGGTTTCAGCAGCATGGGAAAGCAATCTGACCTTCCCAAGGGCCAAAATATATAAAACACACACATATATATATATATATATATATATATATATATATATTTAAAAAGAGATGGGATTGCTGCACATAGAAATATTTATTGAAAATATAAAAATTACATCAAAGATGCATGGTATACATGGTGAGGTTTCGGGCTAGCATAGATAACGCCCTTCTTCAGGTAGGTAGGTAGGTATGTGGTTTTAAAGAAGGGCGTCACCATGTATACCATGCATCTTTGATGTCATTTTTATATTTTCAATAAATATTTTTATGTGCAGCAATCCCATCTCTTTTTAAATATATATATATATATATATATATATATATATATGCACACTGTATTACCAAAAGTATTGGGACATCCTTTAGCTCCAATCCTAGGCTAAGATGATGTCATCAGTCAGCTGCAGGCAGGCAGAAGCACTTCCTCTGTCTCCCCCCCACAGTAGTCAGACTAGGGCTGCAACTAACGATTACTTTCATAATCGATTAGTTGGCCGATTATTGTTTTGATTAGTCGATTAATCGGTTAATAACCTTAAAAAAAAAGGTAATTTTGCTGCATTTTTTATTTTTTTGGGGCTAATTTGTTGTTGGGCAGATTACAAAACACAAGTTGCTGCAAAAACACATTACATGCTTTTCTGCAGCTTCTCCATTGAAGTATATTGAACCAAAATAGCACCGTTTTGCGGTCCTCGCCTCGCCCTTTCCAAATACGCAGCAGCTGAAAAAATCATGGATGTGAACGTGTCCCATAGGAAACCATGTAAATGACCTGTAGTGTGTTTCTGCATAAAGCACCAAAAAACACAGAGGTGTGACCCGGGCCTGAGATGTTTAGTAACATAATGGGGTTAATTAAACTAAAATTAGTACAAAAAAGAGCAAATAATCGCTACTGTAAGGGGTTCATTTTTTACTGAGGGACAGTGAAAGTCATATTTACAGTAGCGATTTGCTCTTTTTGTACTATAAAGGACTCATTCTTTTTTCTTTTTAACCCCATTATGTTACTGGCCGATTAATCGATTATGAAAATTGTAATCGATTAATTTCATAATCGATTAGTTGTCGATTAATAGATTAGTTGTTTCGGCCCTAAGTCAGACTGAAACATTATAACTTTGTAGTAAGTCCCAAGGTGAGAATCTGCAGCAGGGGCTGGTTGGTGTCAAAAATTTGGGAACACAAGAACTGCATAGGCACCAAGATTTACATGGTTTCGCCATCTCTAAGCTGGCATCTCAGTCCAGGAAGTAGATGATGTAGAAATAAGAATGGTTTCCGCCTTTCTGGAGAGAAAAGGAGATGAAGGCCTTGTCAGGGGGAGTTATGTGATTTCATAGGAAATGATAAATATATAAAAGTGTTACACTGACATATTATGTAGTATGCATGGACTACATTACCTGGCAGGTGGCATATTTGTCATATTTGTCATAGTAGGCGCTCTATCCTGCACCGGGGATATGTCCTTCACCTTCAACTTCTCCCGTCACCGGCTCTTCCCACAGGCTGTGTAAGTCCCTATGACAATTTTTGGAGTTTTAGTGGAATAACTTGGAATGATACCATCTCCTCTTCCCACCTTCTATCGGAGGGGAGATAAGACGGCACACACATCCTGTGCTACACTTGTGTGCTGTCACAGTTTCCATAGCAATCCCGGCTACACCAACTTGTTGTCTATGATGTTTAGAAGATTCTCAAGATGAAATTTCTATTTAAATCTGGACGGGGAGGAAAAAAAAAAAGGAAAAAAAAAGCCAAGAAGAATGTTTGTTTGTTAACCAGCTTATAGATTCCTTCTTGGTACTTAATTTACCTGACTAGTCCTCAAAACCTTTGATTTGTTGTTTTATCTATTTATACAGTATCTCACATAAGTGAGTACACCCCTTACATTTGTGTAAATATTTTATTCTAACTTTTCATGTGACAACACTGAAGAAATGACACTTTGCTACAATGTAAAGTAGTGAGTGTACAGCTTGTATAGCAGTGTAAATTTTCTGCCCCCTCCAAATAACTCAACACACAGCCATTAATGTCTAAACGGCTGGCAACAAAAGTGAGTACACCCCTAAGTGAAAATGTCCAAATTGGACCCAATTAGCCATTTTACCTCCCCGATGTCATGTGACTTGTTATGCCGCGTACACATGGTCGGAATTTCCGATAGAAAAAGTCAGATGGGAGCTTTTGGTCGGATATTCCGACCGCGCGTATGCCCCATCGGACTTTTTCTGTCGGAATTTCCGACGGACTTAGAGAGCAGGTTCTCTATTTTTCCGTCGGAAATTCCGACTGAGGTTTTCCCATTGGCAAGTCTGACCGTGTGTACGCGGCATTAGTGTTACAAGGTCTCAGGTGTGAATGGGGAGCAGGTGTGTTCAATTTGGTGTTATCGCTCTCACTCTCTCAAACTGGTCACTAGAAGTTCAACATGGCACCTCATGACAAAGAACTCTTTATGGATCTGAAAAAAATAATTGTTGCTCTACATAAAGATGGCCTAGGCTATAAGAAGTTTGCCAAGACCCTGAAACTGAGCTGCATCACGGTGGACAAGACCATACAGTGGTTTAACAGGACAGGTTCCACTCAGAACAGGCCTCGCCATGGTCGACCAAAGAAGTTGAGTGCACATGCTCAGCATCATATCCTGAGGTTGTCTTTGGGAAATAGACGTATGAGTGCTGCCAGCATTGCTGCAGAGGTAGAAGGGGGGGGGGAAGCTTGTCAGCGCTCAGACCATACGCCGCACACTGCATCAAATTGGTCTGCATGGCTGTCGTCCCAGAAGGAAGCCTCTTCTAAAGATGATGCGCAAGAAATCCCGCAAACAGTTTGCTGAAGACAAGCAGACTAAGGACATGGATTACTGGAACCATGTCCTGTGGTCTGATGAGACCAAGATAAACGTATTTTCTTCAGATGGTGTGAAGCGTGTGTGGCGGCAACCAGGTGAGGAGTACAAAGACAAGTGTGTCTGGCCTACAGTCAAGCATGGTGGTGGGAGTGTCATGGCCTGGGGCTGCATGAGTGCTTCCGGCACTGGGGAGCTACAGATCATTGAGGGAACCATGAATGCCAACATGTACTGTGACATACTGAAGCAGAGCATGATCCCCTCCCTTCGGAGACTGGGCCGCAGGGCAGTATTCCAACATGATAACGACCCCAAACACACCTCCAAGATGACCACTGCCTTGCTAAAGAAGCTGAGGGTAAAGGTGATGGACTAGCCAAGCATGTCTCCAGGCTGTAAGTGACTGCAAAGGATTTCCAACCAAGTATTAAAAAGTGAAAGTTTGATTTATGATTGTTAATCTGTCCCATTACTTTTGGTCCCTTAAAAAGTGAGAGGCACATATACAAATTGTTGTAATTCCTACACCGTTCATCTGATTTGGATGTAAATACTCTCAAATTAAAGCTGAAAGTCTGCAGTTAACCACTTGGCAACCACCCGCCGACAAATAACGTCAACAAGGTGGTTGCTTAACTCTGGGAGGACGTTATATAACGTCCTCCCAGAATCGCGCTCCCGCGCGCCCCCTGGGGCGCGCACACGGGAAACTCCGTAACCGCCGGATCACGAATCGCGGTAAATCGCCGCTGATAGCAGCCGTTTACCACGTGATCGCTCCGTCAAATGACGGAGCGATCACTTGTAAACAGACCGGCGTCATGTGATGACGCCGGTTCCTCTCTCCCCTCTCTGTACCGATCGGTACAGTGTGAGAGGAGAGGGGGAGGGAGCAGATCAAGGCAGCAGCGCTGTGGGCTGGATCTGTGACAATTGCAGTCACAGATCCAGCCATCCATCCATCCCTGCTCAGCCATCCCTGGTGCAATACCCTGCCAATACTCTGCAAAATACCCTGCGCAATACTCTGCAAAATACCCTGCGCAATACTCTGCAAAATACTATGCAATACCCTTGTGCAATACTCTGCAATACCCTGGTGCAATACTCTGCAATACCCGGTGCAATACTCTGCAATACCCTGCGCAATACTCTGCAATACCCTGCGCAATACTCTGCAATACCCTGCACAATACTCTGCAATACCCTGCGCAATACTCTGCAATACCCTGCAAAATACTCTGCAATACCCTGCGCAATACTCTGCAATACCCTGCGCAATACTCTGCAATACCCTGCGCAATACCCTGCAATACCCTGCGCAATACTCTGCACAATACTCTGCAATACCCTGCACAATACTCTGCAATACCCTGCACAATACTCTGCAATACTCTGCAATACCCTGTGCAATACCCCCTGTGCAATACCCCGTGCAATACCCTGCCATACTCCGCAATACCCTGCCATAGTCCGCAATACTCCGCAATGCCCTGCAATACTCCGCAATACTCCGCAATGCCCGGCAATACTCCGCAATGCCCGGCAATACTCCGCAATGCCCGGCAATACTCCGCAATAACCACTTCCCGCCCGCCGGCCGTCATATGACGTCCTTGACTTTGTGTGGGGATATCTGAATGATGGGTGCAGCTACAGGCATCATTCAGATATTAGCTTTTTCAGCCGGCGATTCCCTACACCATAAGAACAATCATAGCGGCTGTTCCGCCGCTTGATCATTGTTACGGGAGGCGAGAGGGGATGTCCCCCCCCCGCGGCCCTCCGGTGCTTCTACCGACTCACCGCTACGATCAAAGCCAGGATTGTTGGTTTTTTTTTTGGTTTTTTTAGGCTTCCCAGCCTAGAGGTGAGATGTGGGGTCTTATTGACCCCATATCTCACTGTAAAGAGGACCTGTCATGCCATATTCCTATTACAAGGGATGTTTACGTTCCTTGTAATAGGTATAAAAGTGATCAAAACAATTTTTGGGGCGGAAAAACATGTCAAACTAAAATAAATAAAGTAAAATGAACAATAAAAAAATATATATTTTTTTTAAAGCGCCCCTGTTCCCGTGAGCTCACATACAGAAGCAAACGCATACATAAGTCCCGCCCACATATGAAAACGGTTTTCAAACCACACATGTGAGGTATCTCTGCGAACGTTAGAGCGAGAGCAATCATTTTGGCCCTAGAACTCCTCTGTAACTCAAAACATGTAACCAGTAAAAATATTTAAAGCGTCGCCTATGGGGATTTTTTAAGTAGCGAAGTTTGGCGCCATTCCACGAGTGTGTGCAATTTTTAAGGGTGACATGTTAGGTATCTATTTACTCGGCGTAACTTCATCTTTCACATTATGCAAAAACATTGGGCTAACTTTACTGTTTTGTTTTTTTTTAAGCACAAAACATTTTTTTTCCATAAAAAACGCGTTAAAAAAATTGCTGCGCAAATATCGTGCAAGATAAAAAGTTGCAACAACCACCATTATATTCTCTAAGGTCTTTGCTAAAAAAACATATATAATGTTTTGGGGTTCTATGTAATTTTCTAGCAAACAAATGATGATTTTTACATGTAGGAGAGAAATGTCAGAATTGGCCTGGGTGCTCCAGAACGCCTGAAGGTGCTCCCTGCATTTTGGGCCTCTGTATGTGGCCACGCTGTGTAAAAGTCTCACACATGTGGTATTGCCATACTCGGGAGTAATAGCCAGTGGCGTCACTAGGGTTGGTGTCACCTGGTGCGGTATAACATGGTGTCACCCCCCCCCCCAATAATTTTTTTCACCCTAATAACACTGCATATATTGGCAACAGTAGTGCCGTTAATAACTATCAATCAACTAGCAAATTTGAATAACAAAATCATATGAAAATAATAGAAATCAAAGCTTAAACTGTTAAAGAACTGTATTTATTTTAACTTTAAACTTTACTGAATTAATAAATAAATAACACAAAAACAGGAACAAATATGAAAGCATTTAGTTAACATCTAAATCAAAACTTTGCTTTTCTAGCCTTGACAGCTGCAAAATTGTGAACAACATCATCAAAATCAATACATTTCGCTAGTTCACTTTCAACTGATAATATTGCAAGATCAGAAAGCCTTGCCTGTCCCATCGTTGAACGCAAATAGTTTTTTATCAGCTTCAACTTTGAAAAGCTCCTCTCACATGAAGCCACAGACACACAGATTGTCAGAAATATTTTTAGACATAGTGAAAGGGTTGGAAGAGATTCAATGAAGTCCCATTCTGCTATGAAGGTCAAAACTTGTAAAGCCGACCAATCTTTGACTTCTTCTAGGTTGATCTTGGCTGCTTTGAGATGTCTCCTCAGTCTGGGTATTTCCATTAACAGCTCACTCTCAGATATTTCGTCATAAAAAGTGGTCAGTTTTGGAATGGACACCTTTAATGTTTCTTCAGTTTCATATATGAGACTCTTTGCTTGAACAGCCTCAAACATGGCTGCAACTTCCATGATGGCTCTTAATCTGATCTGGAGTTCAGAATGGAAGCGATCAATGCACTCAAGCATTGCCCTCTTGTTCTCGTCTTGTAGACTTATGCCTCCAGCATCACGTGCCTGTTCCCCTGCCATCCTCTTCTTAAACCTGGCTCTTCTCTCTACGGCAATTCCATATTCTTTAGATTTTAAATGTGCCTGCTTAATTGCATGTTCCACTAGGTGACTGCGCTCTTCAAACAGAAAAAGTCTTAGTGTACTCCTGGAGAGTGGAGAGGAGGAGGGCTGGGCACTGTGGGCAGCGACCGTCACACACAGCAGCCGCGCCGCCCGGGCGGAGAAAGTTGTGTGTGTGCTGCAGTGACGTGTCGTCACATCATCACAGTGCAGTGTGATGATGTGACAGGCTGAGTCGCTCGCTGGCTCTGTAGGGTAGGGAGGAGGATTGGAATTTAGGAATAGGAAGAATAAGGAGCCGGAGGACACACACCAGGCGCGGCCGCGGTGCTGGAGGTGTTGTTCCAGGCTTCCAGCCCAGCGGGGTGAAATTAATCAATGAATGGGTCAGCTGTAAAAAAAAAAAAAAAAAAAAATTAAAAAAAAAAAAAAAAAAAAAAGGGAGGGTGTCACCCCTCTAGCGGGTGTCACCCGGGGGCGGACCGCACCCCCCGCACCCCCCTAGCAACGCCTCTGGTAATAGCAGAATGTGTTTTGGGGTGTAATTTGTGGAATGCATATGCTGTGTGTGAGAAATAACCTGCTAATATGACAATTTTGTGAAAAAAAAAAAAAGAGAAAAAAAAAATCTTGATTTTGCAAAGAATTGTGGGAAAAAATGACAACTTCAAAAAACTCACAATGCCTCTTTCTGAATACCTTGGAATGTCTTCTTTCCAAAAAGGGGTAATTTGGGGGGTATTTGTACTTTTCTGGCATGTTAGGGTCTCAAGAAATGAGATCGGCCGTCAGTACTTCAGGTGTGATCAATTTTCAGATATTGGCACCATAGCTTGTGGACTCTATAACTTTCACAAAGACCAAATAATATCCACCAATTTGTACTTATTTTTACCAAAGATATGTAGCAGTATAAATTTTGGCCAAAATTTATGAAGAAAAAATAGTAATTTGCAAAATTTTATAACAGAAACGAAAAAAAAAATCATTTTTTTACAAAATTTTCAGTCTTTTTTCTCTTATAGCGCAAAAAATAAAAAACCCAACAGTGATTAAATACCACCAAAAGAAAGCTCTATTTGTGTGAAAAAAAGGACAAAAATTTCATATGGGTACAGTGTTGTATGACTGAGTAATTGTCATTCAAAATGTGAGAGCACCGAAAGCTGAAAATTGGTCTGGTTATTAAGGGGGTTTAAGTGCCCAGTGGTCAAGTGGTTAAAGCACATCTTGTTTGTTTCATTTCAAATCAATTGTAGTGGTGTATAGAGCCAAAAAGATTAGAATTGTGTCAATGTCCCAATATTTATGGACCTGACTGTAAACCCTATTGAGCATCTGTGAGGAATCCTCAAACGGAAGGTGGAGGAGCGTAAGGTCTCTAACATCCACCAGCTCCGTGATGTCATCATGGAGGAGGGGAAGAGGACTCCAGTGGAAACCTGTGAAGCTCTGGTGACCTCCATGCCCACAAAGGGGTTAAGGCAGTGCTGGAAAATAATGGCGGCCACACAAAATATTGACACTTTGGGCCCAAATTGGAAATTTTCACTTAGGGATGTACTCACTTTTTTCGCTTACCTTTTTCTCTCTCTCCCTCTTGTCCTTTTGCCCCCCCCCCTCGCTCTCTTCTTCTTCCCCTCTCCTTCTCTTGCTCTCTCCCTCTTCATCCCCATCTCTCTCCTCTGTCTCCCTGCCTCTCTTTTCCTCTCCCCATCTCTGGCTCTCCCCCTCTTTTCCCCCCCCTTAGCTTCCCCCCTCTCATCTCATTCACTCTCCCTCCCTCTCTCTCTCTCCTTCCCTCTATTCCACCCTCTCTCCCCTGCAATCTCCCTCCCTCTCTTCTCCTCTCCCCATCTCTGGCTCTCCCCCTTTCTTTCGCCCCCCCCCCCCATTTCTCGCTTACCTTCTCTCTCTCCCTCTCCTCCTTTTGCTCTCTCTCTCCCCCTCTCTCTTCCTCTTCCTTTCTCTGTCTCCCCCCCCCCCTCTCTCTCTCTTTCTCTCTCTCTCTCTTTCTCCCTCTCCTTCTCTTGCTATTTCGCTCCCCCTGTCTTCCTCTCTCTTTCTCTCTCATCTTCCACTCTCTTTCTCTTGCTCTCTCTATCTCCCCCCTCTCTCTCTCCCTCCCCCTCTTCCCTTTTGCCCCCCCCCCCCTTACTCTGCTCTCTCTTTCACGCTCCATCCCTCTCTTTTTTTTACCCTGTCTTTCTCTCTCTCTCTCCCCCCATCTCTTCTTTTCACCTCCCACTATTCTTTCTCTCCCTCTCCTCCTTCCTGCCCCATATATTTTCCTTCTCTCTTTGTCAATCTCTCCGTCTCTCGCTCTTCTTCTCTCTCTCTGTCCCTCTATCGAAACTGATGGAGCTTTTTGAATCAGGCACAGGAGCTCTTAAAGGGCCATACCACCAGAAATATGGTTCATATTTTATATTGAATTCCATCCATTGTCTCCTCTCTCCTCTCTGTGTATTAGTATTACATAAATATTTCCCCTTGTCTCCCTCTTTCTGGAAATGTGTCCCTTTCTTTACATTCATTCCTTTCCTTCATTTTTGCTCTTTCCCTCCACAATCTGTATATAAGAAAGGAGGTCTCCCTATAGCCGCACGTCTGAACAATCCCATGGATCAATGGTTAGTGGCAACCTCAGACTGGACTCAAACCAGGCCACACCCCCAACGCATTTCACTCCGCCCCTCGGAGCTTAATCATGGGGATTAAGCTCCACAATCTGTACCATACTAGCCATCTCTCTCTTTAAATCTATCCACATCTCTTACTTTTTATCTCTTGCAATTTCTACCTCTGCTGTACTAAAGCGAAAGTAAACTACCAGCAAAAAAAATAAAAGCAAAATGTGGGCCCCCCTGGAACTTTTTCCCGTAATGTGCTATTATGTACAGCATATTAGCACAATATGGCACACTTGCTGAGCAAAGAAAACCCCTCCACTGCTTTGATGTTTGTGATCTCCTCCATGACCAGCATTTCCATCTTTACCTGGCCTTCTTCTAGGTTCGGCATCTTCGGCCATCTTGATTAGTCAAGCCAAAAAAGCGTAAATCCTGCGCATGCCCAGGATCATGCTGAGACCGTACACTGAGCTGTTCATGGGTGTTCCAAAACGGCTCTATTCTCCATCCAATGCTGGTAATTAGGGATGAGTTGTGTTCGTGGCCAAAATCCAGTTCATCCAAACCCACGGGAACGTGTCACATGACCGCATTCCCACCGGCCCAATATGCTGTGCGCAGGGGATTTCCAACCACACAACTTTACACAACAAAAGGGTGGGGAAGCTCATGACATCATTGACCTAATATGGCAACATGGCCATATTAAGACAATATTAAGACATATTAAGACATATTAAGACACTGAGCTGTTCATGGGTGTTCCAAACGGCACTATTCTCCATCCAATGCTGGTAATTAGGGATGCGTTGGGTTCGTGGCCAAAATCCAGCTTATCCAAAACCACGGGAACGTGTCACATGATCGCATCCCCACCGGCCCAATATGCTGTGAGCAGGGGATTTCCAACCACACAACTTTACACAACAAAAGGGTGGGGAGCTCATGACATCATTGACCTAATATGGCAACATGGCCATATTAAGACAATATTAAGACATATTAAGACATATTAAGACACTGAGCGGTTCATGGGTGTTCAAAATGGCACTATTCTCCATCCAATGCTGGAAATCAGGGATGAGTTGGGTTCGTGGCCAAAATCCAGCTCATCCAAAACCACAGGAACGTGTCACATAATCGCATCCCCATCGGCCCAATATGCTGTGGGCAGGGGATTTCCTACCACACAACTTTACACAACAAAAGGGTGGGGAAGCTCATGACATCATTGACCTAATATGGCAACATGGCCATATGAGGACAATGATATTGACCTACTGTGGCCATATTAGGGCAATAATGTCACAAGCCTCCCCACCCTTTGCTACATTAAGGCTTGGGAAGTGAAATCTTCTGCCCCCAGCTGAGTGGCCCCATCTATACAGGCAACTCCCACATTCAGACCAAACCCAAACTCACCCCTTGCTGGTAGTATATGAATACATGGGCACTCTGTCATGAGATATCTGCTTGAAAGTGAACTGTGATCCTCTCCTTCAGCTGAGATAATATAAAATGTGCCTTGCCCTTGACAGAAGTGGTCAACACTGATGGGAGCTTCTGGAAGAATTTTCTCCAGAGAAGATATGTATTTTTGTCCTACTGTTACTGTTCAATTTGCAATCATAACACGCCTATTAACATAGCCTTATGTTAACATTGAATTATACACTCACCTTGCTAGTACCGGGTTGAATCCCCTTTTGCCTTCAGAACTGCCTTCATTCTTCGTGGCACAGATTCAACAAGGTGTTGGAAACATTCCTCCTTTTGGTCCATAGTGACATGATAGCATCACGCAGTTGCTGCAGATGCGCATATCCCATTCCACCCCATCCCAAAGGTGCTCTATTGGATTGAGATCTGGTGAGTGTGGAGGCCATTGGAGGACAGTGACCTCATTGTCCAGTGGTGAGATGATTGGAGCTTTGTGACATGGTGACATTATACTGCTGGAAGGAGCCATCAGAAGATGGGTACACTGTAGTCATAAAGGGATGGACATGGTCAGCAACAATACTCAGGTAGGCTGTGGTGTTTACACGATGCTCAATTGGTACTAAGGGGTCCAAAGTGTGCCAAGAAATTATCCCCCACAATATTACACCACCACCAGCCTGAACCGGTGATACAAGGCAGGATGGATCCATGCTTTCATGTTCTTTACACCAAATTCTGACCCGACCATCTGAATGTCGCAGCTGAAATCAAGACTCATCAGACCAGGCAACGTTTTGTTTCTATTGTCCAATTTTGGTGATCCTGTGTGAATTGTAGCCTGCTCTTAATTGACAGGAGTGGCACCCAGTGTAGTCTTCTGCTGCTGTAGCCCATCTGCTTCAAGGTTCGATGTGTTGTGCATTCAGAGATGGTATTCTGCATACCTTGGTTGTAACGAGTAATTATTTGAGTTACTGTTGCCTTTCTATCATCTCCAACCAGTCTGCCCATTCTCCTCTGACATCAACAAGGTATTTTCCTCCACACAACTTCCGCTGACTGGATATTTTCTATTTTTCGGACCATTCTCTGTAAACCCGAGAGATTGTTGTGTGTGAAAATCCCAGTAAATCTGCAGTTTTTGAAATACTCAGACCAGCCTGTCTGGCACCAACAACCATGCCACGTTCAAAGTCACTTAAAGCGGACCTTCAGTAATTTTTTCATCTTTCCATCCAATTCTGCCCTTGTTGTTTTAACTTTGGATAGTAAAACTATCCTTTTTCTTGTCTGGTCATTAGCCTAGGCTTATGACCTCATGTACAGCTCTCTCTCTCAAGTTTGCCAGGAAGGGAGGGAGATGAGTCATAAGAGGACCATCGAAAGCTGCAGAGCTGGAGGTGTGCCTCTGTGTATCTGTATAAATCCAGGAAGTGAACAGGCAGCAGCTTCAGCTGCCCACAGTTAAAATGGCTGCAGCCAGACTCAGTGGAGGGAGATTTCTGCAGCATTTTTGGCAAGTACAGAATCACAGTATATATAAAATAATATGCAAAGTGGTTGGAGGGAAGCTTCAGAATGGCAAAGATGTTTTAATTACAAATTATGTGAGCAGACTGCAGTTTGTCTTTAAATCCCTTTTCTTATGCTCGGTTTGAACATCAGCAAGTCGTCTTCACCAGTTTTAGATGCCTAAATGCATTGAGTTGCTGCCATGTGATTGGCTGATTAGCAATTTGAGTTACCAAGCAATTGAACAGGTGTACTTAACAAAGTGGTCCACAATATACATTGTATATAAACCGTGTGTATATATATATATATATATATATATATATATATATATATATATATTCTCCGAAAAGAGGGGGATCCCTTTGATCACACCTCCCAACATTTTGAGATGGGAATGAGGGACACCTACTAGCAAATGCATTAAGGCATAGGACACGCCCCCTGTTACACCCCCTTAAAGGAGAATTACCAAAAAAAAGGTTTATTAAATCCACAAGTGCTTTTTTTTACCATTACTATTCCTTTATATTGGCTTTTAAAATTTACAAATGCAGCAATTTAGAAATTGGATGAAAGGTTTAGCACTGAGAAACACTTTTTGAAAGATAAAAAAATGCATTTTATATACAATTATATAGATCAGACCAAAATGAGGGACAAATGAGGGGGAAAGAGGGATAGAGGGACATTGCTCCAAATCAGGGACAGTTGGGAGCTATGCTTTGCTTGAAATTAGCAATGAATTCCTATTGGCTGCTGTAGTTTTTTCTGGCACTCACCGCATTGTTATTTGCCATAGCGGATAAAGAAATGTCCTCTATGCAGAAGAGTTATTTTTTTTTTTTTCCCAGAGAATGCAATATAGTAAATTGTCATAGCCATTTAATGTGTTTAGCTTAATTGCGTCTGCCACCCTATTGGTTGATGGACTAGATTGTTAATCAAATGTAATTGCGCATTGAGGAGTATTGAGAAGCCTTAGCATGTTGCTTTAGTAGAGCATGATGTTACAGAGTTCCATGTAGCTGCGATATGTTAATTGTATCTCTGCAGGCGAGCGGGCTGTAGCAGCCTGTGACAATACCCGAACAATGGACATACTGTGTGCGCCTGTTCAATGGCTGGGAGCAGCAGGGGTGATTAAAATGCATTGCAGGCAGAGAGGGAAAGAAATCTCACCAGAGGGGTTAAAGAGCCCCCGGAGGCTTCCTGCTTTTATAATCACTTACTTTCTAAGGCAGCACAAACACCAGCGGCACAGACTACGGAGAAAATGGCTTCTCGCATTGGAGAACAGCAAAGGGACCACTGCAAGAAATAGCTGGAAGGACGCTATGAAACATTATAGTGGCTCTTAGCATGAAAGCGTTGCAGGCGTTATACATTAATATTGTCTGAGTCGTTCCTGATAAGGGACCCAGTAGTTGCACAATGATTAATTAATGACCCTGGTTGCAGTCAAGGGTTTTTAGGCTAGGGGAAAAAAAAAGACACATGTCCATCGAGCTAAGATCACTGCCGATTGCTACATGAAAGCCCGACTACTTGTGGGAATGGAGCACATTTACATACAGTGGCGGCTGGTGCTCCCATTTCTTGGGGGAGGCGGCCCACGGCCCCCACCCAGCCAGCCATCCGACCACCACTAAAATCCTCATACAATGCAAAAGGGCAGTATTGGCTGGGAACATTGTTTTTTTTTTTGCATAGATCTTAATGAGAACTCAACAATTGGCGAGCCAGCCGGGAGCAGGGCATTACAATGGGGAAGGGGGAATGATGGGATTATGAGGTAATGATAAAGTGTGCTTTAAAGGAAATCTACTCTTTATTCTATGTTTATGTAAAAGAGAACAGTGTAAATAATGTGTTTTAACCATATGCACATATACGGCAACAGGGCGACCGATCTGCGCCGGATCACGTTAAAAGTAGAAAATAATGTGTTTTTTTTTCAAAATCTTCAGTCTTTTTTAGTTTATGTGATAAAACATAAAAACCTAGCTGTGATCAAATAGCACCAAAAGAAAGCTTTGCTTGTGTGAGAAAAATGGTAAAAATGTAATTTGCGTACAGTGTTGCATGACTGCGCAATTAAACAGTTATAGTAGCGCAGTGCCAAATAGAAAAAGATGCTATGAAGGGGGAATGAGTGAGGGGGGAGGTGTGTTTGCTGCCCCCCCCCAAAAAAAATATTGAGCACCAGCCGTCACTGCAAGATAGTCACATAAAAATCTGTTGCCCTCCGGGAACTGTGGGCAGCTATCTGAGGGCAGGTTCGGCATCACTGGGGGAAAGGGGGGATGATGTCAGCAAGAGCAATTTGACTACACACACTTTTCGCCACAGTGCACTAAGCGAGCAAAAAATACTACTATCCTTGGGCCACCCAAAGGTGTCCCAAGTCATTTATAATACTATACTGTATACTGCGAGAAAAAAAATTGCCCTGCACTGCTAAATTGTTTGGGTTTGGCTTAAAGAAAAGGTAGCCTAGAGCCGACAGTAAACAAATATGCGGCATCGTGGCGGGTGGGCCTTGGCGCCTTTGACTAGACATGTGAAATTCGTTTTGTTCTGAATACATTTTTTAGCAAATTTTTACAAATTTGTTAATTCGCAAATATCCGAATGAATGAAAACCCGTTTAACTAACTTTTCCAAATAGTTAGTTACTATTTTAGAATTTTCGGGTTTTCGAATTTACAAATTTATGAAGTTTTGAATTTCCGAATTTTCAAATTTACCAATTTACAAATTGCGAACCCGAAACACAAAATAAAACAAACAAAAAAAACAACAAATGTAGGTAAAATTGATCCAGGGAATATCTGATTGGGGATCAGGAAGGAATTTTTTCCCCCTGCTGGAGCAAATTGGATCGTGCTCTGCTGTTTTTTTTTTTTCTTTCCTCTGGATCAACTGTGAGTATAGGTCTGTGTAGATGGGATTGTATTTTACATTTTTTTTCTTATTTGAACTTGATGGACTTGTGTCTTTTTTCAACATGACTAACTATGTAACTATGAATAAAACAAAAACAAACACATTTTTTGTCAGTGCACCGGTCTACCTTTGACCAATTTGTAGACACAGCTGTGACGAGAGCGTTCACCCTGTGCACTCCCACAGGGCTGGTGCTACCACAAGGCAAACTAGGCAGCCACCTGGGGCGCCGCGCTGCCTAGGGCACCCAGCCACTGGTGTTCCTACTCTTCTATCTGCAGCAAGCAACTAAGTCTCAGCATCAGCAAGCAACCTCTGCTCTATTCGCACATAGTGTCAGAGGCGAGGCGGCAGCGGAGGACTGTGTCTGTGTCCCGACTCCTGAATGAATGGAAGCAAGCAAACATTCATTGATGGGCGCTGTAGGCTGCATTTGATGGGAGCTGGTGAGACTATATTTGATGGGTGCTAGTGAGGCTGCATTGATGGGCGCTGGTGAGGCTGCATTTGATGGGTGCTGGTGAGGCTGCATTTGATGGGTGCTGGTGAGGCTGCAATGATGGGCGCTGGTGAGGCTGCATTGATGGGCGCTGGTGAGGCTGCATTGATGGGCACTGATAGGCTGCATTGATGGGTGCTGGTGAGGCTGCATTAATGGGTGCTGGTGAGGCTGCATTGATGGGTGCTGGTGAGGTTGCATTTGATGGACGCTGGTGAGGCTGCATTTGATGGGCGCTGGTGAGGCTGCATTTGATGGGCGCTGGTGAGGCTGCAATGATGGGCACTGGTGAGGCTGCATTGATGGGCGCTGGTAGGCGGCATTGATGGGCGCTGGTGAGGCTGCATTGATGGGTGCTGGTGAGGCTGCATTTGATGGACGCTGGTGAGGCTGCATTTGATGGGCGTTGGTGTGGCTGCATTTGATGGGCGCTGGTGAGGCTGCAATGATGGGCGCTGGTGAGGCTGCATTGATGGGCGCTGGTAGGCTGCATTGATGGGCGCTGGTGAGGCTGCATTGAAGGGCGCTGGTGAGGCTGCATTGATGGGCGCTGGTGAGGCTGCATTTGATGGGCGCTGGTGAGGCTGCATTTGATGGGCGCTGGTGAGGCAGCATTGATGGACACTGGTGAGGCTGCATTTGCGCTTCATTAAAAAG
Source organism: Rana muscosa (assembly GCA_029206835.1). Classification (NCBI taxonomy): domain Eukaryota; kingdom Metazoa; phylum Chordata; class Amphibia; order Anura; family Ranidae; genus Rana; species Rana muscosa. The sequence goes on along the minus strand of CM055119.1, from coordinate 182,994,927 downwards.
GTGGGGTATACAGTGGCAGGGGAAAGGGGGTGGAGTCAGGGGTGGAGCCAATGGAGAGACGGCAAAATTAGGTTTTGCCTAGGGTGTCAAAAATCCCTGCACCAGCCCTGCGTTCCAGGAACAGTTACTGGTGGGCTAATGGACATTCAGTCACGGTGGTCACATGATCTCAAACCTCGACCCGCCTTCTGGTATTTGAAACCTCTTAAAGGGCCGGAAGGCACCGGCGCAAAGGAATTAAGTGAAGTATAGAAAAATTAGATCACTGTGTTGGCTTTGCTGCCCTGCAGGGCATGACAAATTTCAGGACTGGATGAACAGAAATAGAAACCTTAAGCTGCATCCAAATACTTATTTCAGCTGCGTGTTTAGCTGTTTGCCCAGAGCTCACCTGTAAGTGTCAGAGTTGGCATGAGGATATGGATATAGTTGAGGCTCGGGGTATGCAGGGGACTTTTTTTTTTTTGCTCGAAAAAAACAAACAAGCTGAATGCTAGCAGCTCTAGATTCTTGGCGCTGAAACCTAATGTACTGTTTTGGGTGTGCTGACCCTTCATTCGAGTGAAAGCACAGCTCCCTCCAACTGGTTTTATGTGAAGTGAAAAGTCATCGAGTGAAATGACCCAAGAATGCATCTCCCTTCTGCAGTATGAGCTCCTGACACTTCACCTATTGTCAGTGCTGTGCGCCGCTGAAGTAATGCGATCTAATGAGCCTTGCGCACACTGGCTTTGAAATGAAACATCCAAATTGTTCCATCACCTTGAAACCCATTTGAATGCTCCTTTGTCAGTCAATAGCTCTAGATTATACGTCTGAATTGCTTTTCCAGAGTTATGTGTCCGCACTTGAAAGCATTGTTGCACTCCGATGTGACGCACGCAGAATGCAGAGTATCCCGGGAAGAGTAACCCTGCCAGAACCGAGACGCTCTTCGCTGGCTGGGGCGAGTCTGATTAGATGCAGTCGCAAATTTTCCATCCCAACTCCTATCAACTTATTGGTGCCGCAGAGCCACCCCATAGTTTGTGTTCTGGTCGATCCAGCAGGAATCGGGCAAAATTCAAGTCAATGTATGGCTAGCTTAACCACTTCAATACGGGCAACTTTCATCCCCTTCCTGCCCCGGCCAATATTCAGCTTTCAGCGCTGTCGCAATTTTCATGACGATGGCGCGGTCGTACAATGCTGTACCCAAACAAAATTTTTATTAGATAGAGATTTCTTTTGGTGGCATTTAATCAAAACTGAGTTTTTTTACTTTTTGCTAAACAAATGAAAAAAGAACAAACATTTTGAAAAAAAACGTTTTTTTCTTTGTTTTTGTTTAAAATGTTTAAATAAGTATTTTTTTTTCTCCTTCACTGATGTGCGCTAATGAGGCTGCACTGACGGGCACTGATGAAGTGGCACGGATGAGCACTGATAAGGAGGATCTAGTATGCAGCACTGATAGGTGACACTGATATGCAGCACTAATGGGCACTGATGAGGTGGCAAGGATGAACACCGATAAGGATGCACTAGTGTGCAGCACTGATGGGCACTTATAGGCAGCACTGATAGGCGGCACTGATGATCACTGATGGACAGCCTTTATGGGCACTGATGAGGTGGCACTGATGAGCGCCGATGGACAGCCTTTATGGGCACTGATAGGCGGCACTGATGGGTACTGATGAGGTGGCACGGATGAGCACTGATGAGGAGGCACTAGTATGCAGCACTGATGGGCACTGATAGGCAGCACTGATATGCAGCACTGATGGGCACTTATAAGTGGCACTGATAGGCAGCACTGATGGGCACTGATGGACAGCCTTTATGGGCACTGATATGCGGCACTGATGACCACTGATAGGCGGCACTGATGGACAGCCTTTATGGACACTGATAGGCGGCATTGATGGGCACTGAGAGGTGGCTCTGATGGGCACTGAAAGGCAGAACTGATGGGCATCACTGGTCAGTGCCGCACTGTGTGCAGCACTGATGGGCACTTATAGGCAGCACTGATAGGCGGCACTGATGATCACTGATGGACAGCCTTTATGGGCACTGATGAGGTGGCACTGATGAGCACCGATGGACAGCCTTTATGGGCACTGATAGGCGGCACTGATGGGTACTGATGAGGTGGCACGGATGAGCACTGATGAGGAGGCACTAGTATGCAGCACTGATGGGCACTGATAGGCAACACTGATATGCAGAACTGATGGGCAATTATAGGCGGCACTGATGGGCACTGATGGACAGCCTTTATGGGCACTGATGGCCACTGATAGGCGGCACTGATGGACAGCCTTTATGGACACTGATAGGCGGCATTGATGGGCACTGACAGGTGGCTCTGATGGGCACTGAAAGGCGGCACTGATGGGCACTGATGGGCATCACTGGTCAGTGCCATCTTAAGAGCATTAGAGGGCCCGAGCAAAACAGTGCACTGGGGCCCTGTCTACACAATCACGCACGAGAATAAAAATGCAAATTGCCCCCCTGCTAGCGGCTGAATAGTGCCGCAAAAATGACGGTAAATCACCGCTAAAAATAGCGGCGCTTTACCGCTGACGGCGCAATGGTGTGAAAGTAGCCTAAGTCATCATGTGCCAGGCCCAGGCCCAAGCAGAAGCAAGCAGCCAATCAAATATAGTGCTCAATGTGGATTAAATAAATTATAATTATGCATAGCCATAGATGTCATTAATAAAGTGATTTGTGCAACAGCAGGTACTACTTGCACAAATCACTTTATTTATGATAACTATGGCTATGCATAATTATAATTTATTTAATCCATATTGAGCACTATACTTGGCTGCTTGGCAGTTGGCACACATGCACGTGATGATGATGATAAGATCGTTGTGACTTTAGTACGGTAGTAGTACCTGCTGCCTGGGGGTTTCCCCTTCATCCAATTGTCCAAGTCTCCTCTCTTCTCCAGCCAGTTCTCCTCCTCACGGACCTCACGTGACGTCACAGACCCCGCTCGTGCTCGGGGAGAAGATGATGCTGCGCAGAGGAGAGTAGGCGGAGCTTTAGGCTCCGCCTCCGCCAGTTACCCGTAGACCCGATCACACTTATCAGAAAGTATGGGGTCGCCTGTCACTCTCCTACCCCACTGCCAGGCCAAGTAACTACAGTACTTGCAAGTAAAGTGCTGTGCCGGCGCCAGCGACAGGGGCTATATTAATGCAGGAGGCGGCTGAATGACTGGGGTCGCTGGGCAGGTGAGGCCCCCCAGGCAAGTGGGGCCCCCGGGCAACTGCCCAGCATGCCCATGCGAAAAGAAGGCCCTGTCACAAACAACAGGAGGGGGCGGAGACCAGACCAGTCACCCCACACAAGGAGAGAGAGCAGCAGGGAGCGGTCTTTATTAAAGGAAGCTCCTGTCATATACTGGTTACATATAAACTACATTTCATATTTTTTGTTAATCGATACATAACTAAATCGATTGGTGTTTTTAGTATTTGTCGGGAGCATCAAGTCCACAGTCTTTGAGAACTCAGTTTAGGACCCTTCCATGCAGAGCGGAGCTGTCACTGTAATTTCAAGAAGCCCAGAAGTGACTGACAGCTCGGCCTCTCAAAAAGTCCAACAGCATCTGAGATCCTTCAATTAATATTGTGGCTGAATGCTCCGGCTGGGCTGGGGATAGAATTCAGCTTACATGTCAGTCAAGAGTGACGTGTTTTTTTTTAACTTAGTCATTAGATTTTGGAATGTTGGAAACCGGAATTTACAACCTGCAGCTAAGAGCTGTTTTTGGCATCACTAGGCCTGGACCTCGATCAAACATTCTCAAAATACAAATTCCATCTGCTGAATAATCATTATATGGAAGATTCACAGGCTCTTTAGGACTTGGCCTGAAAGCACATCTAAGGCTCCATTCACACCTAAATGCTTCGTAATATGAACAAAATCATTTGTTTTTGCATGTTTTGCGAAACGCACAAAACTGCGTGTCGCATTGCGGTGCATTCATTGTTAATGACACCCGAAACGCGTAGATGCACTTTTTTTTTGCACAGAAAGGCACGCAACATACGTTTTAAAATGTTCAATTAAAAAAAATGCAGAACACGCAAAAAGCTACATGAGCTATGCGTTTGTCACACATAGGGCAGCCCCATTGTAATGAACACGTAACAAAGGCAATGCAATTTTGTGCACATTCTGAATACACCTAGGTGTGAATGCAGCCTTAGGCTGGGTTCACGTCTAGCCTCTTGTGAATGCATATTTTCGCCTGGTCTGCAGCTTCTGCCCGCCCTCAGTACAACCATTGTGAGCGGGCTCAACGTAGTTAAAGGGTATTTTCTTTTGCAGTCAAATTTGAGAAGACCCCACTATATGTTTGTTTGGCAGCTGATTTCAGCCAATGATTTTGGCTGAAGTCAGCTGATCGGCTGTGGCCAATCACACACACAGAATTCTGTGTTTACAAACGCACAGAGCTCTGTGTACTTTAAACATTGATCTGGCTGTTTCTTCTCCCTGCAAAGCAGGGAGAAAAAGCAGCATTACACTTGTTAGGCAAACAGTTAACCCCTTCCCAGCCAGTGTCATTAGTACAGTGACAGTGTACAGCATTAGTACTGATCCGTGTATTAGTGTCACTATTGATGTCAGTGTCAGTTAGTGTCTCTCCCAGTCATCGTCAGCAGGCACCTGATTGCCCACCACATGCTCACATATAAGTTGCTGACCTCCACCATTACTACTGTGATATAGTTTCATAGCTGCGTAAATTCCAACATATATACCAGTGGCAGGTGGTGCTCCATTTTTTTAGGAGGATGGCAAAGAAACCACCTGAATCCCCCCCCCCCCACCTCGGTGGGTGAGATCCCTTCGATGAGGATGGCCATCCCCCGGATCTCCTTGTACATCCTTCTCCAGTACCAGCCAATACGGTCGCTTCTCCTCTCGGCCAATCGGGTCTTAAGACCCGCTTCCTGATTGGCCTGGAGGAGAATTAGGAAGACAAAAGCGAATATTCATTCGCTATTGTCACACAACTGGGTGGGCTCAGGGTGCAGTGCTCTGCGCCCCGAGCCCACCCTTTTTGAAGAATGTGCTAAAAAAAAAAAAAAAACATAAAAATCCATGTGTCCGACGCCCTGCATGTAGATTAGGGGCCGGGCGCATGGATTAGGGGGGCAGCGCCCCTGCGCCCCTAATGGAGTGGCCGCCACTGATATATACCATAGTTTACAGATGCTATAACTTTCCAAGAAATCAAATATACAGTTATTGGGATTTTTTTTACCAAAAATTTATTCTGGCCAGAATAAATTTTGGCCAGAATTTTTGAAAGAAAAAAAAAAAAAAAAAAAAAATATTTTTTTTTAGATTTGATATGTTTTAGAACAGAAAGTAGAAAATATTGCTTTTTTTTGTTAAATGTTTGATTTTTTTCCATCTATATCACAAAAAAAAAAAAAAAAACAGCGATGATTAAATCCCAAAAAAAGAAAGCTTTATTTGTGTGAAAAAAAATATTTTAATTTCATTTGGGTACAGTGGTAAGTGGCCAGGCTGCCAGCCTGCGCCTTAAAAAAGAGAGGGGAAGTTTCCACCAGTCCAGAGCAATCCACAGCTGACTGCTAGGATTGCTCTGGACTGGTGGAAACTTCCCCACTTACCATAGGCTTTCTGGGGCCAGATACCCTCTGCCCCAATATACACCAGGATTCACAATGGTGTATATCCAGCCCCTCTCCCTCATGTTCTGGTATTTATAGCTTCAAAAGTCCTGGAGGACATTACCTGTTGCTGCTTACCAAGTCAACTGCCTATCCTGCGTTCAGCAGCGAGTTCTTGATGATGGCCAGTTGTGTGTCCCTGATCTTGTAGCCTCCTAGGATATGTGATGATGTGATGGGAATATCTCAGGAGGCTTAGGGAGCAGGGTTAATGTCCATAGCCATGGGCGTAGCATAAGGGGTTGCAGTGGTCACAATCGCAACCTCGTCCCTAGCTCCAGGGGGCCCCTGCAGCCTCCCTGTCATATTATTATATCCTTCACAAAGTCCAGCTCTGTTCTAGGGCCCCACAGCCACACTCCAGTACTGGGCTTCCACTTTGCCTTCCACAGTCCACACCCCTCTGTCCTCATTGGCTGGGGAGAAGCTGTGAGCCATTTCCTGAATCCTGAACCTGCCAACACTGACAGAGAAACCTTCAGAAATTGCTAAAACAAATCCCTTGACACCTCTTGAGGGGCCCCTGAGGAGCTACAGGCTCCAGATTTTGTGTCACATGGTTTTGCCCCCCTAGATCTAAGTTTCCCCCCCCCTCCAAAGCCTTCTGACCAGCCCCTCTTCCCTGGATGCTGAGCTCCTTTCCCATTACAGCACTCTATACTGCTCCTCCTCCGCAGGGCTGAAACCACATTCTTTTAGAACATAGCCAGTCAACCACGATCTGCACATCGTGTATCTGCCTACTGCAACTACACTGCCATTCCAAACAGAGAATTTCACAGGTCAGAACGGCAACATAAAAGCCAGATACACCCTGTGAAGGCTGACAGACTGTGTGTAAAGGAATGTGATTTCAGCCCTGTGTAGTGTGGGGGGAGCTGTATACAGTGCTGGGATGGGAAAAAAGCTCTGCCAAGTGACCTGCCAGGGGTCCCTGTCCTTTGATACTCCAGCGGTGATCCCTGTCCTCTGATGTAAGGGGGAACTCTGGGAACTCAAATCTCTAAAGCCACTTTGAGTATCTTGGCGTGCAGTGGGTGTATCTGCACCCACGGTGGAAGTGGAGGGTGGAAGTGGGGGGGCGAGGGTCAACTTTTGCATTGGGGCCCACAAGCTTCAAGCAACACCTCTGTCCATAGCAATGATTTACATTACAGAGGGGTGAAATCCAGGGATCTCAAGTGGATCTGGAGGGTCTCTTTATCAAACTTGTCGCCATGTCATGAAGATGACAACAAGGTTTGATAAAGAGCCAGCAACCTTGAAACATCTCTGATTAATGACGTGGTATGGAATGGAATCATGGATTCTTCTTTTTTAAATTGGTAGTTGTAATTTTTCAAGAGAATGTCACCATCTTGGTCCTTCTCAATCATCAGAAGTCAACTGCCTGTCCTGCGTTCAGCAGCCAGTCCTCGATGACGGCCAGTTGTGTGTCCCTGGTCCTGTAGCTTCTTGGGTTATGTGATGGGATGGGGATATCTCAGGAGGCTTAGGAAGCAGGGTCATGTCCTTAGCAATGATTTACATTACAGAGGGGTGGAATCCAGGGATCTCGAGTGGATCTGGAGGGTCCGCTTTTACTCCTTATTACAGTCTTCCATGAAATTTAAAGCAGCATGATTCCATTTGGTCTTTCATCATTTATCAGCCATGTTTTCAAGGCTGCTGTCTCTTTATTAAACCTTGTCGCCATGTCATGAAGATGACAACAAGGTTTAATAAAGAACCAGCAGCCTCGAAACATCTCTGATTAATGGCGTGGAATTGAATGGAATTACGGATTCTTCTTTTTAACTCGGAAGATGGAATTTTTAAAGAGAATGTGATAAAGGACTAATTTTTACCCAAGACGGTGCCGACCTTTTCAGTTTGTTAGCTTCAGGAAAACTCGGACGGAATAGTTGATGGGTTATATGTCTGGAGATCTAGACGGCTCTATGGAAATTGCAGAAGAAGTTTTTTCTTGTTTTCCTCAATTTTTCTTTTTTTTTATTCATCACCGCTCATTACACTCCCGGTACAGTCCTCCGCCACAGCTGAGCCTTTATGTGCGGCACAGCAATGAATCCTTTAGAACATAAACAAGCTGCAAACCTCCTCCAGAAGCCTGGCTTACAACAGGAGTTGAAATGACAGTGGGAGACAGGCGTTTAAATAAAGAGTTCCAGTCTAATAGGTAAACATTTTCTATTTTGTTACAATGTATCACGCCACTGTCTGGTGGTCTGGATTCGCTCGATGTACCAGATTCCGCATTGGGGTGTGCGGATGAGTTTCCTTGCATTTAATAAACAAAGTACTTTATGTCCTACACTTTTCTTGGCTCGGGTAGTTAGGATCCAGGTGCACGTGCTATACTGTAATTGCATCCTTAAAAAAAAAAAAAAAAAATACCCCAATTGAGTTTTATTCGGCAGTAAATGACTTGTTTTATGGGAGTTATTTGGGCAGGGTGCAGGTATATGTAGGCAGGTGTAGGTATTCTGTTTTCCTGTAGGTTGCACTGTGCCAATGCTACAAAGGAAGGGGTGTCTGTTAAGGGAAATTCATAGCTCCCAACTGTCACTGATTTTGAGGGACAGTCCCTGATTAGGAGCAATGTCCCCCTGTTAGGGTGCCCACGTGCCCCGGATTGCCCTGCAATTTGCATTTGTGTCCCGGGCACCTTCATTCCGGGACAATACATTGTCCCAGAATGAAATGAGGACACACAGCCACCCTAATAGACAATTGCCAAACTGGTTGCTAGGGCCGCCCTGCCTGGCGTCTAGCAACCAGTGACTTCACATTTGCAGAGTCTCTCAGAGCGAGGCCGAGAGGAGCAAGGCCTTTACCCGGTGCTGCCCTGTGCTCCCAGTCCACCCACCACCTCTCCTTCACCGACCGCGGCAGCAGCACCTCCTGACTCCTCCCGCTCCGACTCCCACAGCGCATTGCCCGAGCCGCCCGACTGCCTGAGGCCAGGGAACAAAGACTGGCGCTCAACCGCCCACCACACCAGACCAGTTCAGATTAGAAGGTGAGCAAATGGAACCTGATTGGAGCAGGTCAGGTGACAAGTCGGAGCACTGGGGCTGGGGACAGTACAGTAATAAATGAGGCTTACAAAGTGGGACCCTGCCCTGGGGGGCAATAAAAATTAAGCTGACAAGTGGGGGGAAATAAAACATGAAGCTGACAAGTGGGGGCAATAAAATGAGGCTGACAAGTGGGGGCAATAAAAATTAAGCTGACAAGTGGGGGCAATAAAAAATGAGGCTTACAAGTGGGGGGCAATAAAAAATGAGGCTGACAAGTGGGGGGCTGTAAAAAAATTAAACTGACAAGTGGGGGCAATAAAAAATATATATGTAAAAAATGTATACCACCTGTCTAAACTGGTGACCACTGTTTGCTTTTGTTTTTCCAAAAACTGGCAAAAAAAAGTATAAAAAAATCATCTTTTTTGGGGCTGGCGCGAATATAGTTGTATATAAAACGTACTTTTTATCCTTCAAAAAGTGTTTCCCAGTGCTAATCCTTTCATCAAAATTCTAAATTGCTGCATTTGTAAATTTTAAAAGCCAATATAAAGGAATAGTAGTGGTAAAAAAAGCCCTTGTGGATTTAATTAACCTTTTTTTGGGTTAATCCTCCTAAGGGGGTGTGCCAGGGGGCGTGTCCTATGCCTACATACATTTTCTAGTAGGTGTCCCTCATTCCCATCTCAAAATGTTGGGAGGTATGGAAATTGTCTCCTTAGAGCAGGGGTGTCAAACTCAATTTCATTGTGGGCTGAATCAGCATTATGGGTCTGTTGTATCTGTAAGACTAGATGTCCAGAGCACCCTCCCTTACATCAGATGTCAAGAGCCCCCACCATTAGAAGTCAAGAGTCCCCCATCACCCCTCACATCACAGTGCACCCCCTTACATAGTTACATAGTAGGTGAGGTTGAAAAAAGACACAAGTCCATCAAGTCCAACCTATGTGTGTGATTATATGTCAGTATTACATTGTATATCCCTGTATGTTGTGGTCGTTCAGGTGCTTATCTAATAGTTGTAATAGATTAAGGCTTACCTGTAGGTGCAAGAAATATCTCCTAAACCTACACGGTTTAGGAGATATTTAGTTAAATGACGGGCACCGCTGTCTACGGTGCATGCGCGCCGTAGACAACGGCGCATTCATGGGGTTAATCCTATTCACAAATTTGGCTACTTCCCAGCAATCGCTGGGCGTAGCCGAATGTGACGGCTCATGCGCGCATGCGCAGAGTGACGTCTCCGCTGCTCCGGGCAATCACAGCGCCGCTCCGGCGCTGTGATTGGCTGGAGCGGCGATACCCAGAAGTAACCTTCCGGCTATCGCCGCAGAGATGGCTGCGGCTGAAGAGGGAGACGAGGATGGCTTCGGGGGCCCCGATCTAAGGTAAGTGATGCATAATGAGCTATTATGCTAGTCATATTAGCTCATTATTAGTGTTGAGCGAACCCGAACTGTAAAGTTGGGGTCCGTACCGAACTTTAGCTTTTTCCCGAACCCGAACCCGGACTTTGCGCAAAAGTCCGGGTTCGGGTTCGGCAATCTAATTACGCATTTAGAAATGCTTCAGGGGCCAGCCAATCACCTTTTGATTAGCTGGTGTGCCCTTAGAAGCCATCATAGCCATGCCTACTAATGACATGGCTGTGATTGGTCAGTGCAACATGTGACCCAGCTTCTATATAAGCTAGAGGCACACAGCACACATGTCACTCTGCTTCAGAATAGATAGGGAGAGGATCTAGTCTGCTGCTGCTGCTTTTAGGGAGAGATAGAAAAATACATGAGTTAGTCCTGATTCTGGAATCTGAGGGAAAAGATAGAGAGACAGTGTAGTGTAGGGCCAGATTCCTGTTTTTTGCTTTTAGGGAGAGAGATATATTATATAGGAATAGGAGTCCAGATTCAGAGATATAACTCAGCGATCTGCATAGGTTTACCTGTTTGTGTTGCAGTGCAGTCTTTTTACACTGCTATGAGCCCAGTGTCAGAGAAAATCTAACTTTTATCTGCAAGCTCAGTGCACCAGCACTGCATATATTACGTTGAGAGATACACCGTTTCCATACTGTGGGTGTATTCTGCTCTTGGAAAAAGATCCATTTAGGGCAAAAAAAAAAGGCACTTTATTGTGCTCTTTTCCAAAAGACCCATTGGGCAAAAAAAAAAAATGCTCGTGCAAAAAAAGACCCGTTTAGGGCAAAAAAAATAAAAAATTGCACTTTAATGTACGCTTGCAAAAAGAGCCATTTAGGGCCACAAAAAATATTTTGCAGTGTGTTATACATATGTGGAGGTGTGTGAAATAAACAATTTCTAAATAGTTTTCTTCTACTGTGCTATACTAAAAAAACAAAATTTTTTTTGAATAGCATTTTCTGCAGTTCTGTAGCTGTGCGATTCAGCGGTTACGTACTGTGGGTGTATTGTGGTCTTCCAAAAAACGCCATTTAAGGCACCGGCAGCACCTCAGAAGGCAGGGTTAGCATGGCCGAAATGTGGAAAAGCTTTGTCAGCACGCCACAACAACCAGCACCACCAGCTGAGATGGAACGTCTTAGCAGGAGGCAGCATTTCACCAACATGGTTGAGCAGTATGTGTCCACAGGCCTACACGTACTGGATGACGGGTCTGCCCCCTTTAACTTCTGGGTCTCCAAATTGGGCACATGGCCTGAGCTTGCCGTTTATGCCTTGGAGGTGCTGGCCTGCCCTGCAGCCAGTGTATTATCTGAACGTGTATTTAGCACGGCAGGAGGCGTTATCACATACAAGCGCAGCCGCCTGTCCAGAGCCAATGTGGACAAGCTCACGTTCATTAAAATGAACCAGGCATAGATCCCACAGGACTTGTCTGTACCTTCTGCAGAATAGACATGTATACCGGTGTTGTGACCAAAACTGTCCGGCCATCGGATTGTGTCCGGCCCATACTGCGAAGGCGCAGCGCTTGCGCAGTACAGAGGACAAGGAGATTCACAAAATCTCCGAAGATGAACGGCGCCTGCGCTGTGAGTGCAGGTTCAAGCCCCACCATCCAAGTGGACATACGGTAGCACAATGTAACAGGGCCCCTCACGGGCTCGCTTCGATCGCAACGCTTCGGGCATGGCCTCACTTGGCTCGGCTTGAACCACGGATGGTGTGGCCTTCACCTGAACTCACCATGCAGGCGCCGTTCGTCTTGGGAGATTTTCGAAATCCACTTGTCCTACATACTGAGCAAGCGCAGTACAGGGTGGACACTATTTGACGGGGGACAGAATTCGACACATCACTGGCCTTACCCAGCCATTGTTGTATTTTTGAACCAGTGTTGGCTACCTCGTCCTCCTCCACCGCCGCTTCCACCTACACAGCCACATCCACCGCCACCTCAACCTCCTACTCCATATGGACCTCGTCCTCCTAGGTCAAGATTATAATTTTTATTTTATTTTTTTGTAGCGCACAGATCCTTTCCCCCTTACCTGCCTTTATGTTGTTGGTTCCTCGCAGGAGGGAGAAAGGCACACGGCACTACCAGCCCGTGCCCTCCTATATAAAGAGGTTGAGCGGTGTACTTGACGGGCCGTGTCCACAGCCGGAGTCAAAACTCCTCCAGAGGATGATTCTCACCTCTACTGTAGGTAGAGGCAAGTCCTTTAATTGCCAGTAAAGTCAATGTCCACACCAGCTGAAATTACAACTCTTATTCTCTCATGGCAAAATAAACTCTACTCGGATAGAAAAGGTTAGAGCAAAGAAACAGGACAGCTTAAGGTGTGGAGGAGGTCCAGGCACAAACGTAGCACATTCACTTCACTGCATAGGTTTCTCAAACAGTTTTAGGTGCACGGTCTCTGCCACAGACCTTGAGGTTGGTCTCTGCCACAGACCGGGTGTACAAGGCCCCTGCCACGGACCTGGAGAACTTTGGTCTCTGCCACAGACCAGGGTGTATAAGGCCCCTGCCACGGGCCAGGTGAATAAGGCCTCTGATACAGTCAAGATGACCTTGAGCTTCTCCTTCTACGAACCTAGCCCATATCAAGGGGAAGACATCTCTCCAGGGAGTCAACAGACCCTTCCTTCACCGTGACTCCCGCATCGGTCCATCAGAATGATCCTCCCTTCCCTGGAACAGGGTCCCCTACACGAGGCAGCACCCTAAGACTCCTCGACCCTTAGCGGACTCCAGACGAAGGCTCTGGACTTCAGGCTTTACTCCCACACCTAGGCCTCCATACCCAGGGCAGCAGGAACTCCAGGATAGTACCTCACCCTGGGCTAAAGGTACCCGAGATGGAACAGGAACACATGCACCCAGGCCGAAGGCACCTGGGCGCGGACCCCACTGTACATCAGCCCCCAGGCCAAAGGTCTGCCCCTTTTATATGCTCTCCCAGCATGCACAGCAGGTTCCCCGCCCCGCTGTACTACTGCCAAGAGGGGACACAAAAGGCACAGCACTGTATAGGCGGTTCAACCCTAGCCTACCATGGCAGCGCCACCTGTAGGCCGCAGGGAACTGCACACCAATACTGTCCCCCGAGGACAAAATGGTCCATGAATCCTACAGAATTAGGGTGTTTGAGCCTATTTACCACTCAAACACTTCCCTTAAATTTAGCACCCCGCTACATTTTTATTTCAAAGTATTTTATTTTCCCACTAGCTTATCCATTAAATTGAATAATTTATTCCAGAAAGGGCATATTCTGGGGCATTCCCACCATATGTGTGGCATCGTGCCGTTGAGTTTCTGAGGTTCTTAATGACTTCCTGTACCTCTTCTGCTGAAAAGGGGGCCTCCAGCATATTTTTTTTTTTTTTTTAATGTTATTTTAAGTTATTCCCCAATCCACATTTGTTTGCAGAGCACTTGCCATGCTCTTAACAACATTTTGCTGCCATTTGCAGCCCTCTAGCCCTTTCCATTACTTTTTTAGAGCCTTTTTAGTCCTTAGAAGTCCGGGTCAACCATTGACTTCAATGGGGTTCGGGTTCGGGTTCGGGTTAAAGTTCGGTCCCGAACCCGAACTTTTTTCCAAAGTTCGGCCGAACCCGTCGAACCCGAACATCCAGGTGTCCGCTCAACTCTACTCATTATGCCTTTCTCTTACAGGTCGTTTAAAAAAAAAAAAAAATTTAAAAGGGTTTACAACCACTTTAAGAAGGGGAAGCCATAACCACCTTTGATATATAAAATGACCACTAGAGGGAGCATTTACACATCTTCTTTCCATGGGAAACAATCTTCAAAATATGAAACAGCAAATATGAAATTAGAAATAGAAAAGTCAAAGATTTTTTTTTTTTAATCTTCAATGAAATGCTACAGTACTGACATAACATATGCTGTAGTTTTCCTTTAGAGGTCCTCTCTCAGAATAAGGTCAGGAAGAGAGAGAGAGACATGGAAATCACTCAAAGCGTCTGAGAGCTGAAAGTCTGTGACAACGTGTGATCTTAATTTACATAGACATTAGAAGCAAACACTTTACCTTAATTTGATGCTGTTTGTGTTAGTTGCAAAAGCTGTGAAACTGTTAAAAACCCTCTTTGCAGAGAGCCAGGGGCGGCCTGTCGCATTTGCATACACTTGTCTTCAGCTGCTCTCTCCACTTAATTTCAAATGTCTCTCCAAGTGTGGAAAAGCTGGAGAAGTGGGGTTCTTTCCTGCACTAACTCCTACCTAGCAGTTCGGGACGAAAATTAAATCATTGTGGTTTTTTTTTTCCTCACTTTTTCATTTTCGCTTGACATTAATCCAATATCTAAAAACAAAATATCTGGTGGATGCATTTCATTTTATTTTTTTCTGCAACCCAATTACATCTATAGTCGGCACAGGATGTCCGCAGACAAATTCTGGAGATTTTAATTTTTTTTTGCTTATATAAGGAAGTAGCTTTCTTCCCAATGTTCTACTATCCTACTGTGAAGCAGCTGCATATACTCAGACAGGGGAACAACTGCTAGGCAGGTGGATTTTTTATTTTTATTTCTCCAAATGATAGATCTAGTACAGAACAACCCATCAATTATTGGCTGCTTTCTTAGTTTAAATATATGTGTTTTCAAGCAGCTGGACAGAGTTTAAAAAAAAAAAAAAGTTACTGAAGAAGTGCTTACAGCGCGCCTACCATGTGATGGGATAATTTTTTGTAATAATATTCAGTAAAAATAAAATAAATAAATAAATAACTATAGTCACCCTTTGTGACTGCAGGTTTTACATGGAATCCTGCTGTATTCAGAGGAACAGTAACTATATATATATATATATATATATATATATATATATATATATATATATATATATACACATACTCAATATACTCTATATATAGTATAATAATTTATCATGCATAATATCAAACATTATATCATATTATTATATCAATTATATTATACTAATATTTATTATGTATTATTATTTATTAATATAATTACCAATATAATATAACTAATTATAAATTATATATTATTATATTAATATTTATTATGTATTACATACATCAATACATAGTATTATTTAATGCATTATATCACTATGCTAATAATTATATTATATTTTTTTTATATAGGTAAATTTCAAAAGTGAGAGCAGCACTCACAGGTCTTGAGTGCCTCTCTGTCTTTTGGATTATATGCCCTGCAGTCTTTTCTGCGCACCCGGGCCCTTTGTGTATCTCTGATATGTGTGCAGCACCCAATGGATATTTTATATATATATATATATATATATATATATATATATATATATATATATATATATTGTATAATATGATATCATACATTATATAATTATATATATTATGTTATATACTGTGTATATATAGTATAATATAGTATCAGACATTATGTAATTATATATATTATGTTATAGTATATTATATTATACTGTATATATATATATATATATATATATATATATATTGTGAGGGGGTTAGCTCGGCAGCGGGTGTGTGTGACCCCCGGGATGGGCTCCCCACACAAAACAGGCCCAGCAAACGGAGGTTGTGGTTTTCAAAATCAAAAAAGGTGCGGTTTATTTTCTATTTACAGTGACAAAACACAGCAAAGCAAAAGAAACATAACCAAAATAAATCCTGGTCAAGTTGACCTCTGACTAAACATACAGGTTTCCTAACTAACAACTGGGATCAGCCTAGTGCTGTCCTAGTCCCTAAGTCCCTGGTTTTAAATGTCCAAGCAAATAGCCACACAGGCTTTGTCTCACCGCACAGGGGTTCACTCTCCCTAGACAGTCCACACAGGTCTGGTTCCAGGCATGAGCTAACATCTAATGAAGCTGGGAGTTCTTATAGAGGCCTAAATGAGCTGACAAGCTTCAGCTGGTCTCATCAACTCCCTGTCTGCACGACGCCCAGCCCTCTCCCTAGAGGTATGAGTCATCCATGAGCCCACTAGCCTTATACAACTCTCCACCTAGTTGTATAAGTCGGCGTAAAGCCTGAATCTGGGCGAAATATATCTACCCCCCTGGATGCAACCAGGTGACTTTACCTTCCTGCTGTCACATACCCCCCCCCCTCTTGTTTTAACCTCGGGGTTGGAACACCAGCAATCAGGCATTCATGTACTCGAGACAAAGCATCCACATTCCCCATTTGAACGCCAGGGCGATGCTTTACTGTGAAGTTGAATTCCTGGAGGGCCAGGAACCACCTATTCACTCTTCTATTTGTTTCCTTGTTTTGAGCCATCCACTTTAACGGAGCGTGATCCGTAACCATGTCAAAGTGCCTACCTAGCAGGTAGTACCGAAGGGAATCTAGAGCCCACTTCACCGCTAAACACTCCTTTTCAACGGTGGCGTAATTTACCTCATGGGACTTCAACTTCCTGCTGAGGTAAATGACTGGGTGCTCTTCCCCGTTCCAGACCTGGGACAATACTGCTCCTAACCCCACATCTGACGCATCACTTTGTACGACAAAGTCTTTAGAGAAGTCGGGTGAGTACAACACTGGCTGGCTACATAAGGCTTGTTTCAAGAATTGGAATGCTGCCTCAGCCTCGGGGGTCCATTTAATCATGACCGACCCTTTCCCCTTCGTCAGGTTGGTTAGGGGCACAGCCTTAGAAGCAAAGTGGGGAATGAATCGCCGATAATACCCAGCGATTCCCAGAAAGGCTCGTACCTGCTTCTTGCTGTTGGGACGTGGCCAACTCTGGATGGCCTCGACTTTGTTGAGTTGGGGTTTTATTACTCCCCTCCCAATGGTGTACCCAAGATATTTGGCCTCCTCCTGCCCAATGGTACACTTCTTGGGGTTAGCCGTAAACCCCGCTTCCCGAACAGAGTCCAGGACTGCTTGCACTTTTGGCAGATGTGAGGCCCAATCTGTGCTATGGACAATTACGTCATCCAGGTAAGCCGCAGCATACTTCCGATGGGGCCTCAGCATCTGGTCCATTTTCCGCTGGAATGTGGCCGGCGCATTCTGTAACCCGAACGGCATTCTTTTATATTGGAACGCCCCGTCTGGGGTTACAAATGCGGTTTTCTCTTTGGCCGACTTGGCCAGGGGGATTTGCCAATACCCTTTTGTGAGGTCAAGAGTCGTCATGTATCGGGCTGTTCCCAGCCGGTCGATCAACTCATCTATACGTGGCATGGGGTAGGTGTCAAATTTTGTAACTTTGTTCAACTGACGAAAATCGTTACAAAATCGCCAGCTCCCATCCGGTTTAGGCACCAACACGATGGGACTAGACCAATCACTTTGGGACTCCTCTATCACCCCTAAGTTCAGCATTTTCTGTACTTCCTCCCGTATTGCCTCCCGTCGAGCCTCTGGGATCCGATAGGGTTTTAACTTCACCCTTTCACCGGGCGGGGTAATGATGTCATGCTCTACCCCAGATGTTTGTCCCGGCAGCTCAGAGAATACCTCCTTGTTGCGAAGCACAAACTCCTTAACCTCCTGTTGTTGGGGTTGTGACAAGGTGGCTGCTATTCCAACCTCAGGAATCACGCAACCAGTTTGAGCTGGTGACCAAGTGTCTGCGACTAGGGACTCTCTATCCCTCCAGGCTTTCAACAGATTAACGTGATAGATCTGTTCGGGCTTTCGCCTTCCTGGTTGTCTGACCTTGTAATTCACTTCGCTCACTTTTTCCATTATCTCGTAGGGGCCTTGCCATTTGGCAAGGAATTTACTTTCAACCGTAGGGACAAGTACCAATATCCTATCCCCCGGGGAAAAGGTACGGGTCTTGGCTCCACGGTTGTACACTCTCTGCTGTGCCAACTGCGCTTGGGCCAAATGTTCCTTCACGATGGGCATTACCTGTGCAATTTGATCTTGCATCAGGGCGACATGCTCAATCACACTCCTGTGGGGAGAACTCTCACTTTCCCAAGTTTCCTTGGCAATATCCAACAGCCCTCTTGGGTGTCTCCCATACAGTAACTCAAAGGGGGAGAATCCCGTAGAGGATTGGGGCACCTCCCTAATAGCAAACATCAAATAAGGAAGTAAACAGTCCCAATCCTTTCCATCTCTATCCACCACTTTCTTCAACATTTGTTTTAGGGTTTTGTTGAATCTTTCAACCAGCCCATCGGTTTGGGGGTGATACACAGACGTACGCAATTGCGTCACTTTGAACAATTTACACAGCTCTTTCATAACCCGGGACATAAAGGGTGTACCTTGGTCCGTAAGCAGTTCTTTACAAATACCCACCCGGCTAAAAACAAGAGATAGCTCTTTGGCTATGGTTTTGGCTGAGGTATTTCGGAGAGGGATCGCTTCTGGATAACGGGTGGCATAGTCCATTATAACTAATATGTACTGGTGCCCCCTAGCGGACTTGATTATAGGACCTACCAAATCCATGGCGATCCTCTCAAACGGGACCTCAATGATGGGTAGAGGGACCAGCGGGCTACGGAAATGTGGCATCGGGGCCAACCTCTGACACACAGGGCAGGAGGAACAATAATTTTCTACGTCCTTCATCACCCCCGGCCAATAGAATCTCTGTAATACCCTCTCTCGGGTTTTCTCTGTCCCCAGATGACCTCCAAGAATGTGCCCATGGGCCAACTCCAATACCAACTTCCTGTAAGGTTTGGGCACCACAAGCTGCTCAACGGTTTCTTCTGCCCTTTTTGCCACCCGATACAGTAGGTCCTTCTCTACGCTGAAGTATGGGTAAGTGCAGGTATTATCTGGGTTCACTAACTCGCCATCTATTTTCACTACGTTTTCCCGTGCCTTTATTAGGGCGGGGTCTTTCAACTGTTCTGTGGCAAAGTTTTCCCTGTGAACCTCAAGATCAGAAAACTCCACAGACGGTAGGTTTTCGTCTGAGGAGGTGGGCTCCTCTCCAGTTTCTTGAGTCTCCCCTGCCAATACTGATAAGGGAAATTCCGGAGAGTCCTCACCACTCTCAGGGGAGTTCTGGCTATCACATTCCTGGTACATAGGGGCACCAGTGAGGGGCTCAGGATCATCCCACAGTTCCCAGAACTTCGGAAAATCCCTTCCCACAATGGCGTCATGCGGTAACTGAGATACTAAGCCCACTGGATGAGAGAGGGTACCTTTGGGGGTCTCGAAACACACTGTAGTCACTGGATACTCTCGGGTGTCCCCATGCACACAAATAACAGCTACCTTGCTATTCCCAGAGACCTCTGTTTTAACTAACTCAGCCTTTATCAGGGTCACAAGGCTACCTGAATCCAGCAATACCACAACATTTCTACCATTAACACACATTTTGCATAAATGTTTCTCAGTTCCTCGAATGGCAGTGCATGCGACTGTCGCACACAGCGACTGACGTCTGCCCGTCAGAAAGTCACACTGCATGGGTTCCTCCACAACCGGGCAATTGGCTGCAATATGTCCCGCTTGCCGGCAGCGGTAGCAAACGATCCTTCTTGCCGCCTCTTGAGCCGCTGATTTCCCAGGCTGTTCTCGCCAAACTTGGGGTAGAGCTCCCACCCTCTCACTCTCTCCACCCTCACCCCTTGGAATCCTCTTATCCGCCCCTGGGGATGGTCTGGTCTTAGGGTGGAAAGTCCGAGTGTCTCTGGAAGAGGCCGTCAGGTTCTCTGTAGCCAAGTATTTCTCCACACGATCCACAAGACCATCGGCCGTCTCTGGGTCTCCATGGCTTACCCACTTTTGGATGGCAGTAGGAAGAGCTCTCAAAAACCGATCCATTACAACACGTTCCACAATCTTTGGTGCGGACAAAGTCTCTGGCTGTAGCCACTTTCTGCTCAGGTGAATGAGATCATACATTTGAGACCTGGGGGGTTTTCCAAGCTGGAAAGTCCAGTTATGCACACGCTGAGCCCGGACAGCCTGGGTGACACCCAGCCTTGCCAATATTTCAGCTTTTAGCATCACATAGTCTTTTGCTTGGTTAGGCTCTAGGTCATAGTAAGCTTTCTGCGATTCACCAGTTAACAGAGGAGCCACCAGTCCAGCCCACTGCTCCTCAGGCCACTTTTCTCTTTCAGCGGTCCTTTCAAATGTGGTCAAAAATACCTCTGGATCATCCTCTCCAGTCATTTTTGTCAATAAACGACTCACCCCAAAGGACGCGGTATTAGTGGGACGGCTTTCCTCACTGGTCTGCGGACGTTGCTGCATTACTGCTTCCATCTGTTGTTGTAGTCTCTGCTCTTGCTTCTGCAACAGGTCTATGAAGCGGGCCTCAGATTGCTGCTGGGCTCGTTGCTGAGCCTCCAGACTCTGTTGCAAAGTTGCGTTTGTCTGCTGCTGGGCTGCAAGGCTCCTTTGCAAACCTGCATTTGTCTGCTGTTGATTGGCATTTGCTAGAGCCAGCTGCTTCAGTATCTCCTCCATGCTGGCTTAAAAAAAAACTGCCACTGGTTCTCCACCAACTGTGAGGGGGTTAGCTCGGCAGCGGGTGTGTGTGACCCCCGGGATGGGCTCCCCACACAAAACAGGCCCAGCAAACGGAGGTTGTGGTTTTCAAAATCAAAAAAGGTGCGGTTTATTTTCTATTTACAGTGACAAAACACAGCAAAGCAAAAGAATCATAACCAAAATAAATCCTGGTCAAGTTGACCTCTGACTAAACATACAGGTTTCCTAACTAACAACTGGGATCAGCCTAGTGCTGTCCTAGTCCCTAAGTCCCTGGTTTTAAATGTCCAAGCAAATAGCCACACAGGCTTTGTCTCACCGCACAGGGGTTCACTCTCCCTAGACAGTCCACACAGGTCTGGTTCCAGGCATGAGCTAACATCTAATGAAGCTGGGAGTTCTTATAGAGGCCTAAATGAGCTGACAAGCTTCAGCTGGTCTCATCAACTCCCTGTCTGCACGACGCCCAGCCCTCTCCCTAGAGGTATGAGTCATCCATGAGCCCACTAGCCTTATACAACTCTCCACCTAGTTGTATAAGTCGGCGTAAAGCCTGAATCTGGGCGAAATATATCTACCCCCCTGGATGCAACCAGGTGACTTTACCTTCCTGCTGTCACAATATATATATATATATATATATAGTGGGTACGGAAAGTATTCAGACCCCCTTAAATTTTTCATTCTTTGTTATATTGCAGCCATTTGCTGAAATCATTAAAGTTCTTTTTTTTTCCTCATTTATGTACACACAGCACCCCATATTGACAGAAAAACACAGAATTGTTGACATTTTTGCAGATTTATTAAAAAAGAAAAACTGAAATATCACATGGTCCTAAGTATTCAGACTCTTTGCTGTGACACTCATATATTTAACTCAGGTGCTGTCCATTTCTTCTGATCATCCTTGAGATGGTTCTACACCTTCATTTGAGTCCAGCTGTGTTTGATTATACTGATTGGACTTGATTAGGAAAGCCACACACCTGTCTACAGTATATAAGACCTTACAGCTCACAGTGCATGTCAGAGCAAATGAGAATCATGAGGTCAAAGGATCTGCCTGAAGAGCTCAGAGACAGAATTGTGGCAAGGCACAGATCTGGTCAAGGTTATCAAAAAATTCCTAGAGCTGGCCGACCGGCCAAACTGAGCTATCGGGGGAGAAGAGCCTTGGTGAGAGAGGTAAAGAAGAACCCAAAGATCACTGTGGCTGAGCTCCAGAGATGCAGTCGGGAGATGGGAGAAAGTTGTAGAAAGTCAACCATCACTGCAGCCCTCCACCAGTCAGAGCTTTATGGCAGAGTGGCCCGACGGAAGCCTCTCCTCAGTGCAAGACACATGAAAGCCTGCATGGAGTTTGCTAAAAAAACACCTGCGCTCCGAGCCCACACTTTTTTGAAGCCAATTAGAGCCTCATGCTCTAATCATGTGCTTCAAAAAAAAAAATTCCGATTGAAATCCATGTGTCCGGCGCCCCACATGTAGATTAGGGGGCCGGGCGCAGGGATTATAGGGCGCGGCGCTCCTGTGCTCGTAATAGATGGGCTGGCACTGGTCCCCTCTTAAACACTTGACAGTGGCTGCTTAGCCTTGCTCTTAAAAGTGATTCACTGCAGAGTTTTGGCGGGTGTGACCTAGCCTTAGTGTGCCACTTTTAGTGCTTTTTGTATAGATGATACTTTTATTTGTCTGTGTGCCCTCTGGGTAGATTCACCCTCTCTGTTTGTAATGGTATTCATTGTCACTAAAACAGAAAGTGATGGGTAATCCAACATTTTACAACTATCACTGGAAAAAGAGGTGAAGGTGAACCTTCCAGTGGGGACACCTGCTCCAGTGACAAATGGAGAAATATTTCCATTACTTCTGTTGAGTCAGAAAATGAAGGAAATATTTCCAATGGGACATGTTCCATACTCTAACAAAAAGTGAAAAATGTATATATTTATATTCTTTATTAAAAAAGGGGCCATTTATGAGTTGGTGGAAATGGACAATCAGAGGTGTGTTGCCAGCTTTGATCACCTCTCTACATTGATAAAACGCGTCAGGCGGGTGAAGTTACACTTTCACAGTTTAATTATGAGATGTGAGATATTGAAATGATGCTCGTTGTTCCTAATGAGATTACTGAAGCCTCATTCCAGCTGCCTAATATTGGAATATTGCACCTTGTCATCTTATCTAAAGCTAGTCACAGGCAGACACATGCCGCACATCCAGGTCAGCTGTAAGGAAAAAGTACCGAGGTCGCTCAAGCAGCAATCACCGAGAACAGATTGTCAGGGTTATGTTCCTCCCTTGAGGTGTCACTGAGTAAATATACCATGACTTCTCTTTTTGACATATGGCTCTTCTGAGACGGACAAGCAGGGACTTTAAAAATATACTTTAGTCAAATATGAAAATCTTTGTTTTGCAAAGGCCATAGGAGACACAAGGTATGGACTCTGGTTCCAATTTTCATCATCTGCACCTGGTTGTCCCATTTAGAATTTCTCAGAATTGGCATATAAGAAACGTCATTGTGTTATCTCGGCCACCATGTCCTCTCTGAATGCCCACTGCTGCCTCACTGGAGCATGAGAGGGAGGTTGCAGATCTTGGACTACTCTCTTCTTTGGCTTCCATGTCCTTCTACTTCTTTAAAGCGGATCTTCACTGCATCTGAGCACCAAAAACCAAAAACACTATTTCATTATTTTTTAATATTCAAAGCAAACCCCCCCCCCCCATTCACCCATGTCTCCATGCTTTATGTTGTTGAGAAATCACTTTGAAACCCCTGCTTGGCTCTTGGTTGTAACTTGCCCTCATTGACTTGAATGGCTGAGCTTGATTCCATTAAATGTGCTCTGTCTGTGACGCAAAGCATGTGAACGGCCTCCTGTAGCTGGTTTGCAGACTTTAGGTCGGTGGTAAAACTGGGGCTCAACCATTTTTACCGCATGTGAAAGAGGCCTAAGGGTTGCATTCTTCATTCTGGCCTCCAATGTGCACATTTTTCCCATTGACTCCCAATGAACTGGCTTTAGGAAGGGTTCCCTAAGACCCAAAAGTTATTTTAGGGGTTCCTCTGGGGTAATAAGGTTGAGCAAGGCTGGTCTACATGGAGGTTTTAACCAGTGCTGGGACAAGACCATCTAGAGATCTAGAGCCCAGGGCAAACATACTAAACTGCGTCGAGACCCCCCCCCCCAAGATGTATGAGCATTATGTGTCAGCAAAAATCAACCCCCCCCCTGAAAAAAATTAGCACTTATCTGCATGCTTACCCTCTAAGCATAAAACCTCCCTCCTTCCAGAGCAAATCGGCCCCCTGCTGAAATCCCCCCTCCCAGCACAAATCTTTCCCCTGATACCCCCTCCCAGCTTAAGTCCTCTCTCTCCTCAAATCCCCACAGCACAAACACTCCCCCAAAAAAAAAATCACTTCTCCCTGCACAAATTCTCTACCCCCAAATTTCCCCTCCGAGTACACATCCTCTCTCCTGCACCCAAAATGCCCCCCCCAATCCCCACTCCTAGCACAAACCCCCCCCCCCCCCTCCATCAACCCTACTAGCACAAATTCTCTTCCACCTTTACCATTTTACCTCTTCTAGCACATACCCCCCCAATCCCCCCTCCTAGCACAAATCCTCTTCCCCCATCCCCTCTCCCAACACAAATCCCCCAAAATCACCACTCCTAGTGAAGTTCCCCATCAAATTTCCCCTTCTAGAACAATTCTTACCCCCTGATGCCTCCCAAATTCCCTCTCCCAACACAAATCCCCCCCCAAAATTCTTAGCGGCACCCCCCCCCCCACCTCACATGATACCACAGCGCCCATAGCAGCCACCCCTCCTGCCCCGCCCTTTGTCCCGGTCCTGATTTTGACATCCAGAGCAGTTCTACAGAAATTGTCAAAAGTGGTGAATTGAAAGGGCTTTTCAAAGCAGTTATCATTCCGCTCATGGAAAAGGTCAGATACCTTGTGATGATTCCGATGAAAAAATATAGACAGGAAAATATGCTAAGCACACACAAAAAAAAAAAAAAAAAAATATTTATACATTTTGTAAAGGGAAAGGGAAAAAAAAAAAGCCATCTCGCTGGGGAAGTTGAGGAGAGATCCTCATCTCTTTCTCATTCATGTCTGGGGGTTTGATAGAGAAATGCAAACATTGTAATACACAGGGTCTATTTATAAAGCAAATTAACCCTGGGCGCCGCCGCCGCCAAGCTGTGAATCACTCGCCCGCCAAGAAAATCTCTTCTGTCTCAGCCACAGAAAGGTTAATAGACCTAATATTGATGTCTTGCGTCTCTGCAGCTCCAATGGTGATACCTGCTTGTTGTACATGATAATACATGTTGGACTTGGTGTACATGATGATACAGCGACGATAAAGGCGCAATCGTAATACGGCTGCTTAAAAAGAAAAGAAACTGATGCCCCTTCCCTCCATTTTTTTTTTTTTTTGTTCGTTTGTACGTGTAGGGGAGAATGTGATTAGTTTCACATATATATATATATATATATATATATATATATATACACACTCACTGGCCACTTTATTAGGTACATCTTGCTAGTACCGGGTTGGACCCCCTTTTTGCCTTAAAAAACTGCCTTCATTCTTTCTGGCACAGATTCAACAAGGTGTTGGAAACATTCCTTAGAGATTTTGCTCCATAGTGACATGATAGCATCGCACAGTTGCTGCAGATTTGTCGGCTGCACATCCATGATGCCGATCTCCCCTTACACCACATCCCAAAGGTGCTCTATTGGATTGAGATGTGGTGAGTGTGGAGGCCATTGGAGTACAGTGACCGCATTGTCCAGTGGTGAGATGATTGGAGCTTTGTGACATGGTGACATTATCCTGTTGGAAGGAGCCATCAGAAGATGGGGACACTGTAGTCATAAAGGGATGGACATGGTCAGCAACAATACTCAGGTAGGCCGTGGTGTTTACACGATGCTCAATTGGTACAAAGGGGCCCAAAGTGTGCCAAGAAAATATCCCCCACACCATTACACCCCCACCACCAGCCTGAACCGGTGATACAAGGCAGGATGGATCCATGCTTTCACGTTGTTTACACCAAATTCTGACCGACCATCTGAATGTCGCAGCTGAAATCGAGACTCATCAGACCAGGCAACATTTTTCCAATCTTCTATTGTCCAATTTTGGTGATCCTGTGTGAATTGTAGCCTCAGTTTCCTGTTCTTAGCTGACAGGAGTGCCAGCCTGGGCAGTCATCTGCTGCTGTAGCCCATCTGCTTCAAGGAATGATCTGTTGTGCATTCAGAGATGGTATTCTGCATACCTTGGTTGTAACGAGTGGTTATTTGAGTTACTGTTGCCTTTCTATCATCTCGAACCAGTCAACCCATTCTCCTCTGACCTCCGACATCAACAAGGCATTTTCCTCCACACAACTGCCGATTACTTTCTCCTTTTCGGACCATTCTCTGTAAACCCGAGAGATGGTTGTGTGTGAAAATCCCAGTAGATCAGCAGTTTTTGAAGTATTCAGACCAGCCCGTCTGCCACCAACATCCATGCCACATTTAAAGTCACTTAAATTCCCTTTCTTCCCCCTTCTGATGCACGGTTTGAACTTCAGCAAGTCGTATTCACCAAGTCTAGATGCCTAAATACATTGAGTTGCTGCCATGTGATTGGCTGATTAGCAATCTGTGTTACCAAGCAATTGAACAGATGTACCTAATAAAGTGACCGGTGAGTGTATATATATATATATGTGCTATGGAAAATACTAGCCATCCCTACCACAGTTTAATTCTTCCTTAATGAACAAGTGTGTTGGCAGGTGCAGCATGGTGAGGTGGCAGAAAACACATAGAGGTTGATTTACTAAAGACAAATAGACTGTACACTTTCCAAAGTGCGGTTTTTACGGACCTTAGTAACTGAGTCAAAGCTTCACTTTGCAAAAAATACCCAATCACATGCAAGGAGAGTAAAAAAAATGCATTTTTGCTTGCACATGATTGGATGATGGAAGTCAGCAGAGCTTCTGCTCATTTACTAAGCTCTTGAGCAACTGAACTTGAAGTGCACAAGGTGCACAGTCTATTTGCCTTTAGTAAATCCACCCCTTAGAACCCAAATGGAGAGTAACTGGAATATATTGTAATTAAAGTTCAGCAACACACAACAAGACTGAGGGTAAGGAAAGCCATCCAGGAGCACCCACAGGATGTAACAGCGATGTGTCAGTAGCAGAAGGTTTCAGGTGTGCCGACAGTGTCTGTCTCGAGCAGCGGAATTAGGCCTGGCGGGTTGTACCCAAGTGATAAGGCTTTCAGGTAGGGTGACGTGTCCTTGCACTTTCCCTACTCATCTGAAACCTTTCCCTGGTGCTAAGCACTGTCCTTGACAAACGGATGACCAGTCCATATTCTAGCTACTCGCAAAGTGCACACCGAACCCGGAAGCCATGGCCCTAAATAGACTTATCTTCCAATGCACTATTCCCAACACACACGTCATGTAGAAATGGCTGTGCATATAAGTGGGTGGGTGCTAAAGCGACCACCGGCTGGAACTGTATCTAATCAGAGCAAGAGAATGTCACCAGCATACCATGGATCTCCAGAACGAGTCCAAAGCTTTATTCAGCGATCACATTGTTACAGCAGATTTCAACACAGGACCACTTCATAAGGCATATGACGGTGGCTCCGAAAATTTGCAATCTGTCATAATGATGTGATCACTGAATAAAGCTTTGAACTTGTTCTAGAGATCCTTGTTGTGCTGGTGACATTCTTTTGCTCTGAACATCCCAATCTTCTTTTCCACATCCCCACTCACCCTCAACTAACCTACCCAAAGGTCCCCAACCTCAGCTACTCACCTCTGTACCAGAACTGCTTCCTGTGCCATGTTGACTTCTCCTTGGGCCAAAATCCTCTTTGGTGCCAACCACCTCTGTGCAGTGAGCCCTCGAAGACTTACACAGGACCGTTCTGGGACGCAGCACCAGCAACCTCATTCAATGCCGGGGGAGGAGCGACGTGCTGACGTCACTGCGTACACACAGGTCCCGGAGTGACGGGCTGCAATCGAGAGGCAGCTGGCTCTGTATTTTTCATTGCCGATTTTATTCTGCATAAATGTAAGTGCAACTATTTTTAACCTTTAATAAAATTATAAGAATTTTACACTATGGAAGCCATTTTTTTCGCATGGGGACCAATTGGATACACATACCTATGAGGATCTCCATTGGGGAAGACGCTGAGATTATTGGTGTGCTCCATAAAGGCCCGGGCTGGGTAACAAGTCAAAAGCACGTGCGATCTCCCGTAATAGGAGATTATTTACAGCTGGTAAGTGGCAGTGTGTGAAGAGGTGGAGGCTTCATCTTTAATCTTATCACATCTTCTGGGGTGTTTCGTGTGCCACCGTGGGCCATTTATCATATTGGCCAATCACTCATAATATATGGACTATTCGTTGTTAATCATTAAGTGATAAGCAACATTTAGATTTGTGATCATATCTTATGTATTTGCAAGGAGTTTCTTTTATCATACTTTATTCTTATCAATGTTACTCACCTGATGTATTTAGTTTTGGGCCCCAGTTCTCAAAAAGGATATTGGGGAACTGGAGAAAGTGCAGAGAAGGGCAACCAAACTGATAAGAGGCATGGTGGAGCTCAGCTATGAGGAAAGATTAGTGGAAGTGAATTTATTCACTCTTGAGAAGAGGAGATTAAGGGGGGATATGATCAACATGTACAAATATATAAGGGGTCCATATAGTGAACTTGGTGTTGAGTTATTCACTTTACGGTCAACACAAAGGACAAGGGGGCACTCTTTACGTCTAGAGGAAAAGAGATTTCACCTCCAAATACGGAAAGGTTTCTTCACAGTAAGAGCTGTGAAAATGTGGAATAGACTCCCTGCAGAGGTGGTTCTGGCCAGTTCAGTAGATTGCTTTAAGAAAGGCCTGGAATATTTCTTAATGTACATAATATAACTGGGGACTGACATTTATAGGTAAAGTTGATCCGAGGAATATCCGATTGCCTCTCGGGGGATCAGGAAGGAATTTTTTCCACTGCTGTATCAAATTGGATCATGCTCTGCTGGGGTTTTTCGCCTTCCTCTGGATCAACTGTGGGTATAGAATTAGGTATATGGGATTGTATGATATTATTATTTTATTTTCTTATGGTTGAACTGGGTGGACTTGTGTCTATGTAACTATGTATTACACTCAAGTTTAGCGCAACTTAATTTTATAATCCTCAACTAACCTACCCAAAGTTCCCCAACCTCAGCTACTCACCTCTGTACCAGAACTGCTTCCTGTGCCATGTTGACTTCTCTTTGGGCCAAAAACCTCTTTGGTGCCAACCACCCCTGTGCAGTGAGCCCTCGAAGACTTATACGGGATTGTTTTTGGGTCGTTTTAGGACGCATCTCCAGCAACCTCATTCAATGCCGCCCATTAGTCAGTGAACTGGCCTTCCTAAAATAAAAACGTAAAAGTCTCAGAGCCTCAAGTGACATTTCCATGAGAAGGTCCCAAATATCTAGAGGTGGTACGTTCTAGTCCACTACAGAGCTGGCATTTAAGATACGGCCTTCAGAACAAAAGCTCTTACTAGTTTTCATTCTTTTGCTGATCATCGAAATGTTAAATTACCAGCTTTCCCAGCGCCCGACTTCTCCTAAAGCGTGTTTAGTTTGTTGCTGTGTTTTAAAAAGCCCAGAAGGCTGTGGCATTAGCTCCGTTTTCCAGTCTTGTTGGCAGAGATGAAGAGAAGATGTTAAGTAGCTACTGTGGCGGTTTTGTTGACTTAATTATGCAGCTGCAGACTTAGCAGGGAGGTAGAAAGTCATCCATGATTCATTGGAAAGAAGTTTAGGTCTTAACTCTGCTTAGTTTGTCACATTATAATGCAGGGGAAATGCTAAGCTGAGCATCAGCGTAAACAGTGACTCCGATTTTGTTGAGAAAAAATTTAAAAAAACATCCCCTGGAGGGAAAATATATGCATCACAAAGATTTTTGCTAACTTTTAAAACATTTTTTTGCAGATTCAGATCTTTCTCTGTTTTTAAGAAAGTAATTTGTCTTATTTTCAGGCTGATTTTGTTTAAATTTGTATTTTCTGCGATTCTTATGCAGGCTCGCTGCTGGTCCACTTCTGGGTTAAATGATATCCAGGTCATTGAACCTGTTTAAAGCTGAATTCTAAGAATTCTTGGAAGGAAACTGAAGGCACACTGTGAGTTACCGGCTCCTCTGTTCAAAATCACATACAGATGCGCGATCCTGCACTTCCGGGTCTGCGGCATGCACGCGCGCCACCGGCGACCCGGTTCCACTGTGTCCAAACCGATGTCTGACGAGACCCGCTGATCGTTCCCGACAGAGGCAGAACAGCGGTCTGCCTATATAAACAGGGCAGATCGCCTTTTGTGAATGTGTTCACATAATACTAAAGCTTCTGTGATTGGACAGGAGGAGGGGGGGCGGGGGCATAGCTGAATCAGAGTTCAGCTTTAAATTTACTGAAAGCCACCCTTTAAGAGGATTCAGAGCTATTTAAATGCAAACATTTGAACAATAATTAGTAGGCCAAATTCTGTTATCTTTTTAACTAGATGGAGCCCGAGCCATAGACAAATGACGCCCTCAAGGTGGCTCTAGATATCCGGGAGGACGTCAATAGCCTCGGCTCCTCCGGCCACTGGGGGCCGTGCGAGCACCGCCGGCGGAGCGTCACTGACATGCCGATGCGCGTGCCTGGCGGCCGCGATGTCTGCCGGGCACCCGCGATCGGCCGGTACACAGACAAGGATGTGGATCTCTGTGTGTAAACACAGAGATCCACGTCCTGTCTGGGAGAGGAGACCGATGCTGTGTCCCTTGTACATAGGGACACAGATCGGTCACCTCCCCCAGTCAGTCCCCTCCCCCCACAGTAGTAATCACTCCCAGGGCACACATTTAACCCCTTCCTCGCCCCTAGTGTTAACCCCTTCACTGCCAGTGTCATTTTTACAGTAACCAGTGCATTTTTATAGCGCTGATCGCTGTAAAAATGACAATGGTCCCAAAATGGTGTCAAAAGTGTCCGATGTGTCCGCCATAATGTCGCAGTCACAATAAAAATCGCTGATCGCCGCCATTACTAGTGTAGCGGGGTCCTCAAATTGATGGGATACACCTGGGCAATAGTGTGACCCAGGTGTATAATTGTGTTAGGATTCAGACCCCTTTTTGTTTCGTGGAGGACTGGAGGATGTAATATTCTCCTTTGCCTGTGGGTGGCGGGGTACCCACAGGCTTCAGGTAGAATCATCTCCTGCAGTGCTCCCTGTTTTGTCCCTTCCCGGAGATGGTATGGCTGGGGCGGGGAACCCGCCGGGCCGTTGATGGGAGGAGATAAAAGGGGGAGACGCGCTTACCACGAGGTCTTGCGGAGAAGGAGGTCCTCGGAGGAGGAGGGTTGCGGTCCGCACCCAGGGCCCTTAGGCCTGGGTGCGGGAGATCCAGGAGTCTGGTCCAGGTGCCCATGGCCTGGTCCGGAGTCATGTTGGCGTCCATCCCAGGCACCTTTAGCCTGGGGTGAGGTACTATCGAGGAGGCCTGGGGCCCAGTACCTTCGACTGGGTCCCGCTAGGGTGGACTGTCCGAGGGTCCCTGAGCGGAGGGACTCGTACCTGAGGTGAGGAGGCCGGGGAGGTTACCCACTGGAGACCCGGAGCAGCACCAACCCGGTGACAGTGGGCCTCTGGGAACTCTCTTGGGAGGACACATCCCCCTGATAGGGGCCACAGCGTATCGAAGAGGGCTCCATTGCTGTTCATAGGGGTTGCTGGAAGAGACCCCCATCCTTCCTGTTCTGTAACAGCCGGATTGGCTTAGGCGCCGCTGGTCATAGTATAGTGGCATAGAACTGAAACGTTAGGAAGTGCCTTGATCTGCTCATCCCACCGTTGGCAAGGTTATAGGTCCCAACCAGTCTGCTGTTAAAAGAACTGTTTATCGTGCTTTGCTATTGGAGTGCCAAATAAACAAGTGTTGGACCTTTTTCCGGTGTGTGAACTCTAGTTACTGGAAGCAGAGGGGAGGCTGGTGAGCTTGCAATTACAGACTCAGTGCATTCACAGAACACACCGGCCCGAGGAAACATCAGGAAGTGGCCTTCACCTCCCTACTACAATGGGGAGGACATGGGCCGTGGCGCATCTCACTCTCACAACCCAGGAACCCCTAGACATGAGTTGGTGTGCAAAACCGAGGAAAGAAGGAGAGAGGGTGAGGCCGCTACACGTGGGGGCTCGCCCGGGATAGAGTGTGTTCTAAAGATGGACTTGAGAATGTCTACATTTGAACTTTGCTGCCCAGAGGAGTTCCGAGCAGATCGGCCATATTACTGGCCAAAGTGCGTCCCTGCTCGGAGTTGTGGAAATGACCCTAACACGGGAAAGGCCCATGCGGAGGAGCGGAAAAAGGGAGAGGTCCAGCCGTGTGACGTACTGCACGTGGGGACTGTTAACGCACTGCGCCACGAGGCACCCCATGGCGACATCGTTCGTGGGCGGAGTCAAGAGGAAGCCCGCGAAAATGTACAGCTCATGGGAGGAGTCTGGCCAAGTGTGGGGATACACGTGGAGACTCCGGCGCGGGGTCAGTGCATGATGGAGCAGCAGATAGTCGGGATGACCTCAAGTGCCCCGTGGATTATGGTTCCTCACCCCACGAGAATGACTTCCTTTGCTGCCCCCATCACAGACACGGGGATAAGACTTAGGCCCCGAGGGCGGTTGGCTCTGTACACTTGCAGAGACACGGAGGCCCTCGGTGTGATCTGTCCCGGCTGCTCGGGACTGGTGGTCACCCTGAAGCCATTCGGGCGATGTGAGGAGTGCAGAGAATTCCTTTTTGAGGTCGAGTCGTCCACAGCAAGGCCCCGGGCCCTTCGCCTCAACCACCTCACGGGTACTGCTACTCCGGAAGGGGAGGTCAAGGCCTCTGTCGAGGTTCCCGTGCGCGCTGACCAGGGCGATGGACTGCCCAACAGAGAAAAATCCGAGGATGCTGCCTCGGTCGCCACAAGTTCTCTGCTCCCACCACCGAAGAGGAAAGTTGGCCTAGTACAGGCATCCTATGGACGTGGTCGAGCTTCACCCCGCTGCTTGCCTGGCCTGGATGGCGCCGGTCGAGAAGGAAGTCCCGGACATCCCAGTCCTCTACAAGGGTCAGGTGAGCCAGGGGCTGGGACTGTGGTGGTGGTTGGAGGTGTCGGGGGCCCATTGGAGGTGGAGCCCCCCAGGGAGGTTGATTCTGTGTCCACCGGAAGATATCTGCCTGCGGAGATGTATGACACCTCCGACCTAGAGTCGCTGTCTGATTGCGGAGATGATGGCGAGATAGACGAACTGTTCAGCCGCAAGGGCTGGGATAGAGTGCCACTTCTTGCTTCCCGTGCGGTACGGGATTCACCTATGTACACAGGAGACAGCACGCCTCGGGTGGAAGACCCGCAGCTTACGAGGGAACCTACCCCTCCACCTGTGTCCTCATCTACTGTTACCTCACCTACTTTGGTTGTGGGGACACCCCGCGCTTCTCTGAGAGCGCCGAAAGTCATTTCCAGGGAGCTGGTAAAGGTACCTCGGCATCCGGAAGCTATTGTGCTGCCTGGAACTGGAGAGAAAGCCACTATGCCACCTTTGGCCCGCTTGCAGAGACTGTTTTGCCATAAAGTAGCTCGGGAATATGGGTGGGAGTACCCGTATCTACCCCGGGACTTGCTGTATGAGGTGGAAGTCTGGAGAACAAGATGGTATGACGAGTTTGTGTGGGACAAGTTGAAGGTGCCCCATGCTCGCAGGTACCTGGAATGTGTGCCGGCAGTGTCTAAGAGGTTTGAGGACTGCAAAGCTGAATGGAAATTGGGGCGCCATATCCATGCTGACAAGATAGTCATTTGCAGAAGAGAAGGAGAAGATGTCGAGTATTCGATAGAGGCATTTGACAAACAACTGAAACCCCTGTACCTGCCGGATCCAAAGTTTTACTTATAGGAGAAAAGAACTCCTGTTTATTTCTTTTGTGCACTTGAACTTTCTGGAAGAGCCATTCCCAGACACGCAGGACTGTGCCCTGCTTTTGTTTTTGTTTGGGCTTTTCTTTTTCTCGTTGGAGACTTGGGGACTGTTGTGTTTTCGTGTTTCCCCTTTTCTTCATGTGCCAAAGGCAAGGACATTTGGGAATAGTGGCAGAGTAGGGAAAAGCTGGAAGAACGAAGATTCGTTGAGTGTCATGACCGCGGCGTTGTCACCAGGTGGCAGTGTTGCGCAACAAATGTTTGAAAATATTTCACCCACACATCACCTTGCTTGTTGGAGTGAGTGGGTCTCTCGGCTGACGGGCTCACTCATCCCAAATGACACGAAATTATGTTAGGATGTTGTTTTTCTTTCCCCTGCAGGAGAATCGTCAGTCAAGATCATTGAGAGTGGGTGGCTCTTAGACAGTGTGGGAGAGGGGCTGTGACTATGCAGATGTTTAAAGTGTTTTATGACATAAGTTGTTTTATATGTTCCCCATTCCCTGAGCAGGTCTTGGCACTTGGGAAATTTAGAGGAACTGCCTCAGGGGTTTCACTCCATGTCACCACTTTATGGGAGGCATGGGTGTGCACCTGACGCTGGGGACCAGCGTCAAATTACAGGGGGGAGTGTGTAGCGGGGTCCTCAAATTGATGGGATACACCTGGGCAATAGTGTGACCCAGGTGTATAATTGTGTTAGGATTCAGACCCCTTTTTGTTTCGTGGAGGACTGGAGGATGTAATATTCTCCTTTGCCTGTGGGTGGCGGGGTACCCACAGGCTTCAGGTAGAATCATCTCCTGCAGTGCTCCCTGTTTTGTCCCTTCCCGGAGATGGTATGGCTGGGGCGGGGAACCCGCCGGGCCGTTGATGGGAGGAGATAAAAGGGGGAGACGCGCTTACCACGAGGTCTTGCGGAGAAGGAGGTCCTCGGAGGAGGAGGGTTGCGGTCCGCACCCAGGGCCCTTAGGCCTGGGTGCGGGAGATCCAGGAGTCTGGTCCAGGTGCCCATGGCCTGGTCCGGAGTCATGTTGGCGTCCATCCCAGGCACCTTTAGCCTGGGGTGAGGTACTATCGAGGAGGCCTGGGGCCCAGTACCTTCGACTGGGTCCCGCTAGGGTGGACTGTCCGAGGGTCCCTGAGCGGAGGGACTCGTACCTGAGGTGAGGAGGCCGGGGAGGTTACCCACTGGAGACCCGGAGCAGCACCAACCCGGTGACAGTGGGCCTCTGGGAACTCTCTTGGGAGGACACATCCCCCTGATAGGGGCCACAGCGTATCGAAGAGGGCTCCATTGCTGTTCATAGGGGTTGCTGGAAGAGACCCCCATCCTTCCTGTTCTGTAACAGCCGGATTGGCTT
Source organism: Rana muscosa (assembly GCA_029206835.1). Lineage (NCBI taxonomy): Eukaryota > Metazoa > Chordata > Amphibia > Anura > Ranidae > Rana > Rana muscosa. The sequence goes on along the minus strand of CM055119.1, from coordinate 182,959,826 downwards.
AGGCGCCGCTGGTCATAGTATAGTGGCATAGAACTGAAACGTTAGGAAGTGCCTTGATCTGCTCATCCCACCGTTGGCAAGGTTATAGGTCCCAACCAGTCTGCTGTTAAAAGAACTGTTTATCGTGCTTTGCTATTGGAGTGCCAAATAAACAAGTGTTGGACCTTTTTCCGGTGTGTGAACTCTAGTTACTGGAAGCAGAGGGGAGGCTGGTGAGCTTGCAATTACAGACTCAGTGCATTCACAGAACACACCGGCCCGAGGAAACATCAGGAAGTGGCCTTCACCTCCCTACTACAATGGGGAGGACATGGGCCGTGGCGCATCTCACTCTCACAACCCAGGAACCCCTAGACATGAGTTGGTGTGCAAAACCGAGGAAAGAAGGAGAGAGGGTGAGGCCGCTACACTAGTAAAAAAAAAAATATTAATAAAAATGCTATAAAACAATGCCCTATTTTGTAGACGCTATAACTTTTGTGCAAACCAATCAATAAACGCTTATTGCGATTTTTTTGACCAAAATTATGTAGAAGAATACGTATCAGTCTAAACTGAGAAATAAAATATATATATTTTTTTTAAATTGGGATATTTATTATAGCAAAAAGTAAAAAATATTGTGTTTTTTTTCAAAATCGTTGCTATTTTTTTGTTTATAGCGCAAAAAATAAAAAACGCAGAGATGATCAAATACCTTCAAAAGAAAGCTCTATTTGTGGGAAAAAAAAGATCGCCAATTTTGTTTGGGAGCCACGTTGCACGACCGCGCAATTGTCATTCAAAGCGTGACAGCGCTGAAAGCTGAAAATTGGCCTGGGCAGGAAGGGGGTTTAGGTGCCCAGTAAGCAAGTGGTTAATGTGGTAACCCTATAGAGCACTAATACAGTTCCATTCCCATTTCCAAGTCTTGGCTCAAGGGAGCTTAGATGATCATATTCCGGCAATAGTCATGCAAACACACTATGCTAAGGTACAGTATTGTAGGAAAGACTAAAACAAACACAAAGTACAGTATTGGCTATATGGGTTGGAGCCCCAAATTAACCCCCCAAGGAGCCACTGGCTTTGATGGTCCCATTCCCCCAAATCCAGTGCACACACAGCCAGGCACGCAGTAGTTTATTCTTTCTCATTGCCTCCAAGAAACAGTCTGGGGGGGTCTTTTGTAATTTTATTGCTGGATTAAACTTGGATGGGTGAGGAGAAAGGATGGGATACCTAAAAAGGACCGACGTGACCAAGAATACCTCTCCTATTCTGACAGAGAGCTTCCATAACATTCAGTAATGGATGGGAAAGTGTCTAGGACTTGCTTCTGAAGAGATGAGAACTACTGATACTAGTCACTAGGGCTCAGCACATACTGTAGGTCAATGCTCACAATGCCACAGGATCATTAGTTGTCTTCTGATATCCACCAAGCACTCTTCAGTGATAGAGCCACACTCATGATACCACAGGACAGCTGGACACCCTGACCTATACCTGGTATCCTCCAATGAGCTTCTTCAGACCAAAAAGAAATAAAAAAACAAAAATTCGTTTGGAAAATAGGCCTCCCAGCTTAGACTACAAATGGGACCTTGATGGCCTCCAAACAGTTTGTCCAACAGACTTCCCTAAAGGGCAGAGACGCTTAGACAGGGGGCTCTTCTGGCAGGTCTAAACCCAGGATCCAAGCCTCATACTATTTATGGGCTCCCAGCCACCTACTGGTAACCCCCCCCCCAGGGATTAGCTCGATCCTCCCCTCCCACTATGTTTCTAGAACAGAGGCATCAAACTCCATTTCATCTGGGGCCACATTAGCATTATGGTTGCCGATTGTATCTTTAAGATTAGATGTCCAGAGCACCCCACCCCCCTTACATTAGCTGTCAAGAGCCCCCCCCCCCCTCACCACCATCAGAAGTCAATAATCCCCCACACTCTCTTACATTACAGTGCATCCCCCTTACCTTGTGCTGCTGCTAGGAAGAAGTGGGAGTGGAGACAAGGGGGGTGCCGCAGCTGCAGAAGAGGAGCGAGGGCCACATCAAATGTCCTGGTGGGCCGCATTTGGCCTGCAGGCCTTGTGTTTGGTACATGTGTTCTAGAATATTCTAGAATGCAGGGGAAAGCAATCCACCCAGCAGCCTGTGTGAAACATTGAGCAGACTGACACAATCAACCCCTGCCCCGCTGATTGCAGAGAAGCTAAACTAAATTTACCTAGCTACTTACACTAACTGGCAGGGTGCAACACATGTATTGAATAAGAATGATGATGCAGTGCCATTTGATGGTAAACGTTATGTGATCTTGCAGTAGATGGCTCCATTCTTGGATGACGGGGCTTGTTGGGATTTCTAGTTCCACAATAGCTGAAAAGTGTAACTGTCAGATCTAGAGCTATAAAATGCCTCTCAACAAGGGAACCTTTAGGCACTTTATCATGAAGCCGCCAACAGTAATATCGTATTGATCTTAAAAGAGGGATCAATATTTCTTGGACCTGAAATCCCAAGATCAGAATTTATGATATGCTTGAGTTAAATGTATAAAACATTTTATGCGTTTCGTATGCATTGAATACCACTGGCAGTGTTTCTGAAGCATGGGAGCATGACACAGCATATAGAAATATATGAGGCATAAGAGTAGATGCTTAGCCATATCGGTACTGTGGTTTTGGAGAGAACAGTTGGCAGAAAAACGAATGATGCGCATTGAAGTTCAGTCTGGTATGACACAAACGCTTCTGCATATGTTCAGGACCATGCTAGAAATTGAAGACTCTGTGATATGAACCAAAAATAGGCACACCTAAATGAAAGGATGACAATACTTGAATTTACATGTAGCACCCTCCTAGGTAGGTGCTAGAAGAGAGTACAGTTTTTGGGTCTTTCTGCTTACCGGGAAGGCTGCGAGGTAAATGTTGATGCTCTCTGCCTACCAGGAAACAGTGATCTATTGATAGGGTCTGCTCATGGTGCTCAGATGCTGCTCATGTTGTCTGAATATTTGACGCTGGTCCAATAAGACAGGGCATATTGAACAGTGGGAGGAAACCTGACAAGTGAGCGCACAGGCATAGTTACAGCCCTGGCCATTGGCAGAGAAAAGTGCCTCAATGCATGTTGGGTGACTGTATATATGCATAGGCATACCTCCCAACTTTCAAAAGTCCCACCGCGGGACATTCACAGATCTCCCCTCTCCCCTGCTAATCAAAGTTGTTGAGCGGGGGGGGGCGGATCGCGGGGGCGGGTCTTAATGCTTCCTGCTGTGCGGGAAAGATGACACTCTCGCGGGACTGCGGGGGTCCCGGAGGGAGGGGGCGGCTACCCCCCTTTTCACAGGCTGCCATGAGGTCTCAGGTGGTCGACCTGAGGGCCTGAATCTGAGTAAAGCTGTAACCCAGATGTCCTGCAGAGCTGACTGGAAGGGAGACACACCAGGAAGGATATGTTTCTGCCTACTGTGAGTACAGATCTGTGTCATGGGGTCTGTCCTGTGAGGGCCATCCCTTCAGCTAGTAGAGTCAGAGGACAGGTGTCATCCAAAGGGGATGCCAGTGAGTGTCCTGAAGATATAACAGTTTCATCAAGTCTGCTGCCAGAGCAAGCAAAGGACTTATTTGAGTGCAGTATGGTATAGCGGAGAGTCTGCTACCACATTCAGACTGGTGAGGCCAAGTGAGGGTTGTCCTCATCTGTAAATAGTTCCAGTTGGAGTATCCCACTATTCCCTTCTCCCATCCAAGTTCCAACAATAAATACCAAAAAACAAACAAACCCTGGATTGATACTGGCTGCAAGATATCAGGGGGAGGCCCAGGGATGTCTACACACAGAAATCCCTACGGGGGCAGTGCTACATATGCATGTCCAATCACTGTCCAATTCTTGCCACCTTCACCTCTGTAGCCATAGGCGTGTGCACAGGGTGTGCCAAGAGTGCCCAGGCACACCCTAATCACCCTTTACAGCACAGATTCCCCTTACTTCCCTGGCTCCCTCCTTCCCCCTTCAGTGCTACCAGCTTCCCTCCTCTCCTGCCAGCTGTTACTGCAAGGATGTTTTAGGATGAGTGGAGGAAGGGGTCAGTAAATATGTAATTGACCATCCCCTTCTCTTTTAGAATGAACATCATGAGTGATCAGTAGTGTGTGTTTGAGCTTTGGGGTGCACACCCTAATGCAATAGGCTGCTCACACTTATGTCTGTAGCATTTCCAAAATGTGCCCCTTTTAAACCAATTACACCACCAAGATAATAATTTACTCCCTTGTTACATCTCTGATGATTGAAACTCCTTCCTTGTTGGCCTACCTCTATGCGGGTTATCCTCCCAGTCCCTATCAGTCTATTATGAATGTTGCTGCCACACTCACCCACCTTACCTATTGAGTATCTGCCACCCCTTTCTGACAATCCCTACACTGGCTTCCAATTGACCAATGAATACAATTGAAAATATTAAGCACTTCTGGGCTGCCTCCTATATCTTTGCTGATACAGTGTCGCCCCCCTGCGCTGGATCACGCCTGCCACCCAAGCTGTGCTGTCATTCGCTACAGCACAAGCCGATCAGCAGGTCCCGGCCAATGATTTATGGCCGGGACCTGCTGAGCGAATGACAGTGAACAACACAGGGCTCTCTACAAAAAAAAAAAATTCTCCCTGCAAAGCAGGGAATAAAAACAGTCACATCACTTAGTAAAAACAGCACACAGTGCACACTTTACACTTATTAGGCACACAGTTACCATTTAATTTCCCCCAGATGTTGACCCCTTACCAGTCAGCGTCATTAGTACAGTGACAATGTAAAGTATTAGCACTGATCACTGTATTAGTATCACTGGTTGATGTCAGTGTCAGTTAGTCAGTTCCCCACCAGTGTCAGTTAGTGTCAGATTGACCGATGCACTATCACAGTCCCACTATAAGATGCTGATCACCACAAAATTTCCAGTATATATACCATAGTTTTACCTTTTAGGAAAAATCAATATACGCTTATTGGGATTTTTCCTACTAAAAATATGTAGCAGATTATATATTGGCCTAAATCTGTCAAGGAATTTTTTTATTTTTTTTTAACATTTATTATTATTTTATATTATTATTATTATTATTATTATTATTATTATTATTATTATTATTATTATTATTGATTGTTTTATTTTGTTTATTGTTTTATAGCAGAAACTAAAAAAATATAGTTTTTTTTTTTTTTTTTTCTTCAAAATTGTCTGTCTTTTTTTGTTTATAGCACAAAACATTAAAATTATCAAATACCACCAAAAGAAATCTCTATTTGTGGGAAACAAATTATATAAATTTAATTCATGTACAGTGTAGAATGACCGCGCAATTGTCAGTTAAAGTAATGTGGTGCCATATAGCAAAGAATGGCCTGGTCATGAAGCGGGGTAAATCTTCTTGAGGTCAAGTGTTTAAGGAGGGGCAGTTGGGGGTGGTAAAAAACGTGGCTTTAACTGCAGATTCTTTTTTTTTTCAGGGCCCCACCAACCGCTTATCTAAATGAGGCCTAATGCCGCGTACACACGATCGGAATTTCCGATGAAAAAGAGTTTTTTCATCGGAAATTCCGACCGTGTGTGGGCCCCATCTGACTTTTTTTCAGAGTTAAGAAATAGAACATGTTTTATTTTTTCGATGGAAAAAAAATCAGATGGGAAATTCCGATCGCCTGTGTGGAACTCCGTCGGAGAAAAACCCACGCATGCTCAGAATCAAGTCAACGCATGCTCGGAAGCATTGAACTTCATTTTTCTCGGCTCGTCGTAGTGTAGTACGTCACCGCGTTCTTGGCGGTCGGAATTTGGTCTGACAGTGTGTAGGCAAGACTGATGGAAGACAGCTTGAACGGAATTCCGGCGGAAAATTCCATCGGATTTTATCCCATCGGAAATTCCGATCGTGTGTACAGGGTATTAGAGGCCCAACGGGAGACAGCAGTCAGGGGTTAAGGAGATTGTACTGATTACATGCGGCCTGTTTAGCACTACAGGGTGTCAAAAAATAGTATGATTATATGATTGCAGTCTACGGCCACTTCTAGCCTTACAATGAGAACTTTTGCAGAGAACAATATTTGTTTAGTCAGTATAAAGCTTACATCTCTCTAATTAAATCTACTCATACTTCTCCTTAGGTTGCTTTTATTGCTCTGTAAATTTGTCTTTATTCTTACTGTAAATTTCTTTATCAATAGAACCCTTTCTGTTTGAGTTACAAGCATTTATTTTATTTTTTTTCCAAAGGGCACTTAATTTCTCTCGAATATAAATCCTATACATTTCAAGCTAATTATATTGGATGGGAGAGATTTGGAAAGAGAACTTGAAAAATCAATGTAATTGAAAATGCAACAGTAGTTGGTAATGGCATTCAAGAGTGCAGGGATGGAAGGAGATAGACACACGACCAAGCTTACGTTCTTTATCATTTTATACCAAATCGCCAAATAACCCAATTACCCCATCGATGTGGGTTGTTCCTGGGTTCAATAGTTCATGCTAAGCAGAATTTTTCTCAAAAATGTTTTTTTTTTGTGCAGGTTTCTTTTAATGCTTTCCTGCCACCGCTCTATCGATGAAGCTAATTGTAATTGTGTTGTTACCCAACAGACGGTGGATGAGATGAGCCAGTCTAAGGTCACCTGCTCAAAAGGAAATGGCATTTGCGAGAATTCTCTTTATGATTAGATAACTACTGTAGAAGGAATAATCGGTGATGTCATTGGCGTTGGCATGCTGTGCTTACCCGTTTCCTGATGTGGGCCATAAGCAGGATTTTAATTAAATCTAACGTTGAAGAAAATATATCTGGCTTTTTATGTGTTCAGCAGAGACTAGTTAAAGGTAAAGCAATATTACACCCAAAACAAAAAAGAGGATTTTTTTTTATTGACTTACATTTATTGACTTGACTTTCAAAGTTCACATGTTGGAGTAACTCTTCCTAAATAAAGCTAAATAATTGATTCCAAGCAGAAGCAACATGGTGTCATTGAGTTTTTGACGAAGGGGGGCTGCAGGCTGTCCACCAGTTATGGAAGTTTACAGAATGTTTACTAGACATGTGTACAACATAAAATATAGTTTAGTTTGGATTTGTTTCTGTTAGTTTCCGTGGATTCGTAACGATTCGTAATTTCGTAAGACGTGGGTTATCATATTCGGACTCTTTCGTATTTCCGTTAAGCCCTGTACACACGATCGGATTTCCTATGGTTTTTAAACCGATGGATTTTTCCATCGGAAAACCGATGAAGCTGACTTCCATCAGTCTTGCCTACACACCATCAGTCAAAAAACCGACCGTTCCAAACGCGGTGACGTAAAACACTCCAATGAGCCGAGAAAAATGAAGTTCAATGCTTCTGAGCTTGCGTCGACTTGATTCTGAGCATGCGTGGGTTTTTTATCCGATGGAGTTCCCCACAGACGATAGTAATTTGCTATCTGTTTTTTAACCATCAGATAAATTTAAAACATGTTCTATTTTTAAACACCGATGGAAAAAAGACCGATGGGTCCAATACACGATCGGTTTGTCCGATGAAAAAATAGGATTTTTATAACAGCTTACCTGTAAAATCCTTTTCTTGGAGTACATCACGGGACACAGAGCGACATAGTCATTACTAATGGGTTATATAGATACCGTCAGGTGCTGGCACTGGCAACTTCCAAAACCGGAAGTACCCTCCCCTATATAAGCCCCTCCCATCCGGGAGCACCTCAGTTTTGTAGCAAAGCAATAAGTGTCCCTAAAGAGGGGCGGGAGCTCTGTGTCCCGTGATGTACTCCAAGAAAAGGATTTTACAGGTAAGCTGTTATAAAAATCCTATTTTCTTTCTCGTACATCACGGGACACAGAGCGACATAGTCATTACTAATGGGATGTCCTAAAGCAATGCCAAATGAGGGGGGGATACACCATATATAAGCTGAGCGCTATCAGACATGAGGATCTTTTGCGGCCTGCAACACACTGCGCCCAAAGGCGACATCCTCCTGACTTCTAACGTCCACTTGGTAGAACCTAGTAAACGTGTGTACCGAAGACCATGTTGCGGCCTTACAGATTTGAGCCAGGGAGGCCTGGTGATGCACTGCCCATGAAGTTCCAACTGCTCTCGTGGAGTGCGCCCTAACTTTGAACGGAGGCGGTCTACTTCTCAAGCCATAGGCTTGTATTATGACCTGTCGAATCCACTTGGCTAAAGTAGATTTTGACGCTGCCTGACCCTTTCTGGGGCCTTCCGGCAGAATAAACAAAGTATCCGTTCTGCGAATCTGAGCAGTGGCTTTTAGATAAGCTTTAACTGCTCTTACTACATCCAAAGAATGCAATAACTTTTCCTCTACCGAAGTAGGTTTGGGGAAAAAAGAAGGAAGAACCACATCTTGGTTCAAATGAAAACTCAATACCACCTTAGGAAGAAAGGCTGGATGAGGACGTAACACTACTCTGTCCTTATGGATAACCAGATATGGCTCCTTACAGGACATAGCTGCTAATTCCGATACTCTTTTAGCCGAACAAATGGCTACTAGAAAAATCAATTTCCTGGTGAGAAGCACCAAGGAAATATGCTGTAATGGTTCAAATGGTTGTTTCTGTAGAACCGACAGAACCAAGTTTAGATCCCATGGACATATGGGAATATTAACCGGAGGACTAATATGCATCACTCCTTGTATAAAGGCTTTGACTAGTGAATGCGAAGCCAAGGGCCTTTGAAAAAATATTGACAAGGCCGAAATCTGACCCTTGATAGTACTCAAGGCAAGCTTCCTATCTACAGCCCATTGTAGGAAGTCCAGAATCCTACCTATTACGTATTTACGTGGATGCCATTTCCTGGCCTCACACCAGGCGATGTACGCCTTCCAGATTCTATAGTAGATCTGCCTGGATACCGGTTTCCTGGCATTGATCATGGTAGACACCACAGCATTAGAGAGCCCTCTCTTTTTTAGAATGTGGGCTTCAATAGCCAGGCCGTCAAACCTAGGGCTGGTAAGGAAGGGTGGTATATCGGTCCCTGCGAAAGCAGGTCCGGACGATGTGGGAGGGTCCAAGGACTCCCCACAGACATTTTTACAATCTCCGCGTACCATGCTCTTCGGGGCCACGCTGGAGCCACCAGAATCACTGGTTTCTTTTCTACCCTGATTCTGCGGAGTAATCGAGGTAACAATTGTGGCGGTGGGAATGCATATATCAGCTTGAACTGATCCCAAGGGAACACTAGGGCATCCGAGCCGCAAGCTAGGGGATCCCTTGTCCAAGAGACAAACCTGTCCACCTTTGCGTTGAATCTGGATGCTAGCAGATCTACATCCGGTGTTCCCCACCGCTGACATATTGTCCGGAAAACCTCGGGATGAAGGGACCATTCCCCTGGGCATAATTGTTGGCGACTTAGAAAGTCCGCCTTCCAATTCTCCACCCCTGGAATGAATACCGCAGATATGGCTGGGACATATCTTTCTGCCCATCTCAGGATGTAATTTACCTCCCTTTGGGCTGCACGACTCCTGGTGCCCCCCTGACGATTGATATATGCCACTGCTGTGGCATTGTCTGACTGAACTCTGACAGGGGACCCTTGGAGTTTGGATGTCCATGCTACTAGGGCATACCGGGCTGCTCGTATCTCTAAGAGATTGATGGGCAGGGCCTTTTCTGTATCCGACCATCTGCCCTTCCAGATTCTGGGGAACCAACCACCAGCGGAGGCTCCTGCGAACGGAAGGGGACAAGGACATTGGTAAGTCCAGAGCCTGAACTTTTTTGTTCCAGGCTGACAGTATGGCCCTTTGCAACTTCCTTGAATGGAATTGACCGTAGGGTACTGCTTCGAATGATGCCACCATCTTTCCCAGCAGCCTCATGCACAGGCGTATGGATGGCTGTCTTTTTGAGCCCACTAAGTGGATCAAATCTCTCAAAGACGACCCCTTTTCTTGAGGCAAGAAAATTTTTCTCTGGTCTGAGTCCAGCCTTAGCCCCAAGTATTCCAGACTTTTGACTGGCTTTAGGGCTGACTTGTCTCGGTTGATAATCCAACCGTGATATTCCAGATACTTGATTGTCTCGTGAACAACCACTTCTAGTTTTTCCACTGAGTGGTCTATCAGCAACAAGTCGTCTAGATATGCCATTATCGTTACACCTCGTGTTCTTAGATTGGCCAATAATGGGGCCAAAATTTTTGTGAACACTCTTGGTGCTGTGGCCAGACCGAAGGGTAAGGCTCTGAACTGAAAATGGCGGCCTTCTACCGCAAAGCGTAGAAATTTTTGGTGGGCTGGAAAGATGGGAATGTGCAAATAAGCATCCTTGATGTCGATCGAGGCTAACCATTCCTCCCCTTGTAGGGCAGTGGCTACCGATCGGATCGACTCCATCCGGAAAGTCCTGATATGCAGGAATTTGTTTAGCCCTTTTAGATTTAGTATGGGCCTCACGTCCCCGTTTGGCTTCGGAACTGTAAAGAGGTTTGAGTAAAACCCGAACCCCCACTCTTCCAGGGGAACCTCTATAATTACTGCTTGAAGCAATAATTGTTCTAGTGCCAACAGGAGGGATCCTCTCTTCTGGGGATCCCTTGGCACGTTTGACCTTATAAAGCGGGAAGAAGGGGAGTTTTTTAACTCCAATTTGTATCCCAGATTTACTGCGGAGAGCACCCATCTGTCTCGGATCGTGTCCCGCCAGGTCTCTGTGAACAACTGAAGTCTTCCCCCCACCCGATTGGGTGGGGGCAACCCTTCATGCATTTGACTTTGGGGGAGGTTTTGTACCTCTCCTGCTCCAGGGCTTTTTGTTACCCTGCAACTGTCCCTGATTTCTACCTCCGGGATTTGACCGAGGAGGCCGTCGGAACTGTTTCACAGCCGATGTCCTAGGGACTGGAGAAGCCGGCCTCTTAAAAGAGGGACCTCTAACTCTATTTTTAACCGGCAAAAGTGTACTTTTACCGCTGGAAATTCTCTGGATATACTTGTCCAGGTCTTCCCCGAATAAGCGCTCCCCATGAAATGGGAAGCTAACCAGCAATTTTTTACAGGGAGCTTCAGCAGACCAGTTTTTGAGCCATAGAAGCCTGCGCATATGTACTACAGACAGCGTAAGGCGGGAGGCCTGATGGATTGAATCCTTTATAGCGTCCACCGCAAAGCATAAGGCTCTAGGTAGATCAGCTAGGGCAAGAGCCTGCTGATCCGGCAAGTCCCTTAAGACCTGTTTCAACTGATCCTTCACCGCTTGGCAGACCCCAATAGCTGCCACTGCTGGTTGTGTCACCAATCCTGCTGTAGAAAAAGCAGATTTTAATAAGGACTCCAATTTTTTATCTATTGGGTCCTTGAACATTTGGACATTTTCCACCGGACATGTCAGTGATTTATTCACACAAGAGATGGCTGCGTCCACTGTAGGGACCCTCCATTTTCTGATGAACTTATCCTCCATGGGATAGACCACCGGAAATCTCTTGGGGGGAGTAAATATTTTGTCAGGATGCTCCCAATCCTGGTAAATGAGCCCCTCCAGTAAAGGATGGATCGGAAAGGAACAAACAGTCTGGGGAGCTTTTAGCGACCCCAACGAGGAGACAGAAGTGGAGGATGGCTCCGCAAGTGGCATTTTAAATGCTGATCGGACCATATTAGTCAGGGACTGAACCCATAACCTTTCAGCATGTGATGCTGAGAACGGCTCTTCCACTGTTGATTCCTCTGCAACCGAATCGACCTCATCCTGATCCCCCTCAGGTAGGTCGACCTCTGTATGGGACTGTTGCTCTGTTAACAGGCACTCTGAGGGGGAAGACGGAGATCGAGCGCTTTTCTCCTGTGACAGGGAAGCAGCGATCAATGCTGACAATCTCTCTTCCAGCCCTCCCAGAGCTGAGGAAAAAACCTCCTCTGTTACATACACAGGAGCAGGTGAACTGAGGACAGCCACAGTACCAGGTACTCCTGAGGGTGCTCTACGGTCACTAACCTCTGATTCTTCAGGGGAGACTGGTGCAGCCAAAGCATGCCCAAGATCCTCAGAGCCCGATGGAGACCCCCTATTCCTCCTGGAATTTCTAGTCCCGGAGTTTTTAGACGGCATATTCCTAAGCCACAAAGCTGAGGTATTCCAGCCGAAATACACCAGTTACTGATAATAGTCTAGCATAAATGCTGCTATAAGAAACAGTTGGTGTCTACTAATGTGCCTTTCTAGGGGATGCCTGTATCAACCGCTTGCTGTATGCCTTTAAATGTTGCCAGCTCTGTCTCTGTACTTCATAGCCAGCTCACTACAATATTGTGTTTTTTTTAAACTGCTGGGACGCCCGCACATGCGCAGAAGCGCTGCGGCGCGCACAGAGCGTCATCCCCCAGGCTCCGCCCCCTTTCCCGGCTCACCTCTATATATAGAGGCGCGTGCACGCGCACGCGCGCGGCCACGTGCGCCTTCGGTGCTAATTTCAAAAAATTGTAACAAGGGACAGGAGCCAGGGCCCCTCTTTGCCGCAGGCCGGGGGATGGACGAGCACTGCAACATGGCAGAGGAAGCAGTTTCCTATAAGAGAACTCACCATCTGCCTGGACTTTGCTCTGCTGAGAAGAAGCTAGTCCACATGACAAGAAAACATTCCACAGCGGCCTCTAGTGGACAAACACAGGTACCGCAGTCTAATATATTAAATATATATATAAATTTTTTTTTTTTTTTTTTCTTGACCACCATTAAAAATGATTACATTTTTTTAGTAGTTACAGGCATGCACAGAATTTTGCGGGAATACCATTAGGTAACAGACAGAAAGACAAATTAGGCTTGGGGGTCCCCCAATAGAACCAAGTTCCTGGGGGCCCCCACTTACCTGTTCCCCGCCGCAGGACTTTGTTTGGTCCACAAAAGCCCAAACTTCACCTATCACGGCAGGCATTGTAATCAAACCTTCAGGGACCGGGTTCCCAAGGATTCCACTCCCCTGGACCTGTATAGCACCCTGCACAGAAAACATCTTGGTCGTGGGTATGACCAGAGCTCTGGATCCCAGGGTCCAGCTCTCCTAAGAGAAGCATTACAGGCAAAACCTTGCTCTTCTCTGCAAGGCCCAGGTACCGACCGTTTAGCTATGAAGCTTTTTTGGTCGGATCCGGAATAGCTTACTGAGGCCCAAAAGAACCTGTACGCAAGCTCAGTGAAAAACACATGTTTCTTCTTGGCCAACACCTTAGACACTGGCAAAAAAACTGAGGTGCTCCCGGATGGGAGGGGCTTATATAGGGGAGGGTACTTCCGGTTTTGGAAGTTGCCAGTGCCAGCACCTGACGGTATCTATATAACCCATTAGTAATGACTATGTCGCTCTGTGTCCCGTGATGTACGAGAAAGAAATGTCCATCGGAGTGTTTTCATCTGTAAAACCTATCGTGTGTACAGGGCTTTAGGGTTATTTTTCCGTTGATTCGTTTTTCCGTTAGTCTAATTTTCGTTGATTCGAAATTCGTATTTTTCGTTATATTTTATATTCGGCCGCGTTCGTATTTTCGTAAGAACTATATTTTTGTTAATTTGCAATGATTCGTATTTCCGAGTCTAATTTTCGTTGATTGGAAAATTGTATTTTTGTAGATTTAATAACATTCATACTTTCGTTGGAATACATTTTCCGTTTATTCGAAACACTACTTGTCGTATTTTTGTAATTCGTACTTTCGTGAGATTGACCGGCTCATTTATTCGTACTTTCGTATCCTTGTTTTCGTAGATTCGTAATCGGGGCATAATTCGGAATATAGAAACTAGATTCTAGACAGAGTTTGCTTAAGAAACAAAGAATTTCTCTCTCACAAGTCACAACTTAACTCAAAAATCCACCAAAACAATGTCACCTACCCAACCACACCCTATCTGGACTCTGGATGGAATGCACTGCAGTCTAACACAGAAAAACACACAAGGGAATAAGAAACAAGCTCATTGGGGGAAGGGACAGCCTCTTCAGGGGAAGGGAGACGCTTATTGGCCATTGGCCAACGTCCAGAACTAATTCAGAACTAACAAATTCGTTGTTTTGATTTCCGTTTTCCGAATATTCGTAATTTTTTTTTTTCGTTCATTTTGATTTTCATTATTTTGAATCTTTGTTCGGTATTTTCGTTGTTTCTATGTTTTAGTTTTTCCCTCTTTCGTATTTCCGCTGTTTCTAATTTAATAATTTCGTATTTTCGTTGTTTTCCATATTCGTTCTTTTCGATAATTCGTTTTTCGTTGGTAATTTTAGTAAACCGTTTGTTCATTCGTATGTTTACGAATTAACGAATATAACAAATTTTGACGAATAACGAATTCGTAACTAAACGAATTGCACATGTCTAATGTTTACAGAGATGACACCATGTCTAATTAGTGGTGTCGTCTGCATTAACATTCTGTAGCCTTCCATGAATGTTGGACAGCCTGCAACCCACTTTCGTCAAAAACGTTTTTGTCAAGAGCTCAATGACAACATGTAGCTTCTGCTTGGAATCCAGATTTCACATGTTGGTAGAGTAACTCTTCGTTTATAGTAACGATTCTTCTTTTTCATTGCAGGTAAATACAGGGGGTCCCCGGGTTACGAACCCGTTAGGGACTTTCCTCCTGTTTGCAATTCGGAAATCTTCGTAGGTCGGCCGCGCATGCGCAGAACGACAATTATGGACATTTCCGATGTTCCGTCGAATGCCATTCTGCGCATGCGCGGCCGATTACGGACATTTCCGACATTTTCTGAGGCTCTGTCTGGCCGCGCAAGCGCAGAACAGCAGATGGACAACGCAGAGCGGCAGAGGGTCCCCGCAGCGCCTGGTTCGTAAGTAGGAGGGGTTCGTAAGTCGGGCGTTCGTAAGTCGGGGACCCCCTGTAATGGATTTCAAGCAGAAGCAACATGCTGTCATTGAGTTTTTTGACAAATGAGGGTTGCAGGTTGTCCACCAGTCATGAAAGGCAGCAGAATGTTTATGGAGATGCCACCATTGACAAGAGCAAGATGTCTTGTCAGTGGTGTCATCTACGTAACCATTCTGTAGCCTTCCATGAATGATGGGTGGCCTGCAAACCTCCTTCGTCAAAAACTTTGTCAAGAACTCAGTGACGGAACATTGCTTCTGCTTGGAATACATTATTTACCTGCAATTAAAAAGAAGAAGAGTTACTATAGAGCAGGGATTTCCAAACTACGGCCCTCCAGCTGTTGTGGAACTACACATCCCATGAGGCATTGTAAAACTCTGACATTCACAGACTTGACTGGGCATGATGGGAATTGTAGTTCCTGAAGAACTGGAGGGCCGTAGTTTGGAGACCCCTGCTAGAGGAACAGTTACTCTACCAACATGTGAAATCTGAACAACCTATGTAAGTTAAAGTGGTTGTAAAGGCTGAAGGTTTTTTACCTTCATGCATTCTATGCATAAAGGTAAACAACCTTCAGTGTGCAGCTCCCCCCTTAGCCCCCCTAATACTTACCTAAGCCCTATCTCTATCCAGCGACATGCACGAAACTCCTGATTGGCTGAGTTGCAGCAGCAGGAGCCATTGGCTAAGGTAAATCACTGGCTGTCAATCACAGCCCGTGAGGTGAAAGCATGGGGCAGTCCTGAGCCAGCTCAGGATCGAGCACGCACGAGTGTCCCCACAGCAAGCAGCTTGCTATAGGGGCACTCCACAAGAGGGAGGGGGAGAGCACTGACGAGGGACCCGAGAAGAGAAGGATTGGGGCTGCTCTGTGCAAAACCATTACACAGAGCAGTTAAGTATGTCATGTTTCTTATTTTTTTCTTTTACAATCACTTTAATAAAAAAAAACTATGCCCACTATTGCACTACTTGTATAGCCCTTGTACTTTATTCATGTACCCCCTACGTTTAAAACACATTTAAAGTATAACTAAAGGCAAAACTTTTTTTTTTTTTTAAATAGAGTGCAAAGGGATTCAAATGCTTGTCAGTTTTTATTGCTGCCTGTGCCCCCGATTCACCCTCGCTATATGTCCTGTTTACCATTATCATTGAAAGTGAAAGCAAAATATGATCTCAAATTGTGGGTTGTCCCCATAAAAGTAATAGAGGGGAAATCATCCAATGGGGACACTAGTTCGTCCCCAAGGAATTCCCTTAATTTGCAGGGATTTCCTCTCACTTCCTGTTTGGCTATGGGACAGGAAGTGAAGGGAAATCTGGGCAGTGGGACAGAGATGTCCAAAAATAAACTGACATGGGTTTTAACCCTCCCTTGCTCTATCCCAGTGGTCTCTAAAGTGTGGCCCATGAACCAGATGTGGCCCTTTGTTTACCTTTATCCAGCCCTGGGGTCACTGTTCCTCCCACTGATATGAGGACCTAATCCTTCCAACCGACCAACAATGAGGCACCATTTCTCCCACAGACACCCTCATTGGGACATTATTTCTTCTGTGGACACCAATGCATAGCTCCCAACTGTCCCTGATTCTGAGGGACTGTCCCTGATTTGGAGAAATGTCCCTCTGTCCTACTCATTTGTCCCTCATTTTGGTCTGATCCATATAGATGTATATAAAATGCACTTTTTATCTTTCAAAAAGCGTTTCCCAGTGCTAAACCTTTCATCTGATTTCTAAATTGCTGCATTTGTAAATTCCAAAAGCCAATACAAAAGAATAGTAGTGGTAAAAAAAAAAAACACTTGTGGGTTTAACCAATCTTGTTTTTTTTTTGTACAATTTTCCTTTTTTTGTTTTTTGCAACCCAGCAATTTTATTGTCAGAAAGGAACTGCTCTAGGTGTCAAGAGTTCTGGTTATAACAACCCAATAAAAAAATAAATAGTGTTTTCTATGCAATATGAACTCTCATTAACCCTAATTATGCTAGAGTGTTGTACACAAGAATTCCAAATAGTCTGGAATGCCTTGTGAATCACATTACAGCACAATGGTTAGCTGTACAATTCTCCTTTAAGGGGGCGTGGCAGGGGGTGTGTCCTATGCCTGCATACTTTTGCTGATAGGTGTCCCTCATTCCCATCTCAAAAGGTTGGGAGGTGTGCCAATGTTGGGGCACTATTCTTTCCACTGACACCAATGATGACGCATAATTCCTCCCACTAATACCAATGATGGGGCACAGATCCGTCCACTAATACCAATAATGGGGCACAATTCCTTCCACGAATATCAATGATGGGGCACTATTCCGTCCACAAATATCAATGATGGGGCACAATTCCTTCCACTAATACCAATGATGGGGCACTATTCCGTCCACTAATATCAATGATGGGGCACTATTTCGTCCACTAATGTCAATGATGGGGCACAATTCCTTCCACTAATACCAATGATGGGGCACTATTCCGTCCACTAATACCAATAATGGGGCACAATTCCTTCCACTAATATCAATGATGGGGCACAATTCCTTCCACTAATATATCAGTTGGGCGGCACAGTGGTGTAGTGGGTAGCACTCTCGCCTAGCAGTAAAAAGGGTCGCTTGTTCAAATCCCAACCACGACACTACCTGCCTGGAGTTTGCATGTTCTCCCTGTGCCTGCGTGGATTTCCTCCCACACTCCAAAGACATGCTGTTAGTAAATTAGCCCTAGTATATAAATGTGAGTTGGGGACCTTGGATTGTGGGCTCCTTGAGGGTAGGGACCGATGTGAGTGTGCGATGTGTGTGTGGAGCGCTGTGTATATTGACAGTGCTGTATGGGTACGTTAAATAAATAATAATATAATAGATGAGCATCTTAATGAGACACAATGTACAGGGATAGGGAGAATTGTAGACACATGCCCATACTCACTCAGGATGGACTGGTGTCTTTATTCAACCATAATAACTATGTAACTATATCAATGATGGGGCACAATTCCTTCCACTAATAACCCTAATTATGCTAGGGCACTATTCCGTCCACTAATATCAATGATGGGGCACAATTCCTTCCACTAATAACCCTAATTATGCTGGGGCACTATTCCGTCCACTAATATCAATGATGGGGCACTATTCCGTCCACTAATATCAATGATGGGGCACAATTCCTTCCACTAATACCAATGATGGGGCACAATTCCTTCCACTAATATCAATGATGGGGCACTATTCCGTCCACTAATATCAATGATGGGGCACAATTCCTTCCACTAATACCAATGATGAGGCACTATTCCATCCACTAATACCAATGATGGGGCACTATTCCGTCCACTAATATCAATGATGAGGCACAATTCCTTCCACTAATATCAATGATGGCGCACTATTCCTCCTCCTACTGACCACAGGTGCTATGTAATTTCTTGTCCCACTGACCGTCATGCCTGAGACACGCTCTACTCCTATTTATGCTGGGGCATTTTCTACTCTCACTGGTCTGATCCCCTAAATTCTGAAGGACAGTAAATTGGCCCATTGTTTAGAAAATTTGGAGACCCCCTGCTCTATCCAAAATGAAAAAGTTTTGCCTATAGTTTTAGTTTTGGGGGTGCACTGCAAGTCTTTTTTTTTTTTTTTTTTTAATCCCAGAGTTCAACTCAAAAAATAGACTTTGAATTCTAATTCATGTCCAACCCCAGAATGTCGAGGGTCCTCGCGGAAGATGCTGCAACACCATAGCCCCCTATTCCATCAGAAAGAGAGGAAGCAGCCAAGCATAAAAGCAATTTGTGGAATTGCAGGCCCGCTATCTCAGACTGATTCTAATTAAAAATGCCAATTAGCAGAAGATATCACAAAGCAAGACAGAAAAGCGAGGTGTTCCTTGGTCATCTCCACCAGTCAGAAACAAAGGAGCAGCATTGCCAAAGCATGCCCTCCAGCTGCAGGCAAAATGTATGTGCATGGGATGGGGGGGGGGGGGGGGGGGAGAAATACGATAAGCATAAATGGCTTTCTGTTTCGAGATTGCCTTAACTGACCTAAGCGATCAAATTCAAGATAAACCCAGAGACCGCTTCCAGAAAGATAACAAGCTTCTTAAAATATAAAAAAATCATTTACGGTACGGGATTAAAGGTTTTTTTATTTTCCTTTTATGCCGGATTTAAGTTTTCTCCTTTTTATTTCTTTTCATCATATAAATAACATAAGCAGACTCCCCCCTCCGCCATGCAAAGGCAGCCGTATAAATTATTCTTTGCCCCCGCTCTGTGGCTGTATATACTGCCAGTTCTGACGCTTGATCCATCCTTTAACATGTAACATGTGAAGTCCCATTGGACCCATTGAATTCCATTGACGTGTTTACACCAAGTCATAAATCAGTGCCTTTCTTTATCCAACTAATGCGGTTCATGTGTTACAGTATATGCAGGATATTTATTATACAATAAATGTACAGCTGGATGTATGGCGGCTACTGCGGAATTGTAAAATAGTCTTTACTGTTAAATATTGCATTAAAGCTAAAGTGTAATCTGCTCACACGTTTCTTCCCTAAAGTCTCCTTTCCCCAACCTCGTGTTTGCGAAAAATCTATTTTCATGAAATACCTTATTTAAAGGTTCGGCTTTAAAAAATAAAAAAATAAGAAACATGTCATACTAATGTGCTCTGTGTAATGGTTTTGCACAGAGTAGCACCGATCCTCTTCTTCTCGGGTCCTCCACCAGCATTCCTGGCTCCTTCCCCTTGACCAGTACCCCCAATAGCAAGCTGCTTGCTATGGGGGACTGGTGCGTGCCTGCTCTAGGGGTCCATAAGACACATATAGCCATGGCTCGGCCCCGCCCCCAATCTCTGTGTTAAGAGGGGGCTTAGGTGAGTATTAGGGGGGCTGGCTGTGGGGGGAGCAGCACACAGAAGCCCTTACAACCACTTTAAAGGCGTTGTAAAGGCAGAAGGTTTTTTATCTTAAGGGCCCTTTCACACGAGCGGATTCCGTGATGACCCGTTTCTTAAATATCCGCTTGCTTAGCGGGGACCACTCCGTTGATCCCCGCTGAGCCGGCAGATGACAGGGTGGCCCCTGCACACTGTGCAGGGACCGCCCTGTCAGATCTCCGCTCTCCTCTATAGGGGATCGGATGAACATGGACCGTCTGTCCGTGTTCATCCGATCTGCTCTGCAGACGGATGGAAAAATAGGATTTTCCTCCGTCTGCAGAAACGGAGCATAACGGTGACCCATGAGATCGGGTGTCAGCGGATGTTCATCCGCTGACACCTGCTATCCCATAGGGATACATGTATGTCCCTTTTTCATCCATAAATGGATGGATGAAAAAACTGACATACGGTCCGCATGTGTGAAAGGGCCCTAATGCATTCTATGCATTAAGATAAAAAGCCTTCTGTGTGCAGCAGCCCCCCTCAGCCCCCCTAATTATTACCTGAGGTCCCTCTATGTCCAGCGATGTCCACGAGTGTCTCCCGCTGCTGTCAATCAAAGTCAGCTAGCCAATCAGGCGAGAGAGGGGGTGGGGCCGGGTCAGGGCCCCGAGTCTGAATGGACACAGGGAGCTGTGACTCGGCTCGGGTGCCCCCATAGCAAGTGTGTGAACCACAGAAGAGGGACCTGAGTAGAGGAGGATCCAGGCTGCTCTGTGCAAATCCACTGCAACAGAGCAGGTAAGTATAACATGTTTGTTATTTTAATAGGAAAAAAAAAAACGAGACTTTGCAATCACTTTAAGGGTTCAGATAGGGAAAGGTAATTGTTAGGAGGTGCTAACATCTATGAGTGGAGGGGGTTCAACTGGCACATGGCAGATGAAGAAAGCTTGCAGTTGTAAGAGAAGGTAGGCCTGATAGATGAGATATATAATCAAGTTCCCAATGGGTCTGTCCTCAAGCTACAGTGTAAATGGCAATTTAGGAGTTCAGATAGGGAAAGGCATTTGTTAGGAGGTGCTAACATATCATTGCATTGGTGGGTACTTACCTATGAGTGGAGGGGGGTTCAAATGGGCAGTTAAATGGAGGTGATTTATCTGACCCATGAAGGGAGGTGGTTCAACTGGCACATTGCACATGCATGCTTGCAGCAGTAAGAGAGGTTAGGCCGTATAAATGAGATACATAACCAAGCTCCAGATGGTTTTGTCCTCAAGCTACAGTGTAAATGTTCCTTTACGAGTTCAGATAGGAAAAGATCATTGTTTAGGAGGTGCTAACATATCACCATTGCATAGGTGGGTACTTATCTCTGAGTGGAGGGGGTTCAGCTGGCACATGGGGGGAGATGGAGGTGGTTCAACTGGCACATGGCACATAAAGGGGGGGTTCAACTGGCACATGAAGAATGCTTGCAGCTGTAAGTGGAGTTAGGCCCTGTAGATGGGATATATTACCAAGCTCCAGATGGTTTTGTCCTCAAGCTACAATGTAAATGGGCCTTTAAAAGTTTGGATAGGGAAAGGTAATTGATAGAAGGTACTAACATATCACCATCAGATGGGTGGAAACTCATCTATGAGTGAAGGGTTTTAAACTGACACATGGCAGATGAAGGGGGGGTTCAGCTGGCACATTGCAAATGAAAGAGGGTTCAACTGGCACATGGCACATGAAGAATGCTCGCAGTATAAGAGAAGGTAGGCCCCATAGATGAGATGTAAAACCAAGTTTCCGATGGTTCTTTCCTCCAGCTACAGTGTAAATGGGTCTTTAAGAGTTCAGATAGGGAAAGGTAATTGTTAGGAGGTGCTAACATATCACCATTGCATTGGTGGGTAATCATCTATGAATGGAGGTGGTTCATCTGGCACATGAAGGAGGGTTCAACTGGCACATGGCAAATGAAGAATGCTTGCAATAGTAAGAGAAGTTAGGACATATAAATGAGATATATAACCAAGCTCCCGATGGTTTTGTCCTCGAGTTACAGTGTAAATAGGCCCTCAAGAGTTCAAATAGGGCAGGGGTGCCCAACCAGTGGCCCGGGGGCCACATGTGGCCCGCGGAGCCCTCTGATGTGGCCCGCGACCTCCTGCTCTGGAATGGAATAGAATAGAATAGAATACTGTTATTAAAGGTAAGTTTATTACTAAAGTCACAGTGTATATATGGGCATATCTGTTCTGCAGTGGTAACTGGACTGCTTTCAAACTGATGCACATTTTCAGAGCAGTGCACCTGCGGGTTACCTGCACTGAGTCATAGACTTCTATTACCTGCGAGTTTGGTGAGCTTTCTGAAAGTGCACCACACCTATAGGATATAATAGAAGTCTATAGCAAAGTGCAGCTAACCTGCAGGAAAGCCACAGGTGAACCTGCGGTGCGGGTAAACAGTGCATCAGTGTGAAAGCAGCCTTAGGCCCCTTTCACATGGTCAGTGTGACCCAATCGGACCCTCCATTCACCTCTAAGGAGTGGCAGATGTAAATGGACTTGTGTCTGTTTACAAACGCCTACCTCCAATCCGATCCGCTAAAAAAAAGACTTGAGTGGGGTCTATAGAGTAGAGTGGGCTGCCATCCACCCGCTCCGCTCATTGTGGCCCGCGACCGGTTACCAAGTTGCTTAAGTGGCCCCCGTTCTTCAAAAGGTTGGGCACCCCTGAGATAGGGAAAGGTAATAGTTGTGAGGTGCTAACATATCACCATCAGATAGGTGGGAACTCATTTATGAATGGAGGGGGTTCAACTGGCACATGAAGGGAGGTGGAGGGGGTTCAACTGGCACATGAAGGGAGGTGGAGGGGGTTCAACTGGCACATGAAGGGGGGTTCAGATGGCACATGAAGAATGCTTGCAGCTGTAAGAGACGGTAGGCCCTATACATATAAGGGATATATAACCAAGCTCCCGATGGTTTTGTCATAATTCATAAGTCATCATATTCTTCCCATCCATTTATGAAAGAGCTCAAAATGGAACAAAGTGTCAAAATCTGATCAACTTATATTTTCTTCACGGTGATTAATCGCGCCCAAGGACATCCATGTTATCCTCTGTCTGGAGGATGTCACAGCCCTTCCTGGACACCCGACAACTCATCGGGCCAGATCGCCTCTCTCTATTAATTGTTATCTGTTCAGTATGACGGCGCATCAGTTAACGAGGCCATAAATCAGAAGGCAAGCTATTCCCCTATGACACCTAGGAGTAAACTGCAGATCTGGATGGCTGCACGCAGCCTATTTTGCACAGCGCAGCTATTTTTAGCCGCCGATCAGAATACACATTGAAAACTTTTAATTAAAGACCAGAAATCATTGAGCTATAAATTTCTCTTGCTCTCTATGGGAAGATGCTGTTAAAGCATTGAGCTCTGGCACGTCATTACTTTCAGGCAATGGCAGAATGATCTGAAGCCAATTCATTTGTTCCTGACCCAAGCTAAAGAGATTTATGGTGTATCCCATCCAGTCTGCGTGTGTGTAGAGGCACCGCGAGTTCTGGCTGGGGGCAACGTGGCATGTTCTCCCTGTCATGTTTTTAAGGACACGGCCACTTAGAGGATTGACAAAACAGTAAACAGCTCAGCAATGAAATAAAATTTATAGGGATTTATCTTCAGAAAATTATGTTGCATATTTTTATTTACTGCTGAAGTGCTACTTCCTGTGTCACATTCCTGCTTCAGTTCAGCATGCTGATTGGACAGTGAAAAAGAAGCAATGGTGGCACCATTTTGTGCCTACACTTCCTGTGTACAAGTTGATTGGCATATGCACCTGGGCCTCCTTTTGTGAGACTGGGTCTGCGAGGATCTACCCTTCCTGTAATCAAGTTGATTGGCTCACACCTCTGGCCTTACTTTTTCAGCTTGCAGGGGATTTTGTAAATAATTATAAAGACAGGTTCCAAGTACTGAAATCAGTGGTATGTAACTAGTCCACCTCTATATCTACCTTCTCTAAGGTACACAATACTCTACCCCACCTTACTAGACTTCATCCACTGTATATAAGGGGATCTGCCAGAGGGGAAGGATTAACAGGTCACAGAGGGGCACATCTAAGGGAAATATGTTAACCACTGCCCATCATGAAAAAAATATACCTAATGCTGGGTCCACTTAAAGGGCATGCTCAAGCTAGTGATGGTGAACCAGTTCTGCATGAGCACCTCAATGCATTGTTTTAAGGCACACATGTTAAACAAAAGGCCCAGGAGGTCGGGTCCGGGCCGCCATGTGGCTCTCCCACCCAGTTTTTCAGCTCAAACATGGCTGAACTGCATTTCGCTACCTCCAGGTCTCACCCTGTGATCCCGCCCCCCCGCTGTCACTTGTAAACACAAAAGCCTTCTATAGCGCACATAGCACACCCATGAACTCTGCATTCTGTACGTAGAATACGCCTGAACTCTGCACTCTGTGCTTAGGGAACCCCTGAGCCCTGCACTCTGTACATAACGCACTCCTGAAATCTGTATGTAACACACATTTAAACTCTGCACTCTGTACATAGCATAATCCTGAGCCCTGCACTCTCTATGTAGCACACTCCTAAATTCTGCACTCTGTACATAGCATAAACCTGAACCCTGCACTCTGTCCGCTGTACGTAATGCACTCCTTAAAGTGGTTGTAAACCCACTTATGCAACTTGCACCTACAGGTAAGCCTAGATTAAGGCTTACATGTAGGTGGTTGCAATATCTCCTAAACCTACACGGTTTAGGAGATATTTTCCAAAAAGGAATGCACCATTGTCTACGGCGCATGTGCGCCATAGACAATGGTGCTGCCGCACTGTCAATGCCTGTTTTCTCAATGGATAATGCCAGCTTTAACGGCTCCCGCGCGCATGTGCGGTGACGTCATCGGCGCTCCAGCCATCAGAGTGCAGGAGCAGCGATACCCGGAAGTAACATTCCGGAGTGATGTCTGCGGCCAGGGGGGAGACGAGGGCGGCTTCGGGGGCTTCGATCTAAGGTAAGTAATGCATAATGAGCTAGTATGCTAGTCATACTAGCTCATTATGCCTTTCTCTTGCAGGTTATTCTTTTTAAAAAATATATATATATATTTGGGTTTACAACCACTTTAACTCTGCCCTCTTTACCTAGCATAATCCTGAACCCGGCACTCTGTAAGTAGTGCACTCCTGAACTCTGCACTCTGTACGTAGCACACTCCTAAATTCTGCACTCTGTACATAGCATAAACCTGAACCCTGACCTCTGTACATAGTGCACTCTAGACATGTGCACACTGAAATATATTGTTTCTGAATTTCATTTTCGTCCAAAAAATGTATTAATTTAGTTACTCCCGAAATTCGATTTTATTTATTTTGTTTTGTTAAAAAATGCATTCGTCCGAAAATCCTGAATTAATGTTGAATCTGTCAATTGAAGGCTTATGGTGTCTGTCGAATGCTCTAAGAAGATTCGACGAAGCAGCTAAACTGTACAACGACGCAATCGTACATTTCCGGTCGAATGCTCCGCCCGCAAGCTATAGTAGAATTCTAATGTTGTATGACTAGTAATAATTATATTTATTAATTATTATTACTAGTCAACCAACATTAGAATTCTTCTATAGCCTATGGGCGGAGCATTTGACCATAAATGTCCGCTCGCGGTGATCGCATGTTTTTAGCTGCTTCGTCGAATCTTCACGTCTCTATAATGTTGAATCTTTTCTCTCTATGTAGAATCATCTCGGACTAATAGAGTTAAGGTTAGGCACATTCAACCGCAGGTTCGATAGACACAGATCGCTATTCTCACCGTCATGTCGAATCTTCTATCTATATCAAACTGTTGTCACAACAAAACGAAAATAAAGCATTTTTTATGACGGATTTTTCGGATTTCGGATTCTGCACGTTCGTTATCGTTTGTTAAAACTAATGCGAAAATCCCAGAAATTCAGATGAAAATGCATTCGGATGAAAACGAATGCACATGTCTAGTGCACTCCTGAACTCTGCATGCTGTACATAACGCCCTCCTTAACTCTGCACTCTGTACCTAGATTAATCCTGAACCATGCACTCTGTATGTAGTGCACTCCTGAACTCTGCACGCTGTACGTAACACACTCCTTAACTCTGCACTCTGTGCTTAGGGCACCCCTGAGCCCTATCCTGAACCCTGCACTCTGTACGTAGTGCACCACAGATACAATCGGCCCTTTGAGGGCAACCGTACTGCTGATGCGGCTTGCGATTAAATTGAGTTTGACACCCATGCATTCTGAACATGCACTGCAAAGCATTGTTGTAACGCATCACTGTGCTTTTTTAAACTTTATTTAAATTGTAGTCTTGCAACTGTATGCACATTGCAATATGATAAATTGTATGCCTGCAATGATGCAGGCATAAGCCTGTTGGTGTGAATAGGTCCTTTACAAAGCAAAGTTTTTTGCCCTGTCTTTGTGTTGGGACTGGATTGGGCAATGCTGCCCAACCCAGACAAATGGTCTTTTTTCATTGTCCCTTGTTATCTGTGGTAGGATTTATCTAGAGCCAGAACATTGAAGTTTGCCTTTTGTCGGACCTGGTTTACATGAACTTTTTTCTCTTTTTAACTTTGTAGTCCCGTCAGCTTCTCTGCTCTGATCTAAATGAAAGCTTCCTTTTTTTCCTTTGTCCACTGGTGTCTCATGTAATAATGTTTTACAGGTCACCGAGGCTAACGGCGCAAGTACAGATAAATGAATCTCAGCTATTATTCGTTTATACTGCCACATGGGGAAAAATAACAATTACTGGTGTGACACTGTGTCTTCATAGAGACACTGTGTTCTGAAGCTGAACGATGCAAAGCCACTCTGACTCCAAGAATTTGCAATGCTCCACAGTTTAACAGCTAGTAAAATATAAAAGAGCACCTGTCACCTCACAAATGAAGGAAGGCAGCAGCATTATAGGCTGAACTAATATTGAGTTTATCAGTTTGTAGAAATGTGCCATCGCAAAGTGGTCTGTGGTGACTTCAGAGTTCGTTAGGTATAAGCCCACAATATATATTTGGACATTAGGTTGTTTTTTTTGTTTTTGTTTTTTGGATTTTCCGGTCGGAAATGTGTGATGACAGGCTGTTGCCGAAATACCGACCATTTGTACGCTCCATCGGACAATTGTTGTCGGATTTTCCGTGGACAAATGTTGGATGGCATGCTGTAAAATTTTCCGCCCAACAACGGTCTGTTGTTGGATTTTCAGATTGTGTGTACACAAGTCCGTCGGACAAAAGTCCAAAGTACAAACACGCATGCTCAGAGCAAATGAGAATCATGAGGTCAAAGGAACTGCCTGAAGAGCTCAGAGACCGAATTGTGGCAAGGCACAGATCTGGCCAAGGTTACAAAAAAAATTCTGCTGCACTTAAGGTTCCTAAGAGCACAGTGGCCTCCAAAATCCTTAAATGGAAGACGTCTGGGATGACCAGAACCCTTCCTAGAGCTGGCCGTCCGGCCAAACTGAGCTATCGGGGGAGAAGAGCCTTGGTGAGAGAGGTAAAGAAGAACCCAAAGATCACTGTGGCTGAGCTCCAGAGATGCAGTCGGAAGATGGGAGAAAGTTGTAGAAAGTCAACCATCACTGCAGCCCTCCACCAGTCATTTTTTTTTGGCAGAGTGGTCCAACAGAACCCTCTCATCAGTGCAAGACAAATGAAAGCCTGCATGGAGTTTGCTAAAAAAAAACACCTGAAGGACTCCAAGATGGTGAGAAATAAGATTCCTTGGTTTGATGAGACCAAGATAGAACTTTTTGGCCTTAATTCTAAGCGGTATGTGTGGAGAAAACCAGGCACTGCTCATCACCTTTCCAATACAGTACCAACAGTGAAGCATGGTGGTGGCAGCATCATGCTGTGGGGGTGTTTTTCAGCTGCAGCCACAGGACGACTGGTTGCAATCAAGGGAAAGATGAATGCGGCCAAGTACAGGGATATCCTGGACGAAAACCTAAAAAGAGGGTTTCCGCTCCCCCCCCAAAAAAATTACATGATAAATGTGGCATGTCAGGGGGTCACCTTCCCTTAAAGTGGAAGTTCCATTTTTGGGTGGAACTCCACTTTAAGTGACTTGGTAACCGGCCGTGGGCCACAAGGAGCAGATCCCCTTCTTTTTTTTTTATTGGATCGGATTGGAGATAAGCAGATGTAAACAGACACAAGTCCACCATAGAGGTGAATGATGGGCCCAATTGGGTCCGCCTAAAAAAACAGACAGGCAGACCCAATCAGAATTATCATGTGAAAGGGGCCTAGGGATGCTTTCACACTGATACACTGCAGTTTACCCACACGGTTAGTGCAGTGCAGTGCACCTGTGGCCTTCCTGGTGGGTTAGCTGCATTTTGCCATAGAATTGAATTATATCCCGCAGGTGTGGTACACTTTCTGAAATCGCACCAAAACTCCTGCATTTAGAAGTTTTGGTGTGCTTTCAGAAAGCACACCAAACCCGCATGTAATAACAGAAGTCTATGGCTCAGTGCAGGTAACCCGTAGGTGAACTGCGCTGCACCTGTGGAACAGTTTCAAAGCAGCCCAGAGTAGCCAGTGCAGAACTCGAACAGATATGCCCATTACTATGTGATTTTAATAAAAAAAAACAACAACAACTGACCTTTAAACACAATCTGCAGGGAAACACCCTGCAGGTATCGTCAGCTGTTGCTGTTCAATGCAGAATTTGGTATTACTCCGCCTGTGACAGGAGCTGGCGCTGTACAGGAAGCATCAGCTCTGCTCTCTACTGCAACTGCATGCTTCCTCTACTGCCAGTTACATTCCCAACATTGATGCTCTGGGATTGAGGGTTAGGAACCCACGATCTGGGCTTCCCAGAGCAGGAGGTCGTGGGCCACTTCAGAGGGCTCCGCGGGCCACGCGGCTGGGCACCCCTGGCCTAGGGCAATGTCTCCATCTGGCAGTCAGTTTCTAGTGCAATCTCCCCACCTACCAGTTTATTTTCAGTTTCTTAACCTGTAGATCACACCAGTGCAGCCTCTCTTGGGTTGCATTGCTACTTGTCTCCTTATTGCAAAGGTACTTATGTTTGAAAAGAATACCTGGCTCAAAAAGCTGCCATTCTGATTCATCCCAATAGTGTTCAGTAGGATTGCCGTCAGGGCCCTGTACAGGCCATTCAAGTTCCGAATCCTCAACACTAAACCCATCAAATTCTGATTTTGTAAAGATAGCTTTGTACACAGGGGCACAGTCATGCTGGAACAGAGAAGGATCTTCCCAAAAGTTTGCAGACAAACAAAATGTCTTTAGATGTTGTAGCTTTAACAGTACCCTTCAATGGAAACACCTAAACTCAACAACTTGGAGTGGTGTCAACATACCTTGGTCCAAAGAGTAGGGTGACCAGACATCCCCGGTTTCAGGGGACAGTCCCCGGATTGAGGACACTGTCCCCTGACCAAGTCTTTTGTCCCCGGATTGGATTTGAACAGGGGCTGGGGCAATTTCAAAGACAGTCAGTGCAGAATAATAAAAAAAAATATCGGAATTACAACCCCCCCCCCCCCCGCGCGCTCCGCCGCTCCTACTAGCTTAGGGGGGGTGTATTTTTTTCCATTATCTGTGCCCCTTTCTGATGATCATGTGCTGGTCGGAGCGGAGGGAATATTTCTTCATTTTCGGGTGCCCATTCAGCTCCGCTCGCATGTTCTTCTGCCTTGGCTCCAGTCCCGGCCAGCCGCCTGCCTATCTCCTTGTCTTCCCTGGCGGAGTGATCTTTCTCCACTCCCCACCCAGTAGTAGCCGGGGCCCGGATGGGCAGAGAGTCGCTGATTGCCGCCAGTTCTAGTAAAAAAAAAAATATGTGCCCGGATTTCATTAAAAAAATCTGGTCACCTTACCAAAGAGTCTAGTTGTCACGGTCAGGTTTCCTTAAATTCTTGGCATTATAGTGCATAGAATTTTTTTTTTATGTTGTAGGCAGCTACAAAAGTCATGTCATGATATTCTGAAAGTCCTCCTTCCCGTCAACAGCAGGACATCTAATCTCAGTAAATGAAAATGAAAATTTGAATTTCACATCATCACAATAATAAAAAGATGAGACTATTTTAATTCCATATAACTGCTGCAATTTGGATTACTGTGTTGGACGATGGACATTAAGCCTATCGCATGGGGTTGTATGTAAAGCTTCAAGCCCGCTCAGTGGTTGCTTAAGATACCTGGCACTGTTGCAACTTATTTCAGGCCAATCACAGTGATCTAATGAAGAGAGATGAATGAATTATCTCCTATTTCTAGCAATAATAGCATAAAGCCTAATGCAATGCTGTGAAGGGGAGTTATGAGTTTTTATGGGTGCCCATCAGCTTTCTAGATTTATACACTTTATTAAACATCATGATGGGCATTCTAATGAACTGGAGGCAGCAATATTAATATTATTATTATGATGAGGCCGGGCCCAGCTCATCCGCAATGATGATGGGATGCTGACAATAGAAGGCTTATTTGGACAAAATTATGAATTCCTTCAAATAGGCAATCTCATAGTCAATGTGATTTTAATTTGGCTTGCAGCATATCTATTCTGTACATCAGGCCTGGATCTCCAGTCCATCAGTGGTGTCTGTAGCATGACAAATTTTGAGCCCTCGACTGAAACCCTTCTGGTAGGCTTTGGTCTTTCTATAGGGCTGTGATGAACCCTCTGTCCTCAAACAGATCTATGTCCGCCGTCAATGCTTCCTCTGTTCAGATCCAGCACCTTCCAATATTCTTTAGCCCCCCAGTCCACAGACAACGCCTCAGTGCAGGGTAAAAACCAACAGACTCTTTATTCAAGCACATGTTAACAGATATCTCACTTCAAAACACTCCACTCTTGTCACAAGGGCGTACAGGGGTGGCTATACAATGGAGTCAATGAGCATAGTTGCCAACATTGCAAAAAAAACATCTGGGACACTTGTTTTGTATTGAGGCGGAGCCTTGCTATAATCAGGGGGCGGGGCATTCGTTTGTAGGCGTGTCATGCTGGAGTGAAAAATGCGGCGCGCGAAGTGCGCCGCGGCGAAAAATGGGCGTGGTTTACGCACGATAGTGGGTGTGGTTTAAATGGGCGTGGTTTAAAGGGGTGTGGCTAGAGTCCGAGGTGAGAGAAAGAGAGAGAAAGAAATAGAAAGAAAGAAGCCAGATCCTACACCACAATAGTAATGTGTAACAAAATTGGCAGATAAGGATACTCCAAAACACCTGTTGGCGCTTCAATCATCCCGGCACCATGGTTGTTACGGTGTCAGGATGATTGAAGTGCATTATTTCTATTTTTACATTGTAATATAAAATGAAATCATTCAACTCACCATAATGCCGAATCAGTGGAAGCCCTGAGCGTGTTACCTGCCACGTCGCCTGCCATCAGATGGCCTCCCCAGCAGTCCGTCCTTGCATCAGGTGCCTCCCCAGCAGTCCGTCCTTGTATCAGGTGCCTCCCCAGCAGTCTGTCCTTGCATCAGGTGCCTCCCCAGCAGTCCGTCCTTGCATCAGGTGCCTCCCCAGCAGTCCGTCCTTGCATCAGGTGCCTCCCCAGCAGAGCCCCCTCCACACTTGTGGACAAGGGTCCAAAAATCATGATTGTCCCGGGAAATTCGGGACTGTTGGTAACTATGCAGGCGTCCCCAGTGGAGTCCCCCCTTACATCAGGCGTCCCCAGTGGAGTCCCCCCTTACATCAAGTGTCCCCAGAGGAGTCCCTCCTTACATCAGGCATCCCCAGCGGAGTCCCTCCTTACATCAGGCATCCCCAGAGGAGTCCCTCCTTACCTCAGGCGTACCCAGCGGAGTCCTTCCTTACATCAGGTGTACCCAGAGGAGTCCCCCTTACATCAGGCGTCCCCAGCAGAGTCCCCCCTTACATCAGGCGTCCCCAGCGGAGTCCCCCCTTACATCAGGCGTCCCCAGCGGAGTCCCCCCTTACA
The DNA here is from genome assembly GCA_029206835.1 of Rana muscosa. Lineage (NCBI taxonomy): Eukaryota > Metazoa > Chordata > Amphibia > Anura > Ranidae > Rana > Rana muscosa. The sequence goes on along the minus strand of CM055119.1, from coordinate 182,927,945 downwards.
TCAGGCGTCCCCAGTGGAGTCCCCCTTACATCAAGTGTCCCCAGCGGAGTCCCCCCTTACCTCAGGCGTCCCCAGCGGAGTCCCCCCTTACCTCAGGCGTCCCCAGCGGAGTCCCCCCTTACCTCAGGCGTCCCCAGCGGAGTCCCCCCTTACATCAGGCGTCCCCAGCGGAGTCCCCCCTTACCTCAGGCGTCCCCAGCGGAGTCCCCCCTTACATCAGGCGTCCCCATCGGAGTCCCCCCTTACATCAGGCGTCCCCAGCGGAGTCCCCCCTTACATCAGGCGTCCCCAGCGGAGTCCCCCTTACCTCAGCCGTCCCCAGCGGAGTCCTCCCTTACCACAGGCGTTCCCAGCGGAGTCCCCCCTTACCACAGGCATCCCCAGCGGAGTCCCCCCTTAACCACAGGCGTCTCCTGTCTCGGCCGCCATTATTGTTTCCCCTTCCCCGAAGGGGAACAAAATAGAGGCGGAGCCGACAGTGTGGCTGAAAAAAAAAAAAATTAAGCTGTGGCGCTGCCGACCCCCGACCCTTTCCATTACAGACAGACCTGCAGCGGGGCGGGGCGGGGGGGTGGCCTGCCGGCCAGCCAAAACACAGATGTAGTACAATAGAAGATAAAGCTGCTGCGGCGCCGCCCACCCCCGGGGAGGTGCGGGGTGTGGGCGGCGCCGCAGCGGCTTTATTTTCTATTGTACTACATCCGTGTTTTGGTCTTCTTGAACATGGCGGCCGGCCGAGACATTGTCTCCGCCAGCCGTGGACCTCTAGCGGCGGCGGCCTGCGGCGTCCAAATTCGGGGGAAACGGGAAAAATCGGATTGGCCGGGACATTGGCCGGGACAAAATAAATCCGGGAAAAGGGTTTGAATCCCGGGAATGTCCCGGCCAATCCGTGACTGTTGGCAACTATGAATGACCAATGTTGTAACTTGTATCTTCTCTTTAGTATGTCTGGCCTTTACATTGTATATGTCTGTGTGAAGGACAGTAGGGTTGAAAAAAGGACATCCTTGAGATAAGTTGACATGCCTACTTAAAGCAAACTTGGGCTACAGGTTCACTTAAAACTCTGGCCATGGATTCCCCCCGGCCCCCAACCACCACACACATATAATATATGCATGCAGTCCATGCTCTACATCACCATCTAACTAATCACTAGTTTTATTTATTTATTTTTTATTCTAAGAACCTGCCTAACCTGCCTAAATCCATGGTCATTGCTGTGCCCTCTCCAAAGCCTTATAGCTTCTGGACTGCAGAGGGTCCTTCTTTGGGTGTCCACATCAGTGTCCAGTAGTAAACTGCAGTGGTCTGATGATGTTACAACAAAGAGATTAAGCATAGAGTCAGCATAAACACTGTGCTGGATCACTGCTACCCCTTTCTTAAAGAGGCATTGGGAAGGGACATGGATGGCAGACTCAGCTAAGTAAAAAAAAAACCTTTGCAAGCATTAAAGAAACTTTAACCTATGGGGGTAGCATGGAGGGGGACGAGGGTGGGGTATTAATATCAGCTATGAATAAGCACTAGCACAGTGCGAAACATGTCAGCCAAATTTTTTTGACCTGTGTACCGTTGTACAGTGTGTATTTTGGATTCCTTATTTTAAAATAAAGGCTTTTATTTTCGAGTGCTGCAGTTCAGAAGACTTTTTCGTTCCTGTTTGCTGTCAATAGCATTGCTTGCACCTTTGTCTGCTGGGAGGAGGTGATTTGAAGGATTCCCACACCTGAGCGGCTCCCTTTCTCTTGCTTAGCAAAGAGATTAAGCATAGAGTCAGCATAGACACTGTGCTTGATCACTGCTACCCCTTTCTTAAAGAGGCATTGGGAAGGGACATGGATGGCAGACTCAGCTAAGTAAAAAAAAACCTTTGCAAGCATTAAAAAAACTTTAATCTATGGGGGTAGCATGGAGGGGGACGAGGGTGGGGTATTAATATGTATTTAACCCTAACATTGAAATTCCCTTATTTTCTCCCTTTTGGCATGTTAAAGCGGTTCTAAAGAACCTATTCTTCTGGGGTCTCCCGCTGGCATTCTTGGCTCCCACTCCTCTCTGTGTGCCACCATAGAAAGCCACTTCCTATAATGGCACACCTGTGGACTTGCTCCCAAGCCGTGCTGTGTGCTTCAATTGATGCACGCAGTGTGACTCGGCCACACCCCCTGCTCCCTTCTCACAGGCTTTGCTTGACAGCAGCAGGTGCCAGTGGCTCATATTGCTGTTTCTGAGCCTGTGAGGAGAGAGAAAGAGACCAGTGCCGCTGTAGACGGGCCTAGCACTGGATCGAAGTAGGACTCAGGTAAGTATTAAGGGAGGTGGGGTGGGGGGAATACAATTAGTGGGACAATTTTTAGAATCACTTTAAATATACATCTGCAATCATTTTGTTATATCTGTTTCATAAGTGCAAAATCCAGTAAGCTCCTAACTTCCTATGCATTGTTCCTCAAGCAGTGTATTCAGCTTTGCCCAGTTCTCTGTGAAGTTAAGAACACCTACCAACTTATTTAAGAGATAAAGGGAAGAGAGTTGTTTTGTGGTGCTAGCATTGAGAAAGCCTAGGGTGAAAACGTTGCTTCTCCAAGCATGCAATACAGGAGTGAGCGTTGTCACCCTAGGACAGGAGTGCATTTCTGATAGAACATAGCATCCTGGGAATATCAGAGCCCCCTGTCTCAGTACTCCTCTCAAGAGTCCCCCTGATGTAATGTAATGTAATCAGTAGGCTGGCTTTTGGGAAGAATTATGCAAATATCCAATAGGCCTTGATGGGTGTCTCCCTGTCAGGAGGAGTGATAAACACCCATTATTTGCATGCAGACCACACTAGGTAACACCCACATGTGATGCTGAGGATCCACAATGGTAAAAACTGATATCCAAAGAATGAAAGGGGCTGGCCAGGGGTGCAAAGGAATGTCCTCCAGTCAGGAAATGAGGTGGGCTCCATTTGACTTGTGAGAAGTTCACAGTGTGCAGTGAAACCAGAGTAAGCAATTTAAGTACAGGGGAGGATCCTGTAAAACTGTGCAAGACTTGTAATTGAAGTCCAGAGCGGTGCAGCATAATAACCAACTCAGTCCCAGTGCAATGAAAGAACTTGTATTGAAATAATGCGGAAACAGTTCACAAAGAACCTGGTGGGAAGGCAGCCCAACCAGGAAGACTCACAGGTTCAAGAACTTGTAGAGAGCAGAGTGCAGCCAAACTGTCAGTGTCTATAGAGAGGGGACGAATGCACCCTGGTCTTTTTGTGCCTAAGAGGCAGGTGTCCAGAGAAGTTGCAAGCTCTACTTTTTCCCTCCTTATCAGGAAACTTCCCCTGCTACTAGTACTGTCCCTACCAGGCGGGGTACCTGTCCCTACTCTACCAACTCACAAATGCACACCAAACCTTTGGTCCAAGGCCTTAAATAGGCTCTTGTGGACCCAAGGTAGCTGCCAGAGTCAAATGGGGTGGCAGCATCCAATTGGATACATCCCCAGTGACCCAGGAAACCATAGATGAACTGTGTTCCTCCTGACTTTCTCCCCAACTGCAGTGCTGATGTAGGAGAGCGCCACCTGCAGTGGAGAAAGTAGACTGCACCTGCCCACAGACTGAAAGGAAGGCTCGAGTTCAACTTTAAATTGTTGTCTTTGGTACAGTCACATTTATGGCGTATCCTCATTTGCTTAAATGGTTTACTTTCAGTGGGTTAGCTGGATTCACAGGATATTTTTCTAAAGACAGATTGAATTCGGTACGTACAAATGATCCCACCTAGAACAGTTAAGGTCGTATAATCTTTCTCTATAACAGAGAACATCCGATTCTCAACTCAGTCCCTTTGTGATTGCATTATAAATGTTGTACAGGAACACACAATACTCTTCAACTTTCCTCTTCCAGCATAATAATAACGTACGTCTTCTTTGACTACGATCCGTCTTTCAGCTGCTAAATAATAACACGGGATTGCTCATCCAAGTATCAAAAGGCATCTTAAGGATTCATTAGACCTCTCTATCTCCGGGTCCCTTAAATTGGAACAAGGTCTTTTGAAAAAATGTAATTAGTTTACCTCCAGACTTCTCGTAGTGTGTTTTGTCTGCGCTGTGAATATTAATGGCGCATCGTAGAAATCACCAAACACTTTTGATGCTTAATCATGAAAACTTTGTTACTGAGCACTCAAAGGGCTGGAAGTTCAGGAGAACTTTGTTATTTGCCAGAAAAAGAATGAAAAAAATCTAGATCTAACTAAGGTGAAAGTGATTCTAAAGTTTGAGATATATATATTGTGAGGGGGTTGGCTCGGCAGCGGGTGTGTGTGACCCCCTGGATGGGTTCACCACACAAAAACAGGCACAGCAGACAGAGTTTGTAGTTGCAAAACAAAAGGTGCGGTTTATTTAAACTATTTACAGGGGAAAAACAGAAAAACAAAAAGAAACATACAAAAAGAAATCCTGGTCAGCTTGACCACTTACTACACACGTAGGTTCCCTGTCTGACAACTAGGTGCAGCCTTGTGCTGCCCCAGTCCCTATCTCCCTGTTTTTTTAAGGTTTTAGCCACACAGGCTTTGTCTCACCGCACAGGACAGAAACACACTCCCCAGTCTTGCACAACACAGAACTGGTTCCAGGATGGAGCATCTCCCTTAGCATGCTGGGAGTTCTTGTAGAGGCCTTAATGAGCCACTTGATTCAGCTGGGCTCATTAACTCTTCCCCCCGCAAGACTCACAGCACTCCCCCTAGTGGTATGAATCTGCATAAAGCCTGAATCTAGGGCATACATACCTACCATCCTGGATGCAACCTGGTGATTTTACCTGCCTGCTGTCACAATATATATATACAGGTCCTTCTCAAAAAATTAGCATATTGTGATAAAGTTCATTATTTTCTGTAATGTACTGATAAACATTAGACTTTCATATATTTTAGATTCATTACACACAACTGAAGTAGTTCAAGCCTTTTCTTGCTTTAATATTGATGATTTTGGCATACAGCTCATGAAAACCCAAAATTCCTATCTCAAAAAATTAGCATATTTCATCCGACCAATAAAAGAAAAGTGTTTTTAATACAAAAAAAGTCAACCTTCAAATAATTATGTTCAGTTATGCACTCAATACTTGGTCGGGAACCTTTTTGCAGAAATGACTGCTTCAATGCGGCGTGGCATGGAGGCAACCAGCCTGTGGCACTGCTGAGGTGTTATGGAGGCCCAGGATGCTTCGATAGCGGCCTTAAGCTCATCCAGAGTGTTGGGTCTTGCGTCTCTCAACTTTCTCTTCCCAATATCCCACAGATTCTCTATGGGGTTCAGGTCAGGAGAGTTGGCAGGCCAATTGAGCACAGTAATACCATGGTCAGTAAACCATTTACCAGTGGTTTTGGCACTGTGAGCAGGTGCCAGGTCGTGTTGAAAAATGAAATCTTCCTCTCCATAAAGCTTTTCAGCAGATGGAAGCATGAAGTGCTCCAAAATCTCCTGATAGCTAGCTGCATTGACCCTGCCCTTGATAAAACACAGTGGACCAACACCAGCAGCTGACATGGCACCCCAGACCATCACTGACTGTGGGTACTTGACACTGGACTTCAGGCATTTTGGCATTTCCCTCTCCCCAGTCTTCCTCCAGACTCTGGCACCTTGATTTCCGAATGTACTTTGGACCACTGAGCAACAGTCCAGTGCTGCTTCTCTGTAGCCCAGGTCAGGCGCTTCTGCCGCTGTTTCTGGTTCAAAAGTGGCTTGACCTGGGGAATGCGGCACCTGTAGCCCATTTCCTGCACACGCCTGTTCACGGTGGCTCTGGATGTTTCTACTCCAGACTCAGTCCACTGCTTCCGCAGGTCCTCCAAGGTCTGGAATCGGTCCTTCTCCACAATCTTCTTCAGGGTCCGGTCACCTCTTCTCGTTGTGCAGCGTTTTCTGCCACACTTTTTCCTTCCCACAGACTTCCCACTGAGGTGCCTTGATACAGAACTCTGGGAACAGCCTATTCGTTCAGAAATTTCTTTCTGTGTCTTACCCTCTTGCTTGAGGGTGTCAATGATGGCCTTCTGGACAGCAGTCAGGTCGGCAGTCTTACCCATGATTGCGGTTTTGAGTAATGAACCAGGCTGGGAGTTTTTAAAAGCCTCAGGAATCTTTTGCAGTTGTTTAGAGTTAATTAGTTGATTCAGATGATTAGGTTAATAGCTCGTTTAGAGAACCTTTTCATGATATGCTAATTTTTTGAGATAGGAATTTTGGGTTGTCATGAGCTGTATGCCAAAATCATCAATATTAAAACAAGAAAAGGCTTGAACTACTTCAGTTGTGTGTAATGAATCTAAAATATATGAAAGTCTAATGTTTATCAGTACATTACAGAAAATAATGAACTTCATCACAATATGCTAATTTTTTGAGAAGGACCTGTATATATATAGTGTCTCACAAAAGTGAGTACACCCCTCACATTTTTGTAAATATTTTAGTGAGTGTACAGCTTGTATAACAGTGTAAATTTTCTGTCCCCTCAAAATAACTCAACACACAGCCATTAATATCTAAACCGCTGGCAACAAAAGTGATAATGTCCAAATTGGGCCCAAAGTGTCAATATTTTGTGTGGCCACCATTTTTTTCCTGAACTGCCTTAACCCTCTTGGGCATGGAGTTCACCAGAGTTTCACAGGTTGCCACTGGAGTCCTCTTCCACTCCTCCATGACGACATCACAGAGCTGATTGATATTAGAGACCTTGTGCTCCTCCATCTTCCGTTTGAGGATGTCCCACAGATGCTCAATAGGGTTTAGGTCTGGAGACATGCTTGGCCAGTCCATCACCTTTACTCTCAGCTTCTTTAGCAAGGCCCTTCTACCTCTGCAGCAATGCTGGCAGCACTCATACGTCTATTTCCCAAAGACAACCTCTGGATATGCCGCTGAGCACATGCACTCAACTTCTTTGGTCGACCATGGCATGGCCTGTTCTGAGTGGAACCTGTCCTGTTAAACCGCTGTATGGTCTTGGCAACCGTGCTGCAGCTCAGTTTCAGGGTCTTGGCAATCTTCTTATAGCCTAGGCCATCTTTATGTAGAGCAACAATTCTTTTTTTCAGATACTCAGAGAGTTCTTTGTCATGGGGTGCCATGTTGAACTTCCAGTGACCAGTATAAGATATTGAGAGCGAAAACACCAAAGTTAACACACCTGCTCCCCATTCACACCTGAGAACTTGTACCACTAACAAGTCACATGGGAGGAAAAATGGCTAATTGGGCCCAATTTGGACATTTTCACTTAGAGGTGTACTCACATTTGTTGCCAGCGGTTTAGATATTAATGGCTGTGTGTTGAGTTATTTTGAGGGGACAGAAAATTTACACTGTTATACAAGCTGTACACTTACTATTTTACATTGAAGCAAAGTGTAATTTCTTCAGTGTTGTCACATGAAAAGATAGAATAAAATATTTACAAAAATGTGAGGGGTGTACTCATTTTTGTGAGATACTGTAAATATATATATAAAAAAAATCACAAACATGTTATACTTACCTGCTCTGTGCAATGGTTTTACACAGAGCTGCCCTGATCCTCTTCCTCTTGGATACCAGACTGGCAGTCCTGGCTCCCTCACCCTGCAAAGTGCCTCTAATAGCAACTAGACATGTGCATTCGTTTTCGTCCGAATGCATTTTCGTCTGAATTTCAGGTATTTTCTTTATCGTTTTAACAAACGAAAACAAACGTGCATAATCCGAAATCCGAAAGATTCGACATAAAAAAATGCTTTATTTTCGTTTTCGTTGCTACAACAGTTCTATATAGATAGGAGATTCGACATGACGCTGACAATAGCGATCTGTGTCTATCGAACCTGCGGTCGAATGTGCCTAACCTAACTCTATTAGTCCAAGATTATTCTTCATATAGAGAAAAGATTTGACATAGAGAGAAAAGATTCAACATTATAGAGACAGTGTTGGGGTAGACCATTCAACATGAATGAATGAATGACTTGTATAGCGCTACACATGCAAACTGAATCGCCTCTAGGCGCTTTTTTGCAGCCAGTGTCTGCTTGGCTGGTGGGGTCATTTTACCCCGTAGGATCTCGACACGCTTGGGACACACAGTCGTACACACATATATACATATGTACTGGGCCAATTTGGACAAGATCCAATTAACCTACCAGCATGTCTTTGTGGTGTGGGAGGAAACCGGAGTACCCGGAAGAAAACCCACGCAGACACAGGGAGAACATGCAATCTCCAGCGACCCAGTGGCCACGGGGACACGCTGCTGTACATGACATTGGCTGGGCGGTATGTGTTGGTGTCTCACAGACATCCACAAAATTTTATCTTACAGGAAGTAACAGGGACACAGAATTTCTGGTAAGAACAAAAAAATTCTGTGCTTACTGAAAATGGAAACGAATGCAACCAATGCATTTAAAGACTGGAGTCCATGACCTATCAAGAGGGTTGGTCGGTGTGGAGAGTTGCGGACGGTGTCAAACCCCTAGAGATCACTCCTTTGACCATCAACCTGACATTTCCATCGTAATGCTTGTTTGACTCATTTGAGTCTATATATTCTGGTAAGAGTATTTATTCTCTCTCCTGGGTGGTGGATGCATGCTTCACGGTGACTCCTTAAGTGGACACGGATTGTCTTTTATAATCACTATTGGAACGGACCTTGTTTTCTGTTTATTATACCTGGACTGTCCCACCATATGGTGGTCCTTCTACATTTACAGTTTTTCTTCCTTGTAGAAGATTCCACCATTATTCACTTATTGCACATTATTACTTGTATATGGTAGAATTACCACTTTCCTTTGCATATATTTGTTTACAATTGGTATCATATTTAGCGCTGCACTTTTTTATTCATTAATTTTTACACAGTTTTTTGTTAGATTTTAGTGCTAGCTGCTATCTTTCACATGACTTTAGCGCAGTAATTTTTTATGATTTGTTCACGTGAAATATATATTAATATTTTTGCACAGAGCACCCCCGATCTTCCTCTTCTTGTGTCCTCCGACGGCGTTCCTGGCTACTCCCCCTTGACCAGTGCCCCCAATAGCAAGCCGCTTGCTATGGGGGTACTGGTGCATGCCTGCTCTATGCGCCCATAACACACATATATGAAAAGGAAAATAAGGATATGGACAGCCGCACTCCAAAAAACCTTAACGGTCGCCTTTATTGTAAAGGATCGGATAAAATACACCAAAAAATCACAGCATAACCGGGGTAACAGCCGACATGTTTCGCACTGTAACTAGTGCTTACTCATTGAGCTACAAGTAAGCACTAGTTACAGTGCGAAACATGTCAGCTGTTACCCCGGTTATGCTGTGATTTTTTGGTGTATTTTATCCGATCCTTTACAATAAAGGCGACCGTTAAGGTTTTTTGGAGTGCGGCTGTCCATATCCTTATTTTCCTTTTCAAATGCTACATGCATTGCTGGCACCCACGGTGTTCCTGAGACCATAGATTGTTGGAGCATACTCACCTGGAGCGGTAAAAACTCCCTTTCCATAACACACATATAGCCGTGGCTCGGCCCCTCCCCCCACTCTCTCCTCATTGGCTTACTAGCTGTGATTGACAGCAGTGTGAGCCAATGAGGAAAGAGAGACCTAGGAGAGCCTCTGGACTCATGCACATCGCTGGATCGAGATATAGCTCAGGTAAGTATAAGGGGAGCTGAGGGGGGAGCTGCACCCAGAAGGTTTTTTACTCGATGCATAGAATAGATTAAAGTGTTACTAAACCCACAACAGTAAAATCAGTCTGTATATACGGCAAAGCATGTTTGTTATACTCACTGTGGAACCTAAGGGGTTAGTTTTCTGCATTGTGTAAAATGGCTCTTTGATCTTGTCTTCTCTGATCCTCCCCTTCTTCCACGGTCCCCAATCTATCTGCTGATAGAACAAAACCTTGGGGGAACTCTGCACATGCTCTATTCGGTGTGTATTGCTAGAGAGTTGGTGTTTTCTTTCTTGGGAGAGTGCATGTAATCAGCACAGGGCCAATCAGCACTGTCCAGACAGAGGGTCAGTGATCATGTAGCCTCATAGGACAATCAGGGTAGAATAAAAAAACTCTTACAAGCTTTAACCAGACACTGATAGAAGTCACAAGGCTACTATATACTGCTGATGAGAAAACGTATTTAGTAGTTTATATTTACTAAAATAATTGCATTTCCATGTTCTGTGTACCGTGAGAGACCAGATATAGTGAATGCAGGCTCCTGGGTTTAGTAACACTTTAAGGTAAAAAAAAAAACCTTCTGCCTTTTGAACCACTTTGAAACAACTCCCTCCCCCATCCTATCTCAAATTACTTGCCTATTCTCAGAGCGCTCCGGTCCAGTCATGTGATCAGCTCCCAACCACAAGCTCCAGGGGAGAGGAGGGACAGCCAACAACAGATGCCCCATAGTAAGCCTATGGTTGACGTAACCACCCACGTATTCCATTCATTGTCGGCGCTCTCCCCTAAACGCGGCCGATGGAGAGATGATGTGACCAGACCAGAGCACCCTGAGAATAGGTAAGTATAAACATCTTCCTTTTACAATGTAGCACCCTCATAGATAGGTTGCTAGGAAAGCTAGGTACATTTCATTATTTTTGTTTCACTGTGTATATGCAGTATGTGTAATGAGTGGAACAGTTTTGTGATTGCTTTGGGCTGTTCTGGGCTTCACTGGTTGCAGTCTTGATTGTTCCCTCCTGCCTTCTAGAAGGATTCAAAATCTAGAGGGCTGGAAAGGCAAATCAGCATCCTGAATTTTATGTTATCTCTGCCAATCCCTGGGGGAGGGTGCCCAAAAGGTGGCTGGGGAGTGCATAAATAGTCAGGGGTTTGGAGCTGTCCAGTTCTTGTCTAGCAGGAAACGTTCCCAGCCTGGAGGGTTACTGCCCTTCTAGGCAGCCCAGCTTGTGGATGGGCGCAGTCTGGTGTGGCGATAGCTCACACACAGTCCAGTAGAACTGGGACTGTAGTAAAGGTACAACAGTTCACAACAACCTGGTGGGAAAGGTCCCAACAAGGAGCACTCATGAATTCCAACAGCATGTAGGGGAGCAAATATCAGCCAAACTGACAGTGTCTGTCTAGAGGGGCAGAATACAGCCTGGTTGTCTTGTACCCAAATTGGAAGATGTCCAAGAGATTGGGAGCCCTAATCTTTCCCTCCTCATCTCAAACCTTTCCCTGCTACTAATTCTGTCCCTGAGAGACTGGTAATTGGTCCCTACACTACAATGCATGCCAAACCTAGGGGCCAGGGTCTTAAATAGGCTCTGCCACCAGAGTTACTTGGATGGCCAACATCCAATCTGATCACTGCCCCAGTGACTCAGGAAACCATAGAGGAACCATGTATCTCATGACTTCCTCTCCCTCTGCATTGCCGCTGCGGTTGAGCACCACCTGCAGTGGAAACAGCTGACTGCATCTGCCCACAAGCTGAAATTCTACTCATGCTCATTGAGGTCCCAGCTGTGCTAAAGCTGGGGTGGCCTGTCTGCTGAAAGTCTTTGTAATTGATCAAGAGATTTCACCAAGGGTCTAGTCTGAAGCAACCAGATATTCACAGTGTCTCAGTGCAGTCCAATTTTTGGGCCATTATTAAAAGGGAATGTCCTAAGGAGTTGCACCAAAGTGAAGATTGTCCTCTCATTGCTGTTGAGTGCTAATGGAGTATCCCACAGCTCCCTATGCCCTATCCAAGTTTATTCAGCAATATATTTCAGAAAAAGAGACAGTTCATTCAGCCAGAGAGAGTGATTGTTGCTGTGTGCCTGGTTTCTGCTGCACTAATTTGAGAGAGGAACCATGTGGCTTCCATTGCGGGAGTGAGCTCCACAGCTGGGTAGTGAGAATAGAAGTTAGAAGGGGATGTGAGACATTTTAAGTTTAGCTAGATCGATACTGGAATCATTTTCTTAAAGAGGAACTAAAGGGGTTAAAACCTTTCTAATAATCCCTTGCTGGTGCCGGCATCTTCTTCTATATGTCAGTCCTCGACTATATTCATTGGTCGGCACAGGATGATGTCAGCACACAGGGATCTGCTTGGCGCTGTACCCTGAGCTGCAATGTTTATATACAGTGGCTACGGAAAGTATTCAGACCCCCTTAAATTTTTCACTCGTTATATTGCAGCCATTTGCTATCTTTAAGTTAATTTTTTTTCCCTCATTAATGTACACACAGCGCCCCATATTGACAGAAAAACACAGAATTGTTGACATTTTTGCAGATTTATTAAAAAAGGATAAACTGAAATATCACATGGTCCTAAGTATTCAGACCCTTTGCTCAGTATTTAGTATTTGCACCCTTTTGATCTAATACAGCCATGAGTCTTTTTGGGAAAGATGCAATAAGTTTTTCACACCTGGATTTGGGGATCCTCTGCCATTCCTCCTTGCAGATCCTCTCCAATTCTGTCAGGTTGGATGGTAAACGTTGGTGGACGGCCATTTTTAGGTCTCTCCAGAGATGCTCAATTGGGTTTAAGTCAGGGCTCTGGCTGGGCCATTCAAGAACAGTCACGGAGTTGTTGTAAAGCCACTCCTTCGTTATTTTAGCTGTGTGCTTAGGGTCATTGTCTTGTTGGAAGGTAAACCTTCGGCCCAGTCTGAGGTCCTGAGCACTCTGGAGAAGGTTTTCGTCCAGGATATCCCTGTACTTGGCCGCATTCACCTTTCCCTCGATTGCAACCAGTCTTCCTGTCCCTGCAGCTGAAAAACACCCCCACAGCATGATGCTGCCACCACCATGCTTTACTGTTGGGACTGTATTGGACAGGTGATGAGCAGTGCCTGGTTTTCTCCACACATACCGCTTATAAATATGAACAAAAAGTTCTATCTTGGTCTTATCAGACCAGAGAATCTTATTTCTCACCATCTTGGAGTCCTTCGGGTGTTTTGTTAGCAAACTCAATGCGGGCTTTCATGTGTCTTGCACTGAGGAGAGGCTTCCGTCGGGCCACTCTGCCATAAAGCCCCATCTGGTGGAGTGCTGCAGTAATGGTTGACTTTCTACAACTTTCTCCCATCTCCCAAATGCATCTCTGGAGCTCAGCCACAGTGATCTTTGGGTTCTTCTTTACCTCTCTCACCAAGGCTTTTCTCCCCCGATAGCTCAGTTTGGCTGGATGGCCAGCTCTAGGAAGGGTTCTGGTCGTCCCAAACGTCTTCCATTTAAGGATTATGGAGGCCACTGTGCTCTTAGGAACCTTAAGTGCAGCAGAATTTTTTTGTAACCTTGGCCAGATCTGTGCTTTGCCACAATTCTGTCTCTGAGCTCTTCAGGCAGTTCCTTTTGACCTCATGATTCTCATTTGCTCTGACATGCACTGTGAGCTGTAAGGTCTTATATAGACAGGTGTGTGGCTTTCCTAATCAAGTCCAATCAATATAATCAAACACAGCTGGACTCAAATGAAGGTGTAGAACCATCTCAAGATGATCAGAAGAAATGGACAGCACCTGAGTTAAATATATGAGTGTCACAGCAAAGGGTCTGAATACTTAGGACCATGTGATATTTCAGTTTTTCTTTTTTAATAAATCTGCAAAAATGTCAACAATTCTGTGTTTTTCTGTCAATATGGGGTGCTGTGTGTACATTAATCTGGAAAAAATGAACTTTAATGATTTTAGCAAATGGCTGCAATATAACAGAGTGAAAAATTTAAGGGGGTCTGAATACTTTCCGTACCCACTGTATATAGTCTTGAGAAAGTTGGACTGAGCTTTATCGAATCCAAACGTTGATCTACCTCCTCTGCAAGACCCATAGGGGATGTACAGGTACCGAAGCGGTTAATAGGAATGGTTTGCGCTCTCTTCCTATATCTTATGACCATGCATTGGCATATATTACCAGTTTGTGATTTATTATTCTGAAAATATACATAGAAATGATATTTAGTACATTTTTCCTGTGCGGCTTCAGTGATATGTCCTCTCTGTGCTGGTGGCCTCTATAGCAACAAAGGACTTCTGAAACAAATAAATGTCAGGCTTGCAGCATTAAATAAATGTGATTTGTGTTCGCGGGCTCCGATTGTCTACAATGAAATCCTGTTATTTAAGATGCACAGTAATAAAATGAAATGAGTTCATTACTCATGGACCGCTCTGTATCCAGAAGCAGCAATGGTATATCAGTCACGTGATCACCTAACTGGGCCAATCAAATTAATCCTTCCAGGGCTCCATGTTGCACATGAGGTGCAGTGCAATGTGTTTACCTACTGGAATGTACTTACAATAGGGGTATCCATTCATAGAAAACAATCTTGGAGCTCATTCAGTTAGGCAGTGGAAGGGTAGTAACCCATATCAACCAACCAATAAACCAACCACCCAACCAACCAATCACCCAACCAACCAACCTATCACCCAACCAACCAATGACCCACCCACCAACCCAACCAAACCAGCCAACTAACCACCCAACCAACCTACAAAACCAACCACCCTACCAACCAAACACCCACCAACCCATCCAACCAACCAACCATCAACCCAACCAACCAACCAACCACCCACCCACACAACCACCCAACCAACCTACCAACCACCCACCCACCAACCCAAACACCATCTAACCAATCAATCAACCACCCACCCAACTAACCTACCAACCAACCACCCAACCTACCAATCAACCAACCATTCACCCACCCAACAAACCTACTAACCAACCACCCACCAACCCAAACACCATCTAACCAATCAATCAACCACCCACCCAACTAACCTTCCAACCAACCAACCAACCACCCAACCTACCAACCAACCAACCACTCACCCACCCAACCAACTTACTAACCAACCACCCACCAACCCAACCAACTAACCAACCAATGCACCATCCCACCAATCAACCAACCAACCACCGAACCAACCAACCAACCATCATTCATATTACTGTAGTATGCATGGAGGGGATTATCCATTTGTTTATTATCTTAGCATGCAAATGCTATCTTGAAGCACATCAGATACAGCAACCATACAAAAGGCATTTAGAACATTGCAGCGTACCAATCTTTGAATGGAATGCCTGCATTTGTTTGTTTTTTCCATGCTTATTTGTTTCCTTTATTTTCACCTGGCGATCTGGCCAGTAACACACTTCCTGTCTAATGGCTCGCTGTAATTTTACAAGCGATTGCGGTGTGCTAGTGCAGGTTTCAGTGGGGTAAAGAAAACGCCTCCACACCGCCTCTCAAATGCTCTTTGAATAGTGATTCGAACACGGAACACATGTGAATGAGCCCTTAGGGTGTCCCTGCTCTGGATGGGGGAGCAACAGAGACACCTTTGGACAGCAGCATTGTCAGTCTGGGGGAAGGTTAGTGGTAGACTAGCGGATTCAGATGGACTTGACTACAAATAAAAGTATAATTTAAGGCAAAACACAGTGGACAGGAATTAGAACCCCAAATGTTTTTTTGTTCCCAGAACAGGAATAGAGGGGAAATCTTCCAATGAGGACACCAGTTCTGAGCCTGGGATTTCCCTCACTTTGAAGAGATTTCCTCTCACTGCCTGTTTTAGCTCTGGGACAGGAAGTGAAGGAAAATCTCCTCAATGAGACACAGTGGGCAAAAAAACTGACAGGGGTTATAACCCTTCATTACACTATCCAAAAAATAAAAATAAATGTTTTCCCTTAAATTACATTTTGGGTGCACAGGTCAAAGTTTAAAATCTCTCTTAAAATCCTAACATTTGCTAACATCTGCCTATGTAGCAGGAGGATGTGACCGGAAGCAGAGACTGGCACAGGTGGGAATTGACACTTCTAGAAGTGGTCAGAATCCTAAGGTTACACATGTCACATGGGGGAAAAAATAAAAAGTTGGGAAACATGCAAGTACTTATTATCCTCGAATGCTGCAAGGTTCTCATTTTAAAAGCAAGTCTGGTGACAGGGTCTCTTTAAAGCAGTATTAAACCCAAAAACAAGCATTTATTATACTGCAGCTTACCAATTCTTGGATGTGATGGCTGCATTCATTTTTTTATTTTTTTTTAGGCTTTCTTTCTTATATTTTAAGCTGGTGATTCAGCCAGTAAGTCTGTTGTTTTTCAAAAGAACAAGCTCTCCAGCAGAATTGATCAGTTACAGAGATGAGGCAAACTATTTTACTGTAGCAGATGTGCTTACAAGGATCAGCGATCAGCTTTTATTTATTTATGTAAAAGCTTCATCCCAAACGGCAAAAAAAAGAAAAAGGTAACTGATTATAAAGTATTAGCTGGAGTTTGGCATCCCGTCGCCCTCCGGTGCTTCTCCGGTCTCTCAAGTGCAATTGGGGAACCTGAGAGTGACACCGGCAGCGTCGGTGGTTTACCATAGAGCCGGTCGTGGGACCAGGAGGCCATCTCTGTGACCCTTTGAGGCCGTAATCAACGCCATGACGTCACTTCTGGTGCCGGCAGATGTAAACACTGCTGTTTTTTTTTTTGCTGGAAATCTTGAGATCTATTTTTTTTCTTTATCTCAGGCTTTCCAGCATAGAGGAGAGATGTGGGGACCCCAGATATCTCCGTAAAGAGGACCTGTCATGCCCTATTCCTATTACAAGGGATGTTTACATTAAATATTTACAAAAAATGAAAATGTAAAGGAAAGTGTTAAAAAAAGAAATTAAATGAAATAAGCAATAAAAAATTTTTTTATCGCCCCCATCCCTTCGTTCTCGCACACAGAAGCGAACGCATACGTAAGTCACGCGCACATACGTAGGTCACGCCCGCATACGTAGGTTGCACCCACATATGTAAATGGCGTTCAAACCACACATGTAAGGTTTTGCAGCGAAAGTTAGAGCGAGAGCAATAATTCTAGTGCAAGACCTCCTCTGTAACTCTAAACTGGTAACCTGTAAAAATGTTTAAAAACGTCGCCTATGGAGATTTCTAAGTATCGTAGTTTTTCGCCATTTCACGAGCGTGCACAATTTAAAGCATGACATGTTAGGTATCTATTTACTCGGCTTAACATCATCTTTCACATTATACAAAAAAAGTGGTGTAAATATTGTGTTTTTTTTAATTCACAAAAGTGTTTTTTTCTCCAAACATTTGAAAAATTTCTGCGCAAACACTGTGTGACATAAAAAATTGCAATGACTGCCATTTTATTACCTAGGGCCTCTTTAACCGATTGCCGACTGCCTCACGTAGATATACGTCTGCAAAATGGCACGGGCAGGCAAAGCAACGTAAGGTAGTCCCGCGATTGTGTCACGGAGCGGCAGAACGGTGGGATGCCTTTGTAAACAAGGCATTTCCCTGTTCTGCCAAGTGACAGGACACTGATCTACTGCTCCCTGTAATCGGGAGCAGTGATCAGTGTTGTGTCACTAGTAGCCCAGCCTCCTCACAGTTAGAATCACTCCCTAGGACACACTTAACCCCTTCCTTGCCCCCTACTGGTTAACCCCTTCACTGCTAGTGTCATTTACACAGTAATCAGTGCATTTTTATAGCACTGATCGCTGTATAAATGACAATGGTCCCAAAATAGCGTCAAAAGTGTCAGATTTGTCCGCCGCAATATCGCAGTCACGATAAAAATCACTGATCGCCGCCATTACTAGTAAAAAAATAATAATAATAAAAATGCCATAAAACTATCCCTTATTTTGTAGACGCTATAACTTTTGTGCAAACCAATAAATATACGTTTATTGCGATTTTTTTTTTTTACCAAAAATATGTAGAAGAATACGTATCGGCCTAAACTGAGGAAAAAAAATGTTTTTTTATATATTTTTTGGGGATATTTATTATAGCAAAAAGTAAAAAATATATATATTTTTTTCAAAATTGTCGCATTTTTGTTTATAGCGCAGAAAATTCAAATCACAGAGGTGATCAAATACCATCAAAAGAAAGCTCTATTTATGGGGAAAAAAGGACGTAAATTTTGCTTCGGTACCACGTCGCACGACCGCGCAATTGTCAGTTAAAGCGACACGGTGCCGAATTGCAAAAAATGGCCTGGTCATTCAGCAGCCAATTCTTCCGGGGCTGAAGTGGATAATATTTGGGGGTTCTGAGTAATTTTCGAGCAAAACAAACACAGATTTTTACATACCGTATATATTCTCGAGTATAAGCCGAGTTTTTCAGCACATTTTTTTGTGCTGAAAATGCCCCCCTCGGCTTATACTCGAGTCACCTTTTTGCGCCTGATCCCCCGGACTTTGAGGAGCCGGTACCGGCCGGCCGTAGGTGCCCTGGACCCCAAACTTGGCACACATGTAGCCCCACTCTTCCTCTACAAGTGTGCAAAGTTTGTTGTCCGGGGATTTACAGCCAGGGAGCACCGATTTTTCAAAGCCGGGCCCCCCTTCCATAGACTCCCATGTTAAACAGTAATTTCTTTGGGGAATTTGGGGACCCGGTACCGGCCGGTCGTAGGTCCTCTGGATGCGAACTTTGGCACACGTATAGCCTCCTTTCTCCTCTATAAATGTGCAAAGTTTTTTGTCTAGGGGACCTACGGCCGGAGAGCACCGATTTTTCAAATCCGGCCCCCCTTCCATAGACTCCCATGTTAAACGTCAGTCTAGTCATGGACACAGTGAGGCATGGGCACAGTGAGGCATGGACACAGTGAGGCAAAGTGAGGCATGCAGATGGATACCCAAGGCTTATACTCGAGTCAATACGTTTTCCCAGTATTTTGTGGTAAAATTAGGTGCATCGGCTTATACTCGGATTGGCTTATACTCGAGTATATATGGTATATGAGAGAAATGTCAGAAATGACCTGGTTGGAAACTTTAATACAGCTTTAAAGACCCATATAGCTCAAGTTCATTACCAAAAATCAATAGCCTGTGACCAAATCATAATCAATGTTTAAACACCAAAAGTATTCTGGGACTTGTAGTTATCATAAAGCTCTATTTTCTCTTGCCTTTGGATGAACCAGCGCCTTGGCGGTCCTGGCCCACATATTAATATTCATAAACTGCATTTCTGAAAACAGTCTAGACTACTTCCTGCCAAGGTCTTTTCCTTAAACATCAGCCTTGAGATCTCAAATGAAGATTTTTTTTTCTTTTCCCGCGGACGTTGATTTTCGGGGCCCTTCGCGTTTCCAGCCGTCATAAATGTAACGCGGAAGGGAAAGGCAGATAAGAATGAAGTAATTAAGAATTGTCTAGCAGCTTCGCAATCAGAGCTCAGAGTTATAGGATGGTTCCCCGTGGCTGATATTTGTTCTCTGCGAATCCCAGTTGGGGAGTTAAGGGGGAAAATCACTTACGACGACGCAGCTGGTGTTGCCGATTGCACGCGGGAGCCGGTTATAGTTATTCCTTAAGCATTGCTGATGTAGAATCAACAGCTGCAACAGCCACTCAATACTCATTCTCCGGCAGATCTTATTGCGTTCTTGCGGTGCTTCTCTTATAACCTAATTGGGTCTTTTTACAATTCTAGCAACAATTCAGAGGACTCTTTTTCTAAATAAAATGTTGCTTTTGTTTAACAGTTTCATCAACATTCTTCCTAAAACTAGAATGTGTTTTTTAGTAGGTACATGCCCTGTTTCCCAAGCACACATAGCCCGCAGGGTCAGTCATAATTTGAAAGAAAATCAATGTTGGCAGTAAAAGAATATGTGAAGTATTTTCACATGTATTTTCTATATTATTTTTAAGACTGGAAAAAAATGATTATAAATTATTTCACATTAATATATGTTGTAATTCTGTTTTGAAACAGCAGGTGGTGCTACATGCTCATATTTATACATTTATGCAGTTAATCTTAGCTGCTTTGCTGAAAAAGCTTGTTGTTTAAAGCGGACCTTCAGTCATTTTTTCAACTTTCCATCTATGAAATCTTTTACCCTTGTTGTTTTAACTTTGGATAGTAAAACATTTTTTTTTTTTGCCAGTAAATACTTTATACAGTCCACTTCCTGTTTCTTGTCTGGTCATTAGCCTAGGCTTATGACATCATGCACAGCTCTCTTGCCTCGTACACACGACCGTGTGTATGCTCCAAAGCAGTTTTCCTGACAGGAAAACTGCAAGCAAAAAAATTAGAACTTGTTCTCTTTTTTCCCGCCGCAATTCTCAGCGTTTTTTTGCTCTGCAGTTTTCCTATGGGAAACACTGCAGTGGAGCATACACACGGCCGGTTTTCCCGACGAAAGGTGTCATGGCAGTTTTCCTGTTGGGAAAACCGGCTGTGTGTACACGGGGAAAAGCAACTGAGCAGGTTCTCGGTTTTCTCCTCGGGTTTCTGACCGCCGGGAAACCCGACCGTGTGTACGACGCATCTCTCTCTTACTCTTGTTAAAGTTTGCCAGGAAGGGAGGGGGGATGAGTCATAAGAGGGCCAATGAGAGATGCAGGGCTGCAGAGCTGTAGGTGTGCCTCTGTGTAAATCTAGGAAGTGAACAGGAAGCAGCTTCAGCTGCCCACAGTTAAAATGGATGCAGCCAGACTCAGTTTATGGAGATTTCTGCAGCATATTTGGCAAGTACAGAATCACAGTATATATAAAATAATATGCAAATTGGGTGGTGGGAAGCAGACTGCAGTTCCTCTTTAAAACAGAGGTTCTCAACCTCAGTCCTCAAGTACCCTCAACAGGCCATGTTTTCAGGTTTTCCTTTATCTTGCACAGGTGCTTTAAATCAGAGTCAATGGCTTGGTATTTTGGACAGCTGTTTTATCTAAGAGAAATTCCTGCCGACGCTCCTGGCTCCTCCCCCTCGAGCAAGCCGCTGCTCTAAGTGTCCATAAGACACATAGAGCTGCGGCTCCCCCACTCTCCTCATTGGCTCACTGGCTGTGATTGACTGCAGTGGGAGCCAATGAGCTCACGCTGCTGTCTCAGCCAATGAGAACTGAGAGTCCTACCATGAACATCACTGGATCGGAGGGGGCTCAGGTAAGGATTGGGGGGGGGGCTGGGGGGAGCTGCTGCAAACAGAAGGTTTTTTACCTTCATGCAAAGAATGTATAAAGGTAAAAAAAAACAGTCCTCCATCTGCAAGAAACCAACTTTAAACTTCTAACCAGATGGTATAGAACACTGGTGAGGTTACAAAAGATTTCCCCTTCAACTTCCGATTATTGCTGGAGATGCCAGGAAGAACGGGGCACCCTTCTCCATATTTTTTTGGAACTGTTCCAAACTAGAACACTTCTGGAAGGTGGTTAAACGCATTGCCCAAAAATCCCCGGAACGCCCGATACCGGACGACCCATTCTTTTCCCCCCTTCATGTCTCCAGTGCCTCCTGGGAGAATCTATGAAAAATCAATAATTTCTCCTTGATGCCGCCAAGGCATGCATTCCTCTTAAATGAAAATCTCCACAGTCTCCGACTATCGGGATGTGGCTTAAGAAAGTACAGGAAATAAATAAACTAGAAAACCTCGTCCGCTTGGCACGTCACCAACAAAAACGCTTCTCCAAGACTTGGTCGCTCCGGAACATGTTCTTCTCTGATGAAGGTAGAACTCTTTTTGAATGTGACTCTGCCGACTAAAGCTACCTTTGACTATGACTCTAAATACGCTTGGTATTTTAGAAATACCAAACATACAATCCGACTATCGTCTGTGCGGCTTGCAACCTCACATTTCATATCTCTCCATTCCTCCTCTAACCCCAAATTTTTTGGGCTATCATTTACCTTAGCCATACCCGGTTCCAAGGTTATGTCTTCCCTACGTCTAGCCAGGCATATACAAGACGCCATGGGTGTCCGCTCCATAGGGCAAGGGGGGTCGTTTGCCCCCCCCTGGAATCAAGAAGGTGTTGGCCAAATTGGCAATGTTCTACACCCTCCGCCGACCTAACACCCACTTCCAGCCCGCACAGATCTGTACCGCAGCACATGTACTCCCTCCTCCTCCCCCCGGGCCCACCACACCTCCCCGTTGCCGCTTTAAGGCGGCCGTGTCTCGTGGTTTGGCAGCGCTGGCTGGGCGGGGCCTCATGCTGCAACCCGATTGGCCCCCGGCTCTTCTCGTTCTCCAGGGCACGGGCCCCCTGGCCCTTGGACTGGGCAGCGCACCCAGGGAGAGAAGAAGAAAAATAGCCGGGGGAGATGGCGGAGCGGAGGGTGTCTCGAGTCAGTGGTGGTAGCACCTCGGGGGCCTGGCCTCCTGCGGGGCGGCCTGCTGCACACACCCGCTGGACCTGCTGAAGGTGAGAAGGAAGGAGAGCCGGGCTGTGTGTGCGGTATGGAGGGAGGAGGAGATGTCCTAAAACACGTGTGTGTGTGACTGCAGAGACATGACGTCATAGGACACGTCGTACATATGGTCAGTGTGGTCAGTGTGCAGTGTAGTGGTCAGAGTATAGTTTGTATAGTGTCCAGAGGTGCAGGGTGCTGCTGTGTAATGTAAAGGGGTTCAGTGATGCAGGGTGCTGTGTATTGTAAAGGGGTGCCGGGTGCTGTGTAATGTAAAGGGGTCCAGTGATGCAGGGTGCTGTGTAATGTAAAGGGGTCCAGTGATGCAGGGTGCTGTGTAATGTAAAGGGGTCCAGTGATGCAGGGTGCTGTGTAATGTAAAGGGGTCTAGTGATGCAGGGTGCTGTGTAATGTAAAGGGGTCCAGTGATGCAGGGTGCTGTGTAATGTAAAGGGGTCAAGTGATGCAGGGTGCTGTGTAATGTAAAGGGGTCCAGTGATGCAGGGTGCTGTGTAATGTAAAGGGGTCCAGTGATGCAGGGTGCTGTGTAATGTAAAGGGGTGCCGGGTGCTGTGTAATGTAAAGGGGTCCAGTGATGCAGGGTGCTGTGTAATGTAAAGGGGTCCAGTGATGCAGGGTGCTGTGTAATGTAAAGGGGTCCAGTGATGCAGGGTGCTGTGTAATGTAAAGGGGTCCAGTGATGCAGGGTGCTGTGTAATGTAAAGTGGTCCAGTGATACAGGGTGCTGTGTAATGTTAAGGGATCCAGTGATGCAGGGTGCTGTGTAATGTAAAGGGGTCCAGTGATGCAGGATGCTGTGCAATGTAAAGGGGTCCA
Source organism: Rana muscosa (assembly GCA_029206835.1). Lineage (NCBI taxonomy): Eukaryota > Metazoa > Chordata > Amphibia > Anura > Ranidae > Rana > Rana muscosa. Next base: position 182,904,858 of record CM055119.1, on the reverse strand, counting down.
GTGATGCAGGGTGCTGTGTAATGTAAAGGGGTCCAGTGATGCAGGGTGCTGTGTAATGTAAAGGGGTCCAGTGATGCAGGGTGCTGTGTAATGTAAAGGGGTCCAGTGACGCAGGGTGCTGTGTAATGTAAAGTGGTCCAGTGATACAGGGTGCTGTGTAATGTTAAGGGATCCAGTGATGCAGGGTGCTGTGTAATGTAAAGGGGTCCAGTGATGCAGGATGCTGTGCAATGTAAAGGGGTCCAGTGATACAGGGTGCTGTGTAATGTTAAGGGATCCAGTGATGCAGGGTGCTGTGTAATGTAAAGGGGTCCAGTGATGCAGGATGCTGTGCAATGTAAAGGGGCCCAGTGATACAGGGTGCTGTGTAATGTAAAGGGGTGCATGGTGCTGTGTAATGTAAAGGGGTCCAGAGCTGTGGGGTGCTGTGTAATGTAAAGGGGTCCAGAGGTGCAGTTGTGGAGAGGGGGTACACAGTAGTGACAAAGAGATATTTAAAGATGTAGGGGGCACAGTGGGGTGTTTTTACATTTTACGTGGGGGGGTCGCTTTTAATCCCCGCTAGCGGTCGAAGAAAGGGTAAAATGCGACTGTGTATTGCCGCTGCCGAAGCCCCCCCCCATCCCTGAAAAAAAAATCCCATGGCGCCCATGGCGGTCAGTAGACATAATGTCTTCTTGTGTTTTCAGCGTTTCAACTTCTGCAATGAATATATGTAATACTGTACTATGTGCCAAAAATGTTCATACCATGCTGAGTGTCCTTGAACCATGCCCTTTGACTAAATAAAAGATTTGTAAAAAAAAAAAAAAAAAAAGTAAAACACCTTCAGCCTTTAGAACCACTTTAACTCTAAAATCCATTCATTTTCCTGTGCTCCCCCCACCAAAAATGAGTAGCAATGGTATCTCTGTCCTGAAACAAACCAATTCAACCTATTGCTATGTGCTATGTGCTCGTAGATGGGACTTTTACTTTTAAAAGTTTATAATGTCTGACTGGTTTGCTATAAAGTCGTTTAAAAAAAAGTCACCTAAAAAAAGTTTATATTTGAACCTCTGATGTGTTGTTTAAGGCAGCTGTCTCTTACAACCCAACATTTTTTTATAATCAACATCTGTTTCCTTAAATTCCCCTTTATATCCCTACTAAAAAATAAAATAAAATATACAACGAGCTTTAATATCATTTTACGTCAACCGTTAGCACAATAAGCGCGCAGCGTTCGCCCGGAGTCTGCAAGTTGCCATCACAGAAAAATTCCCCATTTCCATCAACTCCCTATGCATGCTTCATTATGCCTCATGATTGAGCCAACTAAATTTAGAACACTGATTAAAATAGCAACTCGAACGGCAACATCCAAACTGGGTTTACAATCGCAAAGATGAATTTCACACATAAAAACTTCACACAGTCCTTTGACACTAAACTGAAATTACGTGTTTTTTTTTTTTTTTTGTTGTTTTTTTTTCTCCTCGGCTCACATTTTAGGACTGTAAAGAACGCCACAGTTTCCCGGGAAACGGCATCCGGCTAATGTGTTTGAACGAGAAACATTACGACGTGTTGGGTATGATTAAGCGGCGTTAACGCGGGACGCCGTACCTTGTATAATGAGCGGTTCCATGATGGATGCTGGCTGGCAGTTCAAAAAGCTTTTTCGCCTCTTTGCGAAAAGTCGATACATCAAAACTCTGTCATTTGCTTAATCCGTATCGGGTGGCCCAGTGGGATTTGGGTCACGGTGGCCGGTGCGTAAGACAGATGACAAACAAATGAGGACTTATCGAGAGATGATGACGGATTGAGTTATAAGGAACATTTGGCAAGTTTGCTTGAACTGAGGACAGTCTGTGTTGCAGTTACTGATCACGGTTTTATAGAACATTTTTTTTTTTTTTTCCAGTCTCATACTTTTTAGCCCTGTTTAATGATCCTGTATTTCTTCTGATAGTTTCTGGCTAAATTGGGGAAGCAAAACTGAGTTTATTGAGCAGCAGAATCTAATAATATGTTAGTAATGAGAAACATTATTAAAATCCAACTACAGCTTCCTTAAAGAGTATCTAAGCCCAAAATAAAAAATGTAATATATTGCAGCTCACCAGTCCCTAGGTATGGTGGCTGTATTAACCACTTCAGCTAAAGAAGAGAAGACCCCCCACCATGCCAACATCACTACGTACATACCGTAGATACTCGAGTATAAGCCAAGTTTTTCAGCACATTTTTTTGTGCTGAAAATGCCCCCCTCGGCTTATACTCAAGTCACCTTTTTGCGCCTGATCTCCCGGACTTTGGGGACCCGGTACCCGGTAAACTTGGCACACATGTAGCCCCACTCTTCCTCTACGAGTGTGCAAAGTTTGTTGTCTGGGGGACCTACGGCCGGGGAGCACCGATTTTTCAAAGCCGGGCACCCCTTCCATAGACTCCCATATTAAACGTCAGTTTAGTCATGGACACAGTGAGGCATGGACACAGTGAGGCATGGGCACAGTGAGGCATGGGCACAGTGAGGCATGCACATTGACACAGTGAGGCAAAGTGAGGCACAGTGAGGCATGCAGATGGACACCCTAGGCATATACTCGAGTCAAAAAGTTTTTTGTGGTAAAATTAGATGCCTCGGCTTATATTCAGGTCAGCTTATACTCGAGTATATACGGTACATAAAAAGGATTGAGGAAGTAGAAACTTGCTCAAAGAAAAAAAAAAAGGACTTTATGGGCACAACATGAGGCAGAACGGATATACAGTATATAATAAAAAAAAAATCTTTATTACAAAAATACATATAGACCAGGGGTCTCAAACTGGTGGCCCTCCAGCTGTTGCAAAACTACAAGTCCCATCATGCCTCTGCCTGTGGGAGTCAGGCTTGTAACTGTCAGCCTTGCAATGCCTCATGGGACTTGTAGTTTCACAACAGCTGGAGGGCCGCCAGTTTGAGACCCCTGATATAGACAAATAAGCACTAAAAATGATGAACAACAACAACACCCTCAACTGGACAAGGTCAACAGACACCCAGATACCAAACCAGGAGGCATGAATTCTTGTCAACGAGTTATAGAACAGTCCATTGTGGAAAAGTTTGTACAAATATATAGAAATGGGGTCCATGAACTCCTCCAAGCTTGTTAGTCAACGTGTTTCACATTAAATTGCTTCCTCAGGACAGAAATGGATAGATGCTGATTGGCCCTGAACATCATGTGCGTCACCACATAAGACAGACTAATAGGTTAAACACATTCATTCAACAGACTGAAAATCCAGAGGCTCTCAGCATTAGCAAGCCCAAACTAGGGCCCCCAGATTTTGTGGAATCTGCCCTCTCTGGTAAACGGGACAGTAATATTTTCTAATCAGAGTATAATGGTGAAGATAAATTAAAGCTCAAGGTAGCAACTGAGAAATAAATTCTATGTGAACTGACGGTGGAACCTGCGTTACTGGAATTTTCAGGTGCCTCCACCTAGCCGGGTCTTGTATTAGCTCCACTAGTGAGCCTCCAAGCGTGGGTTCCTAAATTCATTAGTGACAAGGCTGCTTTCAGCTATATCTGGTATTTTGTGAGCTATAGCTACAGTACGTGTGAAAGGGACCCTTTTTTTGCCTCTGTAGCTCTTTTGAAGGCTGATTTAATATATGGTACTTAGACCTGAATCGATATGTTCAAGTCATAAAAAATGTGACAGAGGAGGGAGCTCCAGCTGATTGACAGCCTCAGCTCGGTTCCTGTGTGCTGTGTGAATGGGGGTGTGCCCCTTTCCTCCAATCAGCTCTCAGAGCTCCCCTTACTGAGCTCTGCAGAGTGTAACTTCAGCTCTCTGCCCTTTTTTCCTGACAGCTCAAGCAAGCTTTATAAATGCTGTACATTGAACGGAGGTAGAGAAGAGAGATAGCACTTTGCTTCTGCTTGGAATGCATTATTTACCTGCAATGAAAAAGAAAAAGCAACAAGTTCAATTTGAATGACCTATGTAAGTTAATAAAAAAGTTACACGTTTGCATTACTTCCAGTATAGCCCTCATAATAGTTAAAGTGTTACTAAACCCAGGACCCTGCATTCACTATATCTCCTACAGTACAAAGAACATGGAAAAGCAATCTTTTTAGTAAACATAAACTGTTAAATAGTACCCTTTCCAATGAGCAGTATATATAGCAGTCTTGTGACTTCTATCAGTGTCTGGTTAAAGCTTGTAGGAGGAGTTTTCATTCCCCTCTGACTGTCCGATGAGGCTGCAGGACCCCTGACCCTCTGTCTGGACAGTGCTGATTGGTCCTGTGCTGATCACATGCACCCTACCAAGAAAAGAAACCAAACCTCTCTAGCAATACACACCAAACTGAGCATGTGCAGAATGCCCTCAAGGCTCTGTGCTGTCAGCAGATGGATTTAGGAGAGTGGAAGAAGGGGAGGATCAGAGAAGACAGGATCAAACAGCCTTTTTACACAATGCGCAGGATTATCCCCTTAGGTTCCACAATGGGTATAACAAGCATGCTTTACTGTATATACAGACTGATTTTACTGTTGAGGGTTTAGTAACACTTTAAGAGAAGATGGGAAGAATTAGGGCTGATGAAGGTAAACTAGGACCTTATAAGGGGTTAAAAGGAACACATTTGACAATAAATAAAAATAAATAAAAATCGGTACTTTCAGGTTTCTTTAATGGACATCATATGCAAATCGAAGCTCCTCCCTTTGATCTGAAGATGAATCAAACATAGTAGATACAAAAGTAATAATGTTATTTTGTTTCTATCTAATAAACATTCTCTATTTTCTTTCTATATTAAAAATAATGTTTCGTACGGACTGTTTTTTTTTTTTTGTTTTTACAGCAGCAGCTTCTACAGATGCTATATTTATATGGAGAATTCAGTGTCCACAACCAGGGCAGTCATCAGAAATGTTGGGGCCCCTTACACAGCTTTAGGCCTCCCCCCCCCCCCAGGCCTAACCACCAACATTCCCCAAGGCCTGCCCACTGGCCATCCCACCGAGTCCTTCAGCACACCCACTTTTATTTTAACACTCTTATGCCGCGTACACACGGTCGGAAATTTCCGATGGAAAAAGTCCGATGGGAGCTTTTCGTCGGATAATCCGACCGTGTGTATGCCTCATCTGACTTTTTCTGTCGGAATTTCCTACGGAGTTATATAGAGAGCAGGTTCTCTATTTTTCCGTTGGAAAAAAGTCAGTTTGGAAAATCCATTGGTCTGTATACAATTCCGACTGAAAAAAAACACACGCATGCTCGGAAACAGTTCGACACATGCTCGGAGGCATTGAGCTTCTTTTTCTCACCTCAACGTAGTGTTGTACGTCACCGTGTTTTTGTGTGACCGTGTGTATGCAAGCCAAGCTTGAGCGGAATTCCGTTGGAAAAACCATCCAAGTTTTTTCCAACGGAAAATCCGTTCGTGTGTACGCGGCATTACATCTTAATACATGAAAATGAAAAGTGTATTTCTAGTCATCAGTGCTTTCAAGATTTACCAGTAAGAAATTATATTTTGACCAAAGAAACGGCATCATATATTCAGCAAAGAGACATCCCCATATATTTAGCAAAGAGACATCCCAATCCAGCAGAGACATCCCCATAAATCCAGCAAAGAGACATCCCCATATATTCAGCAAAGAGACATCCTAATCCAGCAGAGACATCCCCATATATCCAGCAAAGAGACATCCCCATATATTCAGCAAAGAGACATCCTAATCCAGCAGAGACATCCCCATATATTCAAAGAGACATCCCAATCCAGCAGAGACATTCCCATATATCCAGCAAAGAGACATCCCCATATATTCAGCAAAGAGACATCCCAATCCAGCAGAGACATCCCCAAATATCCAGCAAAGAGACATCCCCATATATTCAGCAAAGAGACATCCTAATCCAGCAGAGACATCCCCATATATTCAAAGAGACATCCCAATCCAGCAGAGACATTCCCATATATCCAGCAAAGAGACATCCCAATCCAGCAGAGACAGCCCAATCTAGCTAAGAGACAGTCACAAATTGCCTAATCCAACAAAGAGAAAGTCACGGCACAGGCCCAAATCCAGCAACATTATCAATCAATTTACCATTGTGATGTCTAACAACTTGTCTCCAGACTATTCCACAGTGAGCACTGAGCAGCCCTTCAGGCGACACGCAGCACAGCTCTTCCACACAGCTGAGCTGCGACTGGCATGGCGCCCAAACCAGCACCCAGTCTGCAGAGAGAGGCGGAGCGCGAATGATATCACTCCACCTTCCCCCTGCAGCTGGAACTAAGTGAGTTGCCTCGGCTCACTCTACGGCTGCCCTGCTTTATCAATCACTAGTTACTACAGCAGCAACAACTCTGTGTCATTGGTTGGGGCCCAGGCAGTGCCATCTTAATAGCATCATGGGCCCCTGGGCAAAGTAATTCACTGGGGCCCCTACCAGGGAGATAATGACCTGTGGCAAAACGTAGTTGTGGACCACAAATGGTTAATTAACTTTTTTTCTTTTTTTGCTTCATTTTTCTTTGGTTATTTGGCCAGTAAATAGGAAGAAATGAGCCATAGCCAAGGACACACGGAATAAAATAGTCTTGAAGCCCTGATAAAGCATTGGCCCCTGAAACACATTGGCTACTTCCTTTCCATTGGTTTTGAATTTGTTGTCAAGAATCATGTATATATGGACTTTTAATGGATTGTCTGGCACCCGGGCTCATTCCATTCAAGTTACACACTAAAGCCTCGTACACACGGTCGGACTTCCATCGGACTTTTCCGTGTTTTTTTGTCCGAACGGAGTTGGTTGGAACACCCATAGCATACACACGCTCGGACTTTTCTGCAAACTTTCTTAAAACTTCTTACAACATCGCGTGTTTTTTCTGCTCTTTACTGCCACCCTTTGGTCAACTTCTGCTATTGTTGGTTGATTTTAACATTAGTTGTTTTGTCCATAGGACAAAAGTCCGATGGTTATCTGTACACACGGTTGGACTTTGCTCCATCGGACTTTTGTTGGGCAAAAGTTTGTCCGTTTGCAGACCCAACTTCTGTCCGATGAAATCCAAAACCAAACGAAAAAAGTTTGTCGGATGGAGCGTACACACGGTCGGATTGTTGGTCCAACTTGCTTAAAACTAAGTTTGTTGGGCAAAAGTCCGACCGTGTGTACGGGGCTTAAGTTTAGGTTCAAGTTGTTGGAGTCGCCAAGTTTCGCAACAACATTCCTAGTGTAGCGCCCTACTCCTGTTGGGTAGGCGCTATATGTTAAATTTAGTTATCTGAGCTGTAGTTCAGCTCAGAGAGAATTATGTAAATTCCTGGCTCTGTTTCAGTTTAGCTGGTCTGCACGTTTTCCACCTGACAGTAGGTGTCACTGTCACCACGGGCCAGGGTTGGAAATGCAGCAGGCTAGGTGTATTGGGTATTCCTTTCCCAGAAGTGGCTCAGGGGGGTGTGGTCAACCTGCTGTGCATTCTGGGAGGGGGTACTTAGGAGGCAGAGACCGCTCTATCGGGGTTCGTTGCCGGATCCTGACCTGAGGGCCCTCCTGGCCTCAGGGATGTGCGAGCCATTTTCGGCCTCGGGGCCTGCTGGCCCGAAGCTCTGCAACTGAGGAGTAGGCCCAGGAGTTGCTGGGGCCTACTAGTCCAGGGATGGTCCTACGCGGTCTTGCCTGCGGGAAGAAGCGGAACAATTGGGGACTCAATTGAAGGACGCATCCTGGCCAGTTTGCCTCACAGCGCTGCCGAAAGATTCTGGCACCGTGAGCCGTGTACTTCTGAAGGAACTTTTTGCAAAGTGTCAGTGTGGTTACACGATCTTGTGGCGGAAGATTGTGGAACGGTGCGACGGCACTCATCAAGTCTGTGGCAGAGATTTTGAGTGAGCTCCGGTTGCTAGGCCAGTGAGAGTAGGCCTATCAGATGGTTGCTGAATCCAACGTGGAACCGATTTGTCCTCTGGATCTGAGATTGTGCCCGTGATCCGCAAAGTAAAGTACCTGAAACTCCCCTATCCCTCTACCCCTCTGTTAGAACTGGTAAAATAAAGCCTTGAAGAAAACGTAACCAAGTGTTGGTGTGAACATTTATAAAAGCTCTTCAAGAGGGATCCCTGACACGAGTGCGGTGAACAGAAAAGGTAACGGTAGGCCCAAAACTTTAAACCAGCAGTTCCTACGGGGGTAGTGCTACACTAGTAATACAGAGAATGGAAGACCAAAGAAGAATGGGATGTTTAAGGTGCCCTCACATATATAAGACATCCACTATCATTTACATTTCTTATTCTTTTATTTATATTGACCTAAAACAAATTGCTCATTACATTTATAAAGTGCATGGCATCCTGGCCACAAATGGCCGTACAATATTCATGCCATGCACTTTATGGATCTAACGATCAATTCTTTATATAGATAAAAGTATAAGAAACTGTAATGATAGTGGATGTGAGGGCACCTTAAAAGTCCCATTCTTCTTCGGTCTTCCATTCTCTGTATTACTAGGGGTCTTGGTGCCAAACTGGGCGACTCGGACAACTTGTACTTAGACTTAGTGTGTTCCTTGGATGTGAATGGAATTAAATACACCAGTTGAAATGAATAAATGGTAAGGTATGACCTAGTGCATGCTTGGTTCCAAGTGTTTTTTTTTTCACATTCCCATGCGTCATGTGTAGGGCAGACCATTCATTTCAATGGGCTACCCTACCCACAAGAAACTCAGGGAAAGAAGTCCCTGACCCTTTTTCAAAATCAGACTGCACCTAAACCACATGGCATGGGGGTGCCACTAAGAAATAATGGAACTCATGCACATCTGCTAAAGAGTAGCATGGTTCTGTGCATGTCAAGAAAAGGGCGATATTTTTGCAAGCATAGATGTTGACTCACTTGAAGTGAAACTCAATTTATGACATTTGTATCATGTGTTTTTTTTTTCTGGATTTTGGTTGATATTCTGTCTCTATTATTTAAAATACATCTATGATAAAAATTATCGACCCTTCATTTCTTTGTAAGTGCGCAAACTTACAAAATCTGCAGGGGATCAAATCATGATTTCCCCACTGTGTGTATATATATGTATATATGTGTAGCGGGGTCTTCAAAGTTAGTGGGATACACCTGGGGGTAGAGAGACCCAGGTGTGTAATTATGTCAGGGATTAGACCCCTTTTTGTTATTTGTGGAGGATTGGGTGGTGTAATATTCTCTTCGACCAGTGGGTGTCAGTGTACCTACAGGCTCGAGGTAGAATCACTACCACAGTGCTACCTTTTTTTCTCCCTTCCTGGAGATGGTACGGCTGGGGCGGGGAACCCGCCGTGGTGTCGATGGGAGGAGATGAAAAGGGGGAGACGCCCTCGCCACGAGGTCTTTTGGGGGATCATCTCTTTACGCACCCAGGCACCTTAGGCCTGGGTGCGGGCGGTTCAAGGTTCCGGCCTAGGTGCCCTAGGCCTGGCCGGAATGAAAATGGAGTCCATCCCAGGCACCTTCAGCCTGGGGTGAGGTACTATTGAGGAGGCCTGGGACCCGGTGACTCCGACTGGGTCCCGCGAGGGTGAAGTTGCTCCAGGGCGCCCCTTGCGAGGGGACCCGCATCTGAGGTGAGGAGGCTGGGGAGGTCACCCGTCCGAAGACCCGGTGCAGTGTCAACTCGGTGACGGATGGGCCTTCGGTAACTCCCTTGGAGGACATCTTCCCCTGATAGGGGCTACAGCGCAGCGGAGGAGCTTTCATCAAGACTCCTGCAACCCCTGGTCATAGCACAGGGAGTGTAGGGACTAGGAACCTGTACAGTGCCTCGACCTGCTTCCCCCATTGTATCATGCCGTTGCATTGACTGTATGTGGAGATACGCAATAAACCTGAGTTTGGACTTTGATGGGTGTATGGACTCTGTTGATGGGAACAAAGGGAGATTCTGGCACGGAAGGACTGACCCTCGTAACCAGCACACATTTGGCCCGAGGAAAAGATTCGTACTGGCCTTCACCTCACCCACATCCATGGGGAGGACATGGGCCGTAGCGCACCTCACTCTGTCGCTCGACATACCCCTAGCTAAAGAGGTCGGGGTGAGGCCGCTACACGTGGGGGCTCGTGAGTCCGGGATGAAATGTGTGTTGACCCTGAGGTTTGGAACGGCTGTGTTTGAACTTTGCTGCCCGGAGGAGGTCCGAGCAGGTCGGCCATGTGATTGGCCAAAGTGCGTCCCTGTGCTCGAAGTCGTGGAAATTTCCCTGAAAAACCGGGAGAGGCCCATGCAGAAAGAGCGGGAAGAGGGAGGAGTCCAGCCGTGTGACGAACTACATGTGGGGACTTTTGCTGCACTACGCCACGAGGCACCCCATGACTGCGCAATTCGTGGGAGGAGACTGAAGGAAGCCCGCGAAAACGTGCAAGTCGTGGGAGGAGTCTGGCCACGTGTGGAGATACACGTGGAGACTCCGGCGCGAGGTCAGCGCGTGATGGAGCAGCAAGTGGTCGGAGTGAACTCAGGCTCCCCGTGTGTCATGGATATGCATTAATGTCTGTCTGCCATCTTACCTTCCTCCTCATGTGTTCATCTAGAGACCAGACCTCCTTCACCTGGCTTCCTTTATAATCTCCTCCCAGCCTGACTCCACCCCAGGCCCTATCACTGAACACTATATTAACCTGTGCACTGCAAGCCTGCTTTGCTGATCAACGTGTTTGTTAGGCATTGTGTGTTTGGGTTCCTGCCTGCCGTGTGCTACGTCTGTCTCTCTGTTACGTTATTGGCTTGTCCCCGACCATCCCTGTCTGCTCGTGACCCTTGACCTTCGGCTCGTTCTTCGTTATCCTTGTCTGCTTGTGGCCCCTGACCTTCGGCTTGTTATTCGGTTCTCTCTATCGTGTGCTGCTGCTTCCCCTTATCCTACGGGGCGTGAGCTAGGAAACTCCAGGGGCCGCGACCTGGTCCCAGCCTGCAGCGTAACATCCTCACCACTAGAGGCCCTGGAGAAGACCAGCTGGGTCTTAGACTCCGCGCCCTGGGGAATCTTGGCTCTCGCTTCCGTTGGGATCCCGGTTGTGCTCCTCTGGTCCCGCTTTCCACAACCACCCAGTTTCCTATCCACAGAAGCCAGCCATAGGGTTCACTACCTCGCGGTGCACTCCTGTCCCCCTACGGTGTGCATCTGTCACCTGGCCACAGGTGACCCTGACAGTTTGATCAGCCATGAACCCGGCTGACATCCCGCTTCCCGCGGATGATCCATTGCAGGGCATAGTTCGCAGACTTGAGACCCAGGAATCAAATCAGACCCAGGTGATGCGATTCCTCCAGGATCTGGCTTCTCGATTCGAGCAGCTTCAGGTCTCCTTGGGAACCCCGAATCCGCAACCCCAAGTACAACCAGCGGCTGTACCTATCGCACCAGTCGCAGCCTCACACTCACTAAGATTGCCAGCTCCGTTCCGTTTCTCTGGGGACTCCAAGGCCTGCAGGGGGTTTCTCAGCCAATGCACTATTCATTTTGAGCTTCAGCCTCAAAGCTTCCTATCTGACCGGGCTAAGGTAGCCTATATCATTTCCCTCCTCTCCGGTGAAGCTTTGGCCTGGGCTGCCCCCCTGTGGGAGAGGAACGATCCGGTGGTTTCCAGTCTGTCCGAATTCTTGAAGCTCTTTCGTAATATCTTCGAAGAGCCGGCTCGGGCTTCTTCAGCGGCTAGTGCTGTCTTACGTCTTCGCCAAGAATCTAGTTCAGTGGGGCAATATGCTCTTCAGTTCCGTATCCACACAGCTGAATTGAGCTGGAATAATGAGGCCCTGGTCGCTACCTTTTTACATGGCCTCTCTGACCGAGTGAAAGACGAATTAGCGGGAAGAGCCATTCCCGTCGGTCTGGACGATGTAATTTCATTATGCAACCAGATCGACATTCGTTTTCAAGAGAGGTCCTTAGAAAAAAGACGCCAGCACTCTCTGGGTCCTAGCCAGTCTGAGCTCCCCTCCCTTCATTCCGTGGAGCATCCTCTTCCTGCTGAAGAACCTATGCAGCTGGGCCGGACCAGACTAACCCCCGAAGAACGTGCTAGGCGCAGAACTCTGGGCTTGTGCCTCTATTGTGGGGGCAAGGGTCATTTTCGTGACTCCTGCTCGCTTCGTCCGGGAAACGCTCGGGTCTAATACATTTGGAAGGTGGAGTATTGGACCCAGAAACATCACCTTCTCGCCTGCTCTTGCCGGTGTCCCTTCATGTAGGCACTTCTCCTCAGTCAACCCTTGCATACCTGGATTCCGGGGCTGCCGGCAATTTCATGGATTGGAGAACTGCTTCTTCTATGAAGCTTACCCTTTCACCTCTCACTACCCCATTGGTAGTCTCGGCAATTGATGGCACTGTTCTCCCAGGGGGCCCTATTCGCTTCCAGACGCTACCCATTAGGATGTCGGTAGGGATTCTCCACCAGGAGTGGATATCCTTTCTTATTCTACCCAAGGCCTCTACCCCAGTTGTATTGGGCCTCCCTTGGCTACAGCTCCACTCTCCACATGTGGACTGGGTCTCTGGGCAGATCCTGGCCTGGGGTTCCTCATGTTTCTCGTCGTGTCTTCTCAAGGTGACCCCCAAGGAGAGTCTTCCGGTTGCTGCCACTTCTGTTTCTTCTGATCTTCCCGCCGCATACAGCGATTACCGGGATGTGTTCTGTAAAAAATCAGCTGAGGTGCTTCCTCCCCACAGGTCTTTTGACTGTGCTATTGATCTTGTCCCCGGAGCAACTCTACCCAGGGGTCGTACCTACCCTCTGTCCATCCCAGAGACCCAGGCCATGTCGGAGTATGTAGCAGAGAATCTGGAGAGAGGGTTCATCCGGAAATCCTCATCGCCTGCAGGGGCAGGGTTCTTTTTTGTTGCCAAAAAGGATGGTACCTTAAGACCCTGCATCGATTATCGGGGTTTAAATGCGGTTACTATTAAAAATCGATACCCCTTACCCTTAATATCTGAGCTATTCGATAGGTTGAAGGGTGCCTCCATTTTCACCAAGTTGGATCTCAGAGGCGCGTACAATCTCATTCGAATACGGGAGGGTGACGAATGGAAGACTGCATTTAACACTAGAGACGGGCATTACGAATATCTGGTGATGCCTTTTGGTCTGTGTAATGCTCCAGCCGTGTTTCAAAACTTTGTCAATGAAATCTTCAGAGATCTGCTGTACCAGTTTGTTGTCATCTATCTGGATGACATTCTGATCTTTTCTGAAAATCTGCTCGTCCACAGAAACCATGTCCGCACTGTACTTCAACGTCTTAGAGAGAACAATCTCTATGCCAAGCTGGAGAAATGTTCCTTTGAATGTTCTGAGGTCCTGTTTTTGGGGTGCTTTGTCTCATGTTCGGGGCTTCGTATGGACCCTGGGAAGGTCTTGGCTATCACCAACTGGCCTCTTCCTGCTAGCCTCAAGGCCACACAGCGCTTTCTTGGCTTCACTAATTATTATAGGCAGTTCATAAGGAATTACTCTTCCATTGCCGCGCCTATTATCGCTTTGACCAAGAAGGGTGTGAATGCCAGAGACTGGCCTCCCGAAGCTGTCTCTGCATTTCACAACCTGAAACAGGCCTTTGTTTCTGGCCCCCTCTTGAGGAGACCAAATCCTGGGAATGCATTTTTTATTGAAGTGGACGCTTCCTCAATGGGGGTGGGAGCTGTGCTTCTTCAAATCTTTGAGAAGAGACGCCAACCATGTGCGTTCTTCTCCAAAAAATTTTCTCAGGCAGAGAGGAATTATGCCATCGGTGATTGGGAACTTCTCGCAATTAAATTGGCGTTAGAGGAGTGGCGTCATCTCTTGGAGGGTTCCCCTCACTCCATAACGATCTTTACCGATCACAAGAATTTACAGTATCTACAGAATGCTAAACGTCTGAATCCTAGACAGGCCAGGTGGAGTCTCTTCTTTGCCCGTTTTAATTTCACGATTACCTACAAACCTGGTTCCTGCAACGGTCGGGCTGATGCGCTCTCTAGGTCATTTGACACTTTGGACGAGGAGTCCGCCCCTGAACCTGAGCCGATCATTCCCACCTCATGCATTGTTGCCCACTCTACCACCCTGAAGTCTAAAATTCCGCCTGGTAAGACCTTTGTCCCCACTGGGCTAAGAGCTAAGATCCTTCGTTGGGGACATGATTCCAAGGTGGCAGGGCATTCTGGATTCCTCCGATCCTTCCTACTCATCAGTCGTCACTACTGGTGGCCTAATCTCCGCTCAGACGTCAAAGACTACGTTAAAGCTTGTCATGTCTGTGCTCAGTCCAAATCCTCCACACAAGCTCCTGCTGGTCTCCTCATGCCCTTGCCTATTCCTAAGGAACCCTGGGCCCATATTGCCATGGATTTTATCACCGATCTCCCACTGTCTGAGAATAATACAGTCATTTGGGTGGTAATCGATCGATTCTCCAAGATGGCTCATTTTGTTCCTCTTCCTGGTCTTCCTTCTGCCCCTGCCTTGGTTCCCATTTTCATTCGAGAAATTCTCCGCCTACATGGGGTCCCTTCTCATATTGTTTCCGACAGGGGAGTCCAATTCACGTCTCGTTTTTGGAGAGCCTTTTGCAAATCCCTCAATATTGTCTTGGATTTTTCTTCTTCTTACCATCCCCAATCCAATGGACAGACTGAGAGGGTTAATCAGGAGTTAGAGGTCTTTCTTCGCACCTTTGTGTCTTCTCACCATGACGATTGGTCCTCTCTACTCCCGTGGGCAGAATTCTCCCATAACAATCATGTGAATACCAGTTCGCAGAAGACACCCTTTTTCACAGTTTATGGAAAACACCCTCAACTTCCTCTTCCTATGATCTGTTCTCCAGACATTCCAGCTTTGGCTTCGGTTCAGGAGTCTCTCAATTCCGTTTGGGGTCACGTTCATGATTCCCTCCGGGCAGCTGCTGAAAAATTCAAAGGCTTTGCCGACCGCCGCAGGCGTAAACCGCCTTCTCTTCAGCCAGGGGACAAAGTCTGGCTCTCTACCAGGAACATCAAGCTCCGAGTTCCTTCTCTGAAGTTTGCTCCACGATTCATCGGTCCATACACGGTAACTGCTAAACTGAATCCGGTTTGTTTCAAACTCCAGATTCCTAAGAGCCTTAAAATCACTAACTCCTTTCATGTTGCTCTTCTAAAGCCTTTAGTCCTCAATAAATTCTCTCGTCCTCTTCCTACCGTGGCGCCTGTCTCTGAGGATAATCAGGAGTACGAGATCAGTCAAATTCTGGACTCCCGACTCTGTAAAGGCGTTCTTCAGTACCTCGTTCATTGGAAAGGGTTTGGTCCTGAGGAGAGGTCTTGGATCACTGCATCTGAGGTCTTTGCACCTCGTCTGTTAAAGGAGTTTCATCTGAAGTTTCCCTCTAAACCTGGGCCCAGGCGGGGAAGGGGGAGGCCTCGTAAGAGGGAGGGTACTGTCATGGATATGCATTAATGTCTGTCTGCCATCTTACCTTCCTCCTCATGTGTTCATCTAGAGACCAGACCTCCTTCACCTGGCTTCCTTTATAATCTCCTCCCAGCCTGACTCCACCCCAGGCCCTATCACTGAACACTATATTAACCTGTGCACTGCAAGCCTGCTTTGCTGATCAACGTGTTTGTTAGGCATTGTGTGTTTGGGTTCCTGCCTGCCGTGTGCTACGTCTGTCTCTCTGTTACGTTATTGGCTTGTCCCCGACCATCCCTGTCTGCTCGTGACCCTTGACCTTCGGCTCGTTCTTCGTTATCCTTGTCTGCTTGTGGCCCCTGACCTTCGGCTTGTTATTCGGTTCTCTCTATCGTGTGCTGCTGCTTCCCCTTATCCTACGGGGCGTGAGCTAGGAAACTCCAGGGGCCGCGACCTGGTCCCAGCCTGCAGCGTAACATCCTCACCACTAGAGGCCCTGGAGAAGACCAGCTGGGTCTTAGACTCCGCGCCCTGGGGAATCTTGGCTCTCGCTTCCGTTGGGATCCCGGTTGTGCTCCTCTGGTCCCGCTTTCCACAACCACCCAGTTTCCTATCCACAGAAGCCAGCCATAGGGTTCACTACCTCGCGGTGCACTCCTGTCCCCCTACGGTGTGCATCTGTCACCTGGCCACAGGTGACCCTGACACCGTGGATGCCGGTACCTTATCCTTTCAAGATGACTGCATTTGCTGCGCCCATTACAGACACGGGGATAAGGCTCAGGCCCCGAGGACAGTTGGCTCTGTATTCATGCAGAGACACGGAGGCCCTCGGTGTGATCTGTCCCGGATGCTCGGGACTGGTGGTCGAACTAAAGCCATTCAGGCGATGTGAGGCATGCAAGGAGTTCCTTTTTGAGGTTGAACCACACACGGAAAGGCCCCGGGCCCTACGCCTCAACTGCATCACAGGAACCGCCACTCCGAAGGGAGAGATCAAAGCCTTTGCGGAGTTTCCCGTGCGCGCTGACCAGGGCGAAGTGACTGCCCAACCAGAGACTGAGAGAGAAAAATCTGAGGACACTGCTTCGGTCACTACAGACTCCCTGCTCCCACCTCCGAAGAGGAAAGTCGGCCTGGTACAGGCATCCTATGGTTGTGGTCGAGCTTCACCCCGCCGCTTGCCTGGCCTAGATGGCACCGGTAGAGAAGAGAGTCCCGGACATCCCAGTTCTTCAGAAGGTCCAGGTGAGCCAGGGGCTGGGACTGTGGTGTTGGTTGGATGTGTCGGGGGTCCACAGTCGGTGGAGCCCGCAAGGGAGGGTAGCCTTCCGCCTACTAGAGACTACCTTCCCGCCGAGATGTATGACACCTCCGACTTAGAGTCATTGTCAGGCTGTGGGGATGACGGAGAGATAGACGAACTGTTTCACCTTAAGGGCTGGGACAGACGCCCACTACCTGTGCTGAGTAAACCGCAGGATTCCCCCATGTCCATAGAAGACAGTACGCTCCGAATGAAGGCCTCGGAGTTCCCGAGGAAATCTAGTCCTCCGAACAACTTTCCGCATTCAACTACATCACCCGCTCTGATGGTGGGGATGCAGAGTGCTTCGTTGCGGGCACCAAAGACAAAGCAGCCAGAGATGGTGAAGGTACCTCGGCACCCGGAGGCCATCGTGCAGCCAGGAGAAGGTGAGCGAGATGTGATGCCGCCTCTAGCCAGGTTGCAGAGACTTTTCTCCCAGAGAGTCGCCCGTGAATATGGGTGGGAGTACCCCTACTTACCTCGGGACTTATTGTATGAAGTCGAGGTCCTGCGACCAAGGTGGTATGACGAGTTTGTATGGGAAAAACTTAAAGTACCCCATGCCAGGCGATACCTGTCATGTTCGCCGCCTGTGTCTAAAAAGTTCAAGGACTGCAGAGCTGATTGGAGACTTGGGCGTCATATTCATGCCGATAAGGTGCTCATCTGCAGGAAAGAAGGAGAGGATGTCGAGTATTCGGTGGAAGTGTTTGACGGGCACCTGAAGCCCCTGTTTCTGCCGGATCCAAGGTTCTATTTATAGGAGAAGTGAGCTCCTATCTTGTTGCTGTTGAAACTTTCTGGAAGAGACATTCCCAGACGCCTAGAACTGTGCCCTACTTTTGTTTTGATTTGGGCTTTTCTTTTACTCACTGGAGACTTGGGAGCTGTTGTTTTTTTTCTCCCTTTTCTTCATGTGCCAAAGGCAGATACTTTTGGGGTAGAGTTAGAGTAGGAAAGCTGGAAGAATGAAGATCTCACCAAGTGTCATTACCGCAGTGCTGTCACCAGGTGGCAGTGTTGTGCAACGGTTGTTTGAAATGTTACACATGCATTACTTACTTATTGGAGTGAGTTGGTCTCTCGGCTGACGGACCCACTCATGCCAAGTTAACACAGAGTGTTAGGATGTGTTTTTTTTTTTTTGTTGTTTTGTTTCCCTTCTGCAGGAGATTCGTCGGTCAAGACTACTGAGTATGGGGTGGTTCTTAGACAGTGACGGGAGGGATTGTATATGTGTACATGACAGATGTTTTATACAAAAGTTTTAATGTTTTATAGTTCCCTTCCCCTGGAGCAGGTCTTGGCACACACAGTATCCAAAATTTGAGGGATAGCCTCTGGGGCCCACTTCATGTCACCACTCCTTGGGAGACATGGGTGTGCACCTGACGCTGGGGACCAGCGTCAAATCACAAGGGGGAGTGTGTAGCGGGGTCTTCAAAGTTAGTGGGATACACCTGGGGGTAGAGAGACCCAGGTGTGTAATTATGTCAGGGATTAGACCCCTTTTTGTTATTTGTGGAGGATTGGGTGGTGTAATATTCTCTTCGACCAGTGGGTGTCAGTGTACCTACAGGCTCGAGGTAGAATCACTACCACAGTGCTACCTTTTTTTCTCCCTTCCTGGAGATGGTACGGCTGGGGCGGGGAACCCGCCATGGTGTCGATGGGAGGAGATAAAAAGGGGGAGACGCCCTCGCCACGAGGTCTTTTGGGGGATCATCTCTTCACGCACCCAGGCACCTTAGGCCTGGGTGCGGGCGGTTCAAGGTTCCGGCCTAGGCGCCCTAGGCCTGGCCGGAATGAAGATGGAGTCCATCCCAGGCACCTTCAGCCTGGGGTGAGGTACTATTGAGGAGGCCTGGGACCCGGTGACTCCGACTGGGTCCCGCGAGGGTGAAGTTGCTCCAGGGCGCCCCTTGCGAGGGGACCCGCATCTGAGGTGAGGAGGCTGGGGAGGTCACCCGTCCGAAGACCCGGTGCAGTGTCAACCCGGTGACGGATGGGCCTTCGGTAACTCCCTTGGAGGACATCTTCCCCTGATAGGGGCTACAGCGCAGCGGAGGAGCTTTCATCAAGACTCCTGCAACCCCTGGTCATAGCACAGGGAGTGTAGGGACTAGGAACCTGTACAGTGCCTCGACCTGCTTCCCCCATCATATCATGCCGTTGCATTGACTGTATGTGGAGATACGCAATAAACCTGAGTTTGGACTTTGATGGGTGTATGGACTCTGTTGATGGGAACAAAGGGAGATTCTGGCACGGAAGGACTGACCCTCGTAACCAGCACACATTTGGCCCGAGGAAAAGATTCGTACTGGCCTTCACCTCACCCACATCCATGGGGAGGACATGGGCTGTAGCGCACCTCACTCTGACGCTCGACATACCCCTAGCTAAAGAGGTCGGGGTGAGGCCGCTACATATGTATGTATATGTATATTTTTTTATTATATTTATTAAAAAAAAAAAATATCTTTTTTTTTTTTGGGACTTACTTATTACTTACTTAATTTTTGTTTTGTTTTGTTTTATTTCAATTATATTCAATTATAATTATATTGATCAAATTATATTGTAAATTATGTTCAATAAAAAAAAATCTAAACCCATTTTTTTTTAAATTATAAATGCTTTAACATTTTAATCTCAGGCAAAAAAAAAAAAAAATCTGAGTTTTTAGCTGAGATTACCATGTTAAAGTGTGTGTGTATATGTATAATATATATATATATATATATATATATATATATATATGTAGCGGGGTGTTCCCCTTTAATGCAGAGAGACAAGAAGTTCCAGGTGAGAGGTGAGTCGGGAGGAAGTAAAGAGACATTATGGAAGTGAAAGCACAGGAGAGAGAGACTACATCTCCCAGTACATCTTGCAGCACCCAGGGTGCATTGCTCCAGAACAGAGACTGCTGGGGGAGACTTTATAAAGGGGAGGCGGAGTTTTGGTCGGTCTTTTTGGACACCCCTCTCCTAGCAAGAGGATGTCTGTGCTGAACTGCTGTGTGCACAAGGCCTGAAGCCCGGGCCGTGTGCTCCTTTCCAAAGAGCCCTCTGCCAGCCTAGCAGAGCCTTAGAGACATCTAATCCTCCTTGCTGCAGTACACCAGAAGGATTGAAGACTTGGATGTCGGTGGATTCCTGTTCCTAGACGAATCGATGGAGGAAACGGACTTTGACTTGCCCGGGTGGTGAGAGCTGTTTAAAGACAGATACTTTATCTTTACTATTTGTTGGGATTACAAAGTTGTTCTTCAAGTGCACCACCGAAAAGATTGCTAGCGAATATTGTTTCACTGAACTTCCATTTAGATCAGTCAGGCCTGACTGCATAGGTAGACATTGCTGGGTGTTAGTCTACCCATGAGGGGAAGTAGCTGTAAAAGGGCAGCTCTAGAGTTGCATAGCAATACTTTATTATTCTGATTACTCTGTTTATCTTTATTACTGTTTATTGCAGGGATCTGCAACTTGTTATACTGTTGTTTATTACTTGCCCATTAGCCTCAGTAAAATATCTGGGTAAAGTACATTTGGTGTCAGTTCCGCTTACTTTAATAGGAGTTTTAAAGTATATTCTGTGTATGTTTGTTATAGGACTGCGTCACCAACAGTTGCGGTCACGCGGTCCTATCCCTCTATCACCAGCTGTGCCACGGGAGGTTAGAGCCGATTGCCGGGGGTTGACAGCAGTGCACTACAGGGCCCAAATCAATATCAGCGGCTCTCTTAACTGGGGGTAGCGCTACATATATATATATTAGGGCTGTGGAAATTAACTATTAATTCCTTGATTAATCGATTAATGTTTTTGATCGATCAAAATTCTTTCGATCGGTACTCACCTCTCCGCCGACTTCCGGGTCTTCTGGGAGTTCTGTGGGAGATCTGGTGACGTCGTGGACACCGGCGGGGCTTGCCGTGTCCATTAGAAGGGCTCCTTTGCTGTACCTTCATATCTGCATGCCGGCGGGACCTTACTATCTGCCACACGCAAGGGCAGTTACACTTCCCTCTATCAATTCCCTCTATCAACCTGGGATTCTACAGCCATCCACTGGGAGTTGTGATAGTTCCCTTCACGGGGCATCTACATGCCGACGGACTGATGTTAACCCCTCCTCATCTAGTTTCAGAAGTGGTATCTTTGTACATATTTTTATACCAGTGTCATACTTAGCTACATGTTTTTATGACTGCTTTTGCTACCGTTTGGTATTACACCATTTTTACAGTTTATGTAGCTACATCGATTTTATCTCCAGTGCAATATTTATTTTGTTACCTACTGGAAGACTATAAAAGTTTTAATGCTATTCCCATCGAGCGCTGCCTTTGTGTGTTTTTTGTATCCTGCTATCCATTTTTCCAGTGGTTGGGAGCTGCACTGGGAATCAGCCTGCAAGGAGATCAGCTAAAAGTAGTTGGATCTGTATGTGCGTTATAATTAATCGAAATTAGTCGATTAATTGATTAAAAAAAAAAATCGAACACAAAAATTTTAATCAGTAACAGCCCTAATATATATATATATATATATATATATATATATATATATTTCAATGGGTTTAGATTTTCTTTTAATTTCAAAATATAACTCAATCAATATAATTATAATGTAATATAAATAAAAATAAAAGTAAAAAAAATATATATAAATATGATAATATTAACCTAAAATAATAAAAAATAAATAAATAAAAGGAAACTGACCCAGAACCATTACAGTGATGTATTCAATGAAGTAAATTGTCATCATTTGCATTGCAACTTTTTCAGCGAGATTATGCAGAAAGCATCTTTTTTCTCCTACTGCGAGGACCTGTACAATGTGCATTAAGTGTATGCGGGGCGGAGGCGGGGGAGTCTAGATTATTAATTCCGATGGGAGATCCTGTGATAAATTTGGTTCAGCATACTGCTGAGACTCGCACAACGTGTACTTTGATCTATATATGCCCACGATACACATTAGTGAAACATTTCTATCAGAAGGAATTTCTAACTACCATGGCATATTTTATATGTATGAATACATGCATTGCCGATCAACCTATAGATTCATGTTCAACCTTGGCTGACTTTGCCAGGTAGTTTTACAGCCCGCAAACATGGAAGTGACTATAAAATAAGCGCACAGTGCCACCATTACGGACCGGCCTCCAGGGGGGGTACAAAGGTGCTCAATTGACCCTCTGCATGCTTATATACTTTACTTCCAGCAAACTTTTGCATAATATAACAGAGATTCTTGGTTCATATACACTATATTACCAAACGTATTGGGGCGCCTGTCTTTACACGCACATGAACTTTAACCACTTCAGCTCCGGAAGGTTTACCCCCTTCATGACCAGGCAATTTGTTGCCGTACGGCACTGCGTTACTTTAACTGACAATTGCGCGGTCGTGTGACGCTGTACCCAAATAAAATTGATTTCCTTATTTTCCAACAAATAGAGATTTATTTTGGTGGTATTTGATCACCTCTGCAGTTTAAATTTTTTGCACTATAAACAAAAAAAGACCAACAATTTTGAAAAATTTCTTTTTTAAAAAAAAATTTGCTATAAAACATACCCAGAATAAAAAAAAAAAATCGAATTTCTTCATCAGTTTAGGCCAATATGTATTCTACTACATATTTTTTGTAAAAAAAAAAATCCCAATAAGTGTATTTTGATTGGTTTGCGCAAAAGTTATAGCGTCTACAAAGTATGGGATCTTTTTTATGGAATATTTATTTATTTTTTACAAGTAATGACAGCAATCAGCGATTTCTAGCGGGACTGCGACATTGCAGCAGACAAATCTGACACTAAGTGACACTTTTTGGGGACCAGTGACACCAATACAGTGATTAGTGCTAAAAAATATGCACTGTCACTGTACTTATGACACTGGCAGGGAAGGGGTTAACAGGGGAGATTAAAGGGTTAAATGTGTGCCTAGGGAGTGCTTTCCTTTTTTTTTTCAAATATAATTTTTGTTAAACGTAAGGGGAGGGCACAATTCAGTCGCAACAGCAACATAACTGAATCGATATGCTGAGATATCAAAATCTTGTAGAGACGTAAATAAAGGGTATGTTTACCATAAGCTTCAACATCCTAGTTTGTTGGATCTGAAACAATGAGGGGAGTACTTTCTAACTGTGTGGGGGAGGTGCTTGTAGTACTGTGGGAAGACAGGGATCTGTGCTCCTGCTTAGCAGAAACACAAGATCTCTGTCTTCCCTTGTCACAGAACGACAAACTGCCTTTTTTACATAGGCAGACCGCCGTTCTGCCTCCCTGGGGAACGATCGGCGGGTCCTCCGGACCCGCTGATTGGCTCCCACTGTGTCTAATCACAACGGGAGCTGGTCGCCGGTGACACGCGTGTGCGCAGCAAACCCGGAAAAGGCAATCACGTACAGTTACACGATTTCGCCTGTAGGAGCCGCCGCCCCGCATTATATATACGTGGCGCAGTCGGTAAGTGGTTAACAGCTTCCCAGTCTCATTCCATAGGGTTCAATATTGAGTTGGCCCACCCTTTGCAGCTATAACAGTATCAACTCTTCTGGGAAGGCTGTCCACAAGGTTTATGAGTGTGTCTAAGGGAATGTTTGACCATTCTTCCAGAAGAGCATATGTGAAGTCAGGAACTGATGTTGGACGAGAAGGCCTGGCTCGCAGTCTCTGCTCTAATATATCCCAAAGGTGTTCTGTTGGGTTGAGGTCAGGAATCTGTGCAGGCCAGTCAAGTTCACCCACCCCAAACTTGCTCAACAATGTCTTTATGGACTTGCTTTGTGCACTGGTGCGCAGTCATGTTGGAACAGGGAGGGGACATCCCCAAAATGTTCCCACAAAGTCCAAAATGTCTTGGTATGCTGACGCCTTAAGAGTTCCCTTCACTGGAACTAAGGGACCAAGCCCAATCCCTGAAAAACAACCCCACACCATAATCCCCCCTCCACCAAATGGTTCGGACCAGCGCACAGAGCACCTCTGACAAATGTGCATTCAATATCTGGAAGAATACTTACCATGCATGGACTTATAGAATACATCTGATGATAGGTCCACTTTAACTAAGCTCCCTTGCACAATATATATAGTTTGCGATTTGAATTTTCTATTGATGAAAGCACAAAATTCTCTGAGATTTATGGTTATGAGCCATGCACTGAGCCGAGCTGCTGAATCCTTTTTTTCTTTTTTTTATTATTATTAATAATCCCGGATGCTGGGAATATGCGTGAATAAATCAGGGCTAGAAGCTTCTTTTACATATTGTGGGCGTGCATCTGAAAAACAACTCTCTAAAAATATAATTTGGAGACACTGCCAGCCTATTCCAGAAAGGTGTTTTCGCTGACTGGAGCCTGTGATTAAGTAAATATATCAGATTTATCTTCTGATAATGCAGGGCAGATGCCACCTTAGCTAGATTAAAAAAAAAAAAAAAAGTGCTGAGAATTAAAAATATAAAAAATATACATCAATTTGATGTGAGTAATCGGGGTAGTTGAGTGGGTAGGAAAATCCATCTTATGCATCTTGAGTAGGTTGGGATATTGCTTCATAGTGATTCAGAAATAGTTATTTATTTCTTTTTTTTTGTTAATCCTAATTTATTCTATATGTTGTATTTATAACAATTTCATTGCATTTTTCTAAAAGTTTTTTTTGCCGAAACAAGTTTTTCTGTTTAATATTTTTAATTGCTGCATTTCAAATACAGTCTTGAAACAAAAAAGTCCTTTAATGGTAATTTGTATAATAGGGTTGTAATTAACATTCTTTGCTTAAAATGCACCAAAAAAAAGAAAATACGTGTGTGTGTGTATATATTTATATATATACATAGTGTGTATGTGTATATATATATATATATATATATATATATATATATATATATATATATATATATATATATAAACCCACACACACTCTTTTTTATTACGTCCCCTTTAAGAAGCGGTTGTTGGGGACGCAGGCGCCCCCCGCGATCTCCGCGAGCCCGCCCGCGGGTCCCGCGGACGCGATCGCCGCGGGCATACCCGCGGTCGTCTCACGGAGAGATGTTAGTGTAAACACAACATCTCCCCATTCTGCCTAGTGACACTGTCACTAATCGTGTTCCCTGTCATCGGGAACACGATCAGTGACGTGTCACAACAAGTCACGTCACTGACAGTAAGAATCACTCCCTAGGTTACACTTAACCCCTACAGCGACACATCGGACACTTTTGACACTATTTTGGGACCCTTGTCATTTATTCGGCGATCAGTGCTATAAAAATGCACTGATTACTGTGTAAATGACACTGGCAGGGAAGGGGTTAACCACTAGGGGGCGAGGAAGGGGTTAAGTGTGTCCTAGGTAGTGATTCTAACTGTGGGGGGGCTGGGCTACCAGTGACACGACATTGATCACTGCTCCCGATCACAGGGAATTGTAGATCAGTGTCCTGTCAGTAGGCAGAACAGGGAAATGCCTTGTTTACAAAGGCATCCCCCTGTTCTGCCTCTCCGTGACACGATCGCGGGCACCCGGCGGACATTGAGTCCGTGGGACCCGCAGTCACACTCACGGAGCTCGCAGCGGGCGGCGGCACACGTGCGCCCACAATGCCGCGATTTAAAGGGGACGTACAGGTACATCCATATGCGTAGCCGTGCCATTCTGCCGAGTTACAGCTCCCTGTATACAGGGAGCTGTAACTCAGCTTGGTGCCCCTATAGCAAGCTGCTGGTTGTGGGGGGCACCCAACAGGAGAGAGGGGCCTGGAGCAGCAAAGAGAGACCCGAGAAGTGGAGGATCGGGGCTGCTCTGTGTAAATCCACTGCAACAGAGCAGGTAAGTGTTGGTTCACACTACTGCGACTTGGGATCTGACTTGTGTTGCCCCAAGTCAACCCAAGTCGCCCCAAGTCGCGTGACATGACAAATTACATTAAAGTGAATGGAGCCGTCTTAATGCACACTACTGACGTCGCTCCGACTTTAGAAAAGGTTCCTGTACTACTTCAAAGTGACTTCTAGGCGACTTGTACCCATTGATTTCAATGGAAGTCCCCTCCAAGTCGGATCCCCTGTCTTAACTGAAGCAACTTTCCAGGAAGAGAAACTAGTTTTCTCAGGCAAACCCCTCCCTCCCACAGAGCTGATTATTGTTTGATTGGCCACTGGCAAAGTTGCCTGTCCTGGAGGCGACTTGAAGTCGCCTTGTAAGTCACTCCAAGTCGCGCTGAAGTCGCCTCGCAAAGTCACGCCCAGAGTCGTGTTGCCCCTGTATGAACCGGCACTAAGTATGACATGTTTGTTATTTTTATAGGAAAAAAGTGTTACTAAACCCAGGACTCAGGACGCATTCGCTGTCTTACTGACCTCCATAAAGAGGACCTGTCACTGCTTATTTCTATCACAAGGAATGTTTACATGTTCACTTTAAAGGGCTGCCCTATACGCGGCACGCAAAAACGCGTGTTAATCGCTGAAAAATATCGTGAACAGGAACGCGCATTCCCGCTAAGTGAAATGTGAATGGGGCCTAAGAAAGGGAAGCACATATGGCAAGCTACAAAAAGGAGAACCCCGGCTGATCACCCACACTTATTATTTCCCAGCTCTACCATTTCCCTTTAAATTCAATTCTAGTTTGTGTCATTTACCAAACCCCACAATTCATACCTTGCTGTTGAGTGTCTCATTCACTTAAGATCTTCCCTCGAAAGCATTAACAAAATGAATCCAGTTTGGTAACGCGTACACTTAACGCTCTCTTCTATTATTCTCAATTCGCAGAAAGTGTTCGGCATTGAGTAGCAAACAAGAGCGAAGCAATCACGCAGCAGCAGTCTAAAAGAAGCTAAAAAAGTAAAATTATAGGAAAAAAAATTTCACCGGAGCCGAACAACAATGCATTACAGCAAAGCCCTATAGAATATCATAATTGTTCATTCAGCTTCAGGCCAACGTCATATATGCTAAATTCATTGTGACTCATATTTGACTTAGGAAAATGAATCCCGTATTCAAATCCCCCTTTATCGGATGTGTTAAACTAAGAAGAATTGCACAACAGCCTTACAATGACTTTATGAAGCGTAGGACAGGCTGTAAAGTAAGTTGCTCTTTGAACGTATTATGAGATCTTTATTGTGAATGCATTTAGTGGTGTGTTTAGCAAAGTAATGGGTTATTGTACAGTATATGCTTTTATGTCTAGAATAATGGACCCCTACAGCAGAATATAGGGATATTCAGTTAGGCACTCAATGTAACTCAATGTAAAGTGCTTTAATCTACGGAAATCAATTAAAACTCACATTGCACATATCTGACTTCTGTTAACTCTAAAGACTGATCCCTTGAGCAGCTTTACATCCTTATTGCTCTTTGTACTGCCGCTTTTTGGCTAAGATCAAGTTTATTATCTGTTTTTCAGGAAGTATCCCTTTTCAGCACAGGGGGCGCCACTCAGTAATTTTCCATGTAATAAGGTGGGGTTCCCATTTTCCTCCTTGGTTGAATCTGGCCTGTCCCCGGTTGTAGGCCAGGACTCTCCCTAAGTGCAAATGCCTATCTGGTAGGGATGGGGCTGCATTTGTCTGGTCAAGGGCTGGGAGGTGCAAGGAGCACTTGTTAGGTGCCCTTCTGAAGGGGGCACCAGAAAAACATGGGTTTGAGACAAGAGATGTGCATGATGGAAAAAAGTGTTTGGTTTCGGATTAATTTGTTAAGTTAATCATTTCGTTTTGTCATATTCCTTGTGTTAGAATATGTTTCAATTTGTTTTTGGAATTTGTTTCCTATATTCGGATTAATTTGTTATATCCGTCCCCCATCACAGTACCCATATACATTAGGGGTCCCCATCACAGTGTCCCCTTACATCAGATATCCCCATCACTGTATCCCCATACACCGGGTTCCCCCATCACAGTGTCCCCTCATCAGTGTCCCCATACATCAGATTCCCCCATCACTGTATCCCCATACATCAGGTGTCCCCATCACAGTGTCCCCTTACACCAGGTTTCCCCATCACAGTGTCCCCACATCACAGTGTCCCCATACATCAGGTGTCCCCATCACAGTGTCCCCATACACCAGGTTCCCCCATCACAGTGTCCCCACATCACAGTGTCCACATACATCAGGTGTCCCCATCACAGTGTCCCCATACACCGGGTTCCCCCATCACAGTGTCCCCTCATCACAGTGTCCCCATACATCAGATTCCCCCATCACTGTATCCCCATACATCAGGTGTCCCCATCACAGTGTCCCCTTACACCAGGTTCCCCCATCACAGTGTCCCCAAATCACAGTGTCCCCATACATCAGGTGTCCCCATACAACAGGTTCCCCCATCACAGTGTCCCCATACATCAGGTTCCCCCATCATCGTGTCCCCATACATCAGGTGTCCCCATCACAGTACCCATATACATTATGGGTCCCCATCACAGTGTTCCCTTACATCAGAGTTGTGCCCTATTTCCCTCATTCCCCTCTTGTACTCACAGATCAGATCACTAGGGCTTTTTTTCAGCATGAACGTGGGGGGGAACGTCAGTTCCGGCACCTCCAGAACTGAATGTATGTAATAGCAAGGGTGATGGATGGGCTACTGATTCTGGCTGCTGGGGAATTTATTGTTGCTGGAGGGGATCTATTTTTGCGGAGGAAGGGGGTCTGTTGTTGCTGGGGAATTTTTCTGTTGCTGGTGGTGAATCTATTGTTTCTGGGGTGGGTCAATCATTGCTGGAAATAATCTACAGTTGAGGGAGGGGTCTTTGTTGCTGGCTGCTGGAGGGTTTATTAATGCTGGCTGCTGGGGAATCTATTGTTGCTGGAGGAGATCTATTTTTGTATGGGTGTCTATTGTTGCTGGGGAGGTCTATTGTTGCTGGTGGGCAATCTAATGTTGCAGGTGGTCAATTGTTGCTGGGTGGGATCTACTGTTGAGGAAGGGGTCTAATGTTGCTGGCTGCTGAAGAGTCTATTGATGCTGGCTGTTGAGGATCAATTGTTGCTGGGGTGGATCTATTGTCACTGGGGTGTCCATTGTTGCTATATCTATTTTACTGCCTTTGTTGTCATCAACAAATTCCATACAAAACACTTAGCACTCAAAATTATACTTGGTTCTATATTCTCTAGAATGGGTGGTACTGAGAGGTGGGTAAGGGGTGGAACCAAGAAACGGTGCTTGGAGTTGAGTAGGGGGCAGAGTCAAGGGCTGACTTGAATGGGATGAGTTCCTGCACCTATTCTCTGAGAAAAAAAGCCCTGCAGACCACAAATGCTGTTCCCATCTGCTATGAAGGCAGTTCCTCTTTCCTCTCCCGTGCTGAGACTGAGATGAGTTCTAACAGGAGTGACATTGCAGTTACTCTTGTCAAAGAACAGCAGCACGAGTGGCCAAATCGCCAGTGCACCCCCCAACACAGCTCCCAGCAGCCCCCTGTCCTGTCCCTGATCACGGGGCACCAATGCACCTGGTGCCCCTGGGCAGAGCCCAGTTGTGCCCATTCATTAGGATGGCCCTAGCGTAGGGTGACCAGACATCCCCGGTTTCTGGGGACAGTCCCCGGATTGAGGACACTGTCCTCGGACCAAGTCTGTCCCTGGTTTTGTCCCCGGATTGGACAGGGGCTGGGGCAATTTCAAAGACAGTCAGGGCAGAATAAAAAAATAAAATTTGAATTACACACCCCCGCTCCGCCGCTCCTACTAGCTTTGAGGGGGTGTATTTTTTCCATTATCTGTGCCCCTTTCTGATGATCATGTGCTGGTCGGAGCGGAGGGAATATTTCTTCAGTTTCGGGTGCATGCCCATTCAACTCCGCTCGTGTGTTCTTCTGCCTTGGCTCAAGCCCAGGCCAGCCGCCTGCCTGCCTATCTCCTTGCCTTCCCTGGTGGAGTGATCTTCCTCCGCTCCCCACCCAGTAGTAGCCGGGGCCCGGAGATTAATACTCGACAGGCTGTGAGGCAGGCGGTTGGGGCGACGGGCAGAGAGTCGCTGATTGCCGCCATTACTAGTATAAAAAAAAATATTTCATTTTAAAAATCTGGTCACCTTACCCTAGGGCTTTATAAATCCTGTATAAGATATGTATGTTCCATTACATATTCCCTATAGCGGTTGTGCGGAATTCATTGGTTGTGTTCTAGGTTGGTCTACTTTTAAATATTTGCAGAAGTGACCAACTGTAGAACCTGATCACGAAAGACATCTGAAATGGGTTGCAGGACCTTGGGTAAGGGTTAGATTGGAATCTGTTGGGTTAGAAGACCTTCGTACAGCCTCTTGGCTAACGCCTGTGTTTCTCTCTGACCATCGTGGTCATTCGCTGAAAAAAAAAGAATCCAAATCCTGAAATTTCAGCTTCAAGGATAGCTGTACTTTTATTATAAAACTGACCGTTGGCCTCCTTCCGCCCTCCGCATCAAACTTCCCAATTATATCGAAGGCCTCAAATGCAGACAGTGTATGCTCCAAAGACCACTAGACCTGCGTAGGTTTGGGCAGCTTCCATCTCCTCATTGGCCTTTGATCGGGGAGGCCAAACTGTCTTTCCATTTTTACAGAAAACGTTCTCATTGATGGGATCCTGGTAGAGAGGGTTTTGACCGGGCTTAGAAAATGCTTAGGATTATTTTTAAAAAACAGGTGCATTTTTGGGACTTTTTTGCAATTGAAGACATTTGTTAAATCGATAGGAATGTATAGGCTTTTTTTTATTATATTTACCGTAGCTGTGCATGTAAAAGAGATCAGCTCAATAAATCCTCATCAGCTTAATAACCTTATTGATGTTAGTTTTAAAAACCTTATTTCCTATTATAATTTGTAATATACACTCACCGGCCACTTTATTAGGTACACCTTGCTAGTACCGGGTTGGACCCCCTTTTGCCTTCACAACTCCCTTAAAGTGGATGTAAAGCCACTCTCATCCTTTCTAAACTACTGCCATAGTGCTGATCTATAAGGATATAGATGCCTCCTGCATGTATCCTTATCTGTCAATTGTCTCCCCTCTGTTATAAGAACTGAAAAACTGCAGATTCTGTGGGTGGGTCTGTTGTCTGGAGCTCGGTGGGTGGAGTCGTGATGTCAGTAGACTCCCCGCCCACCTCTACACTCCCCTTGTCAACATGCATTTTCTCATGTGTATTCCTTCTGCTATGATCACTAACATCCAGTCAAAATCCAGAAAAGTAATCACATGACTTCAGAAAAGGAGTGTGGGTGGGAATTAAAAAAATAATGCCTGTCTAAAGCTAGTGCACGAGATATGTAAATAACCTGTCACTCAAAGCAAGGGGGCGGAACGGACAAAGGTTTTTCTCTGTTTGTCCGTTTTATCTCAGTGAACAATAAAAGAGGATTGCTCAGAGCTGGATTAACTCTTTGTGGCAAGACCTGGCACAAATGATAGGAAATCTTATACTCTACATTGTGACAGGAAAAAATAAAATAAAAAATTCGGGTTTACATCCACTTTAATTCTCCGTGGCATAGATTCTACAAGGTATTGGAAACATTCCTCAGAGATTTTGGTCCAGCAGATTTGTCGGCTGCACGTCCATGATGGGAACCTCTTTCCACCAAATCCCAAAGGTGCTCTATTGGATGAGATGTGGTGAGTGTGGAGGCCATTGGAGGACAGTGACCTCATTGTCTAGTGGTGAGATGATTGGATCCTTTGTGACATGGCAACATTATCCTGCTGGGAGGAGCCATCAGAAGATGGGGACACTGTAGTCATAAAGGGATGGACATGGTCAGTAATAATACTCAGGTAGGCCGTGGTGTTTAAACGATGCTCAATTGGTACTAAGGGGCCCAAAGTGTGCCAAGAAAATATCCCATCAATCACCATTACACCACCACCAGCCTGAACTGGTGATACAAGGCAGGATGGATCCATGCTTTCATATTGTTTACACCAAATTCTGACCCCACCATCTGAATTTCGCAGCTGAAGTCGAGACTCCTCAGACCAGGCAACGTTTTTCCAATCTTCTGTTGTCCAATTTTGGTGATCCTGTGCGAATTGTAGCCTCAGTTTCCTGTTCTTAGCTGACAGGAGTGACACCCGGTGTGGTATTGTGCTGCTGTAGCCCATCTGCTTCTAGGTTGGATGTGTTGTGAGTTCAGAGATGGTATTCTTCATACCTTGGATGTAACGAGTGGTTATTTGAGTTACTGTTGCCTTTTTATCATCTTGAACCAGTCTGCCCTTTCTCCTCTGACCTCTGACAAAAAGGCATTTTCCTCCACACAACTGCCGCTCACTGGATATTTTCTCTTTTTTGGACCATTCTCTGTAAAGCCGAGAAATGGTTGTGTGTGAAAAGACCAGTAGATCAGCAGTTTTTGAAATACTCAGACCAGCCGTCTGGCACCAACAACAATGCCACTTAAATCCTCTTTCTTCGCCATTCTGATGCAAAGTAAAAAATCTTCCAGAGGGCAAGTAGTTAAAGTGAATGTGTGCTTTGCGTATGTTTCCTGTATCTGGAACTACTTTTCTTTGCTAGTAGATGAAAGGGGAGTATGTGCAGCTGGCGGGGACTCTATGACTAAGACCTCACGGCCGAAACGCGTCAGTGAATCTTTCCTGTAGCAATGAAATTTCTTTGCAATTGGATGATTTCGGGTTGCTGGCTGTTCATCTCTTTAACTCCCACCATTAAAATGGATCTGTTACTTTACCCCGTACAGGTGAATAACAGGGTCACATTAACCTATCTATTCACTGCTAAATGACTGTGAATTATCCATTAGATCCTGATATACAATGTATATATAGAAATATAAAGGAAACAATCTTCCTTGAGGGTCTCAGTGCAGAGGCGTAATAAATAGCACACATACTCCCCATGTAATCAATATGTATGGATGGATCTGGGCTTTCAAGCACTTTAATTAGTGAGTGGACTCCCACCTGATTACAGTGACAGGTAACAGGCAATGAATGCTAATTGCTAATTGCTGGAAGAGACCCCAGCGGGCCGCGGCTCGTGTCACCTTCCAACAGACATTTTGGTCAAAGTAGCAATGGGCCAGTATCTATATATAGCTGGATCTAGAACCTAAAGAGCAACTCCGGCCACACCAATTAAAGCTGAACGCCAGGAAAACAGCTAACAGAGAAAATACATCAGAGCTGTTTTCCCATCCAAAAGGACAATTTTTGTTCTTCTTTCTTTCCATCCAATCCTGGGATTTACACAGCTCTGCCACAAAGTGCAGTCTTCTCTGGCAGGGGAGAGAACCTGATCTTTCTTTTTTTTTTATATTTAAGCTTTATTTGTTTTTTCTATAATTTAGATATACCGTATATACTCAAGTATAAGCCGAATATAAACAGAGGCACCTAATTTTACCACAAAAAACTGGGAAAACGTATTGACTCGAGTATAAGCCTAGGGTGTCCACCTGCATGCCTCACTGTGCCCATACCTCACTGTGTCCATGCCTCACTGTGCCCATGCCTCACTGTGTCCATGCCTCACTGTGTCCATGCCTCACTGTGCCCATGCCTCACTGTGCCCATGCCTCACTGTGCCCATGCCTCACTGTGCCCATGCCTCACTGTGCCTCACTGTGCCCATGCCTCACTGTGTCCATGCCTCACTGTGCCTCACTGTGCCCATGCCTCACTGTGTCCATGCCTCACTGTGCCTCACTGTGTCCATGCCTCACTGTGTCCATGCCTCACTGTGCCTCACTGTGTCCATGCCTCACTGTGCCCATGCCTCACTGTGCCCATGCCTCACTGTGTCCATGCCTCACTGTGTCCATGCCTCACTGTGTCCATGCCTCACTGTGTCCATGCCTCACTGTGTCCATGCCTCACTGTGCCCATGCCTCACTGTGTCCATGCCTCACTGTGTCCATGCCTCACTGTGTCCATGACTAGACTGACGTTTAACATGGAAGTCTATGGAAGGGGTGCCCAGCTTTAAAAAAATCGGTGCTCCCTGGCTGTAGGTCCCCCAGACAAAAAACGTTGCACACTTATAGAGGAGACATGGGGCTATATGTGTGCCAAGTTTCGGGTCCAGGGAACCTACGATCGGTTGGTACCGGGTCCCCAAAATCACCGGAGAAATTACCATTTAACATGGGAGTCTATAGAAGGGGTGCCCGGCTTTGAAAAATCGGTGCTCCCTGGCCGTAGGTCCCCCGGACAACAAACTTTGCACACTTGTAGAGGAAGAGTTTGGCTACATGTTCGCCAGTACCGGGTCCCCAAAGTCAGAGAGATCAGGCGCAAAAAGGTGACTCGAATAATAGCAGAGGGGGGCATTTTCATAGTCGATGACATTCCTGCCATTCAAAAGAACGGCGGTTCTTTTGAATGGCCGTGTGTACACTCGGCGAGCAAGGCAAGCTTGCCGGGAATCCCGTTGGGAAAACCAACGTTTTTTTTCCAGACGGGATTCCCGCCCATGTGTACGAGGCTTCACAACAAAAAAAATTTTTCATTCTGCGGCCACCCACCCCCTAAACTGCTCCTTTCCCCCACTTACCTGAATCAGGGGGGGCTTCTCCCTACAACGATCTGTATTTATTTATTTATTTTCAATTCATGCTGTGCTCCATTTACACAAGATGTCTGAATGCCCGACTACAAGTCCCATCATCCACCGAGGAGGTGGAACAAAAGTGCGGTGAAATTGCTATACTCAGCCTATTGGTTTACTTCCTCCATAATTGGACCATACCGTCATATGGACCTGGGACTGGAGAAATAGTATGCAGGAGCCTGTGCATTGCACCAAGGATGCACTGATCAAAGCTGTAGACTCTAATGCAAAATAAGATATTAGTATATATGGGTAAGTTTATTATTATTATTATTATTATCATTATTATTAACAATAATGATAATAATAAAAAGAAGAAGATAAAGAAGAAGAGTAACAATAATATTAATAATAAAAATCATTATTATTATTATTTTATTTTTATTTATTTTTCTAGAAAGGCTGGAATATGCCTTTAACGGACAGCTGAGTGCTCTCTGCATGGTGACAGATCTACCATAGCAAGAAAAAAAGACATGAAAACACTGTGAGCTGGTTGTGATATTCATATTTTCCAGCAGGGGGAGCCAAACCAGGAGGGAAAGTTGTCTGTGATTTTCCATTCTGTTATTCTATCTATACTAATACTGAGTTGCAGTCATGGTTTGCAGTAAAGAGACAATACAATTACATTGTAATCTGGAAATGAAAAAAGAGCTGTACAATGAAAAAATCAAAGATAACAATGTAGGCACAGTTCGCTGGAGTGCTGCTGAAGGAATAATTATTACTATTTTATTTATAAATCTCATATATATATATATATTTACAAGGGATGCACCAATGCCACTTTTTTAACACCGAGTACGAGTACCGATACTTTACCCCAGGTACTCGCCGATAACAATTACCGATACCTATCGCCTAGGAAGAGGGGTGGTTTGGGAGGTGGCGGTAGTTGAGGGTGGAGTGAAATAGGGATTGTGGGGTAGGAGAGTTGGGATGGAAAAGGCTGTGATCGCTGGGGGAAAGAGGATGGGGATAGGAGGGTTACTGTGAAACATGGGGGCAGGGGTGACAGCTGGTAGAGGGAAGGAGGAGGAAACAAGCAGAAGTGACTGCAGACATGGTACAAGAGACAGTCAGAGACTGCAGACATGGTACAGGAGACAGTCAGAGACTGCAGGCATGGTACAAGAGACAGTCAGAGACTGCAGGCATGGTACAAGAGACAGTCAGAGACTGCAGGCATGGTACAGGAGACAGTCAAAGACTGTAGGCATGGTACAAGAGACAGTCAGAGACTGCAGACATGGTACAGGAGACCGTCAGACTGCAGGCGTGGTACAGGAGACAGTTAGGGACTGCATGCATGGTACAGGAGACAGTCAGGGACTGCAAGCATGGTACAGGAGACAGTCAGGGACTGCAAGCATGGTACAGGAGACAGTCAGGGACTGCAAGCATGGTACAGGAGACAGTCAGGGACTGCAGGCATGGTACAGGAGACAGTTAGGGACTGCAGGCATGGTACAAGAGACAGTTAGGGACTTCAGGCATGGTACAAGAGACAGTTAGGGACGGCAGGCATGGTACAAGAGACAGTCAGGGAATGCAGGCATGGTACAGGAGACAGTCAGGGACTGCAGACATGGTACAGGAGACAGGGACTGCAGACATGGTACAGGAGACAGGGACTGCAGACATGGTACAGGAGACCGTCAGAGACTGCAGACATGGTACAGGAGATCGTCAGGGACTGCAGACATGGTACAGGAGACAGCTAGGGACTGCAGGCATGTACAAGAGACAGTTAGGGACTGCAGGCATGGTACAAAAGACAGTCAGATACTGCAGGCATGGTACAGGAGACCGTCAGGGACTGCAGACATGGTACAGGAGACCGTCAGGGACTGCAGACTTGGTACAGGAGACCGTCAGGGACTGCAGACTTGGTACAGGAGACAGTCAGGAACTGCAGGCATGGTACAGGAGACAGTCAGGGACTGCAGGCATGTACAAGAGACAGTCAGGGACTGCAGGCAGGGTACAGGAGACAGTTAAGGACTGCAGGCAGGGTACAGGAGACAGTCAGGGACTGCTGGCATGGTATAGGAGACAGTTAAAGACTGCAGGCAGGGTACAGGTGTCTCTCGCGGGAGAGGAACTGGCCGGACAGCACACGGAGGAGGGAGAGAGCCCTGCTGCTCAGTACAACAGGATACCGCTGTACAGAGTCTTCATACAGAGCCCCCTGTTCTCTGCCTCAGCATCCAGCCAGGGAGAGCCCGGATCCAGTGCTCTGTGTGGCCGGCAGTCAGAGCTGGAGGGGGGAGGTGTGCAGTGCAGAGACAAGGCTGGTGGGCTGTTAGTACAGGCAGTCCGGCGGGCCTGCACCAAGCGATGCCACTGGGAGGAAGCAGCGGGGATGGTGCTGTCCGGAGGGAAGGAGGCGGTCCGCTCCCACGCGACGTCACTTCCGGTATCGGTTTCCGCCATAGGAGCATTTTCGCGAGTACCGATACTCGCGAAAATGGCTAGTATTGGCGCCGATACCAGTATCGGTGCATCCCTAATATTAATGTATATATATGTACGTATGTACGCAGCTTTCTTATTCCCAATATTGTTTCTCTGGTTTGTTTTTGTTCCCACAGATTTACCTTCAGCTCATTATTGAATGCACATTGTACATTGGTACCCTATGATTCTGACTTTATAGATGTTGCCTGCAGCATATGTGGTATTACTTTTACTTGTGGAAAATGACATTTAAACCGGATTAAACATAAATATCAGCAAAATAACATCTTGCAACACTTTGACCATTAAAATGTTTTTTTGTTTTTTTTTATTATTCATTAAAGTTACAAAAAACAGACCCGAGCTGGTAGGATTTCAAAGTGTAGAACAAAAACAAGAAAGTAGCCAGCTTGGCAAAAAACTGACTAATATAAAAAATAATAATAATAGTAATAGTAGTAGTAGAAATAACAATAATAGTAAGAAAAATAATAATAACAATAACAATAATAATAATAAAAGTAATGTTGTTAATAACAGTAGTAAAAAATATAATAATAATAATAATAATAATAATAATAATAATAGTAGTATAGTAAAAGTAGTGAAAGTAATACTAAAAATAATATATAATAATGTCATTTTATAAAAAGGCAAAAAAGTTAACGTGAACATAAATATCAGCAAAATAATATTCTGCAACACTTTGACCATTAAAATATTTTTTTGTTATTTATAAAATTTACAAAAAAGAGACCCGAGCTGATAGGATGTCAAAGTGTAGAAATAAAAAGAGAAAGTAGCCAGTTTGGCAAAAAACTAACTAAATGAAAAAAAATAAGGAAAAAACAAGAATGTTAAAAGTAATTTTAATAATAGTAGTAAAAAAGATAATAATAATAATAATAATAATAATAATAATAATAATAGTATTAGTAGTAGTAGTAGTAGTAACATTAGTGAAAGTAATAATAATAATAATAATAAAAGTAATATTGTTAATATTAGTAGTAAAGAAGATAATAATAATAATAATAATAATAATAATAATAATAGTAGTAGTAGTAGTAGTAGTAAAAGTAGTAAAAGTAATACTAAAAATAATATATAATAATGATAATGTCATTTTATAAAAGGGCAAAAACCTAAAGTGAACGTAAATATCAGCAAAATAATATCCTGCAGCACTTTGATTACAAAAAGAGACCCGAGCTGGTAGGATGTTAAAGTGTGTGAAAAAAAAAAAGAGAAAGTAGCCAGCTTGGCAAAAAACTGACCGGTTTCACACTGGGGCGGTGGCGGGATAGCGCCGCTATTTTTAGCGGCGCTATACCGTCGGGATTGCTGAGGTATTCGGCTGCTAGCGGTGCGGTTTTAACCCCCGCTAGCGGCCGAAAAAGGGTTAATACCTTTAGGGTATTAACATACCTAACATAGGTATTAACTATTAACATAGTTAATACCTTAAGGGCAAACCGCGGCTACAGCTGCAGTTTGTGGGCGGTATTACTGCGGTGTCCCATTCATTTCAATGGGAAGGAGCGGTGTAGGAGCGGTAAACACACCGCTCCTCTCACCGCTCCAAAGATGCGGCTAGCAGGACTTTTTTTACCGTCCTGCTAGCGTACCGTACCGCTCCAGTGTGAAAGCCCTCGGGCTTTCACATTGGAGAGACAGCAGCCGCTCTTTAAGCTCGGTTTGCAGGCGCTATTTTTAGCACAATAGCGCCTGCAAACTGCCCCAGTGTGAATGGAAAAAAATAAAATAAGGAAAAATAGCAATAATGTTAAGTAATTTTAATAATAGTAGTAAAAAAGATAATAATATGTAGCGACCTCACCCCTCTCTCTAGCTTTATCGGTTATACGGCTGTTGTCTAGGGGTACCTGGGAGAGAGAGATGAGATACACCACGGCCCATGTCCTCCCAGGTGTAGAGGTGAAGGCCAGAACTATCGGGCTTTGTGTATGTGTCCCAGAGTCCAATCCTTTCCTCGGATTGACTCCCCCTTTGCTCCTAGTAACCAGAGTTCCACACACTGAACAGGTCCAACTCGTATTTATTCTTCCCAATAAATAGTCATACAGCACAGACAGGTTGAGACCCATGTAACACTTCAGTATTTGTGGAGAGTAGGCCAAGGCACATTTCTTCTAGTTACAACTAACCACTGTAGTATCACCAGTGGCGAATAGTCACTGCCACTGACTATATGAGGTAGAACGTGAATTACCTTTGCTAGCACAGCCCCTGTCAGGGGAAGGCAATCCGTCCAAGGGATTCACCGGAGGCCTCTCTGTCACCAGCAATGCTGCGCCGGACTCTTCAGAGAAGTTCCGCTCACCAGTATTTTCGACCTCAGACACGGGCACCCAAGGAGTTAGGGCCCCCTCGGATTCCTCCACCCTCGCGGAACTCAGTCGAAGGTACTGAGCTCCAGGCTTCCACCATAGTACCTCACCCCAGGCTAAAGGTGCCTGAGTTGGACTCCACCTCTCGCTCCGGCCAGGTCAAGGGCACCTGGGCCCGGAACTCCGGAATGCCAGCACCCAAGCTGAAGGTGCCTGGGTGCGGCTGCGTCCTCCGACTCTGACCCTCACGTCAGCGCGTCCACCCCTTTTATCCCCTCGCCCGTTGCGTCACAGCAGGTTCCCCGCCCTGCCGTACCAGCGCCAGGCAAGGACAAAAAGGCAGCAGTCCTGTGGTGAGTGTTCAACCTCGGCCCATGGCGACAACGCCACCCGTAGGCCACAGGGAACCTCACACCACCAGAGTCCTCCAAGAACCACATAAAGGTCTCAGATTCCCTGACAATCAATGCATCTGGGTTACACCACCACCCAGATGCTTCCCCAAAAATCAAACACCCGCTACGAATAATAATAACGGAAAATTTATATCAAATACTTACCGTAATTTTCCTTTCCTGATGGACTCCATGGCAGCCTAAGTGTGGGTTAATCCCGCCCCTCATACCTCATAGGACCCTTCTCCCATAAATCTTTGCTCTGGGCCAGAGGCCGTGTTCCATAATTTAGCCTACTCCAGCCACTGGGAGGGAACTCCTGCTGCCATGGAGTCCATCAGGAAAGGAAAATTACGGTAAGTATTTGATATAAATTTTCCGTTTTCCTGACAGACTCCATGGCAGCCTACGTGTGGGAAATAACTAGCCATACACACCCGGGTGGGCAGAGTGCTGGACAAAAGAAAAAAGGTTTAATTGGCACCATCAACAGACAAGATACGTAAACAACTACACAGTAGTGTGCCATGAACGTGTTAATTGAAGACCACAAGGCCACCTTGCAAATAATTTCTGGAGGCACGTGACGTGATGCCGCCCATGATGAAGACACACTTCTAGTTGAGTGAGCAGTCACCACTTCTGGAGGCGCCAAGCCCTTGGCTTTATAGGCCCACTGAATGGCCTGAACAATCCATGCTCCGATAGATCTGGAAGAGGCACGCATTCCCTTATACTTCCTGTGAAA
Source organism: Rana muscosa (assembly GCA_029206835.1). NCBI lineage: Eukaryota > Metazoa > Chordata > Amphibia > Anura > Ranidae > Rana > Rana muscosa. The sequence goes on along the minus strand of CM055119.1, from coordinate 182,864,508 downwards.
AGAACGAGCAGGTGGTCGGTCTGACGGAAAGAAGCTGTAGCTTCAAGATACTGACTCAGAGCTTTTCCAACATCTAAGGGATAAACACTGGAATCCTTGGTAGATCTGAACGTTGGAAGAGCAATCTCCTGATTGTCATGAAACACAGATGCCACTTTGGGGTTTGAACCCAACATAGGAATTAAAAAGTTTAGAAATGGCTCCTTGCATCCCTGAGAGCTGATTTCAGAGACCCTCTTGGCCGATGTTATAGCCACCAAGAAGACAACTATTAGAGAGAGTCATTTGACAGAAGATTGATCTTCATGTTCCAACTCTCTACCTAAGAAAAAATCCAGGACAAGGGGACGATCCCAATTAGAAAAACTTGGCTCTGAGGTCTGAGCCTTATTGCTCCTCTGAAAAACTACTGAGTAAGAGGGTGTCTAGCCCAGGAAACACCCGTAAAGGCAGAGATTACAGCAATTTGGACTCGCAGCGAGCTGACTGACAATGAGAGATCCAATCCTGATTGTAAGAAGCCCAGGATATCATGTATCTTTGGGTTATTGCAAGAACCTGCATTGGAAGAGGTGTAGTCTGAAAACTTTTTCCAAATCCTCTGATAGACCCTGTTGGTGCCTGTTCTTCTGGCATTTAATATTGTGGAGATGGCCCTACTTGGACAGCCTAGGGCCTCCAACCTTCCCCTCTGAAGAACCAGATCATCAGATGTAGATGGGCCGGGCATGGATGTAGAAATGCCCCTTGTGATAGGAGATCTGGTCCTGAGGGTAGAGGAACTGGGTCCCGGAAGCTGAGTTGCATCAGCAGTGGAAACCATGGCTTGTTTGGCCAGTACGGGACTATTGCCACTATCTCTGCTTCTTCCATCCTGAGCCTCGACAAAAAACGGAGAATGTCAGGAATCGGGGGAAAGGCATAGGCCCTGTGGAACCGCCAATGGTCTGTCAGAGCATTTACCCAAAAGCCTGGGGATACCAAGACCTTGTGTAGTATCTCTCTAGTCTGAAGTTGCATGGGGAGGCGAACAAGTCTACTTCTGGAATGACTCCCAGGGACAGGACCCACCTGAAGACTTTGGGGGGGAAGTCCACTCGTTGTCCAGAGAAACTCAACAGAAAATCTGCCTGAACGTTCGGGACTCCAGGGAGATAGACAGCTGTCAGGTTGGCCAGGTTTTTCTGGGCCCAGATCATGATGGGCTCTATTTCCTTTGACAGGGAGAGACTGCGAGTACCCCCCTGTCTCTTGATGTATGCGACTGCCGTTGTGTTGTCCAGTCTTAGGAGGACTGAGTCTCCTGCTGTTAAGTGGTGAAAGGCCTGCAGAGCGCAGAACGCTGCCCGGAGTTCCAGAACATTGGAGACTATCCTGTGAGAGGGAAAATTCCATATGCCTTGGGCTACTTCTGTCAGCCCCTGTTGCTGGCATCTGTAGTGATGGTGACCCAAGACACAGGTGCGATGGAGTGACAATTGAGGAGGTTCCTCTGTTGTAGCCACCAAGTAAAGCTCTCCCGCATGGATGAGGTTTTTGGATAAAGTGATCCCGAAGCCCTGGATTATACTGCTGGAGGAAACCCTTCTGGAAGGGCCGCATTTTCCACTGAGCCCACTTTACCATGGGTGTTGTTGCCACCATGGTGCCAATGAACTTTAGGCATTGAGAGGCTTGGAGATGAGGATGACATTGCAAGCCAAACTCTGTCCCGGATCACTGGGATTTTTCCAGGGGCAAGAAGATGGTGCTCTTGATAGCGTTGAAGTGTGCCCCGAGGAATACCAGGGACTGCGTAGGATCCAGATGGCTCTTTTACAGATTCAGAAGCCAACCAAACTCGAGTAGAGTGGAGATGACCTGGGATCTGTGGATTAGCAACTGCTCCTTGTCCCGAGACAACAGCAGGTCGTCTAGATAGTGATACAGACGGATACCTCTGGTCCTGATCAGAGCCACGACAGCCAACAAGTTTTGAAAACACACGAGGCGATGTTGTAAGCCCGAAGGGGAGACAGGTAAACTGCAGACAGATTTGATCGACAGCAAAGCGAAGGTATTTCTGGAATTCTGACGCTATCGGAACATGGAAGTAGGCGTCCTTCAGGTCTATAGGAGACAAGCCAATCGCCTGGTTGGATTGCTTGACTGATCATGAGTAGTGTCTCCATCTTGAACTTCTCCTTCTGGATAAAATAATTCAAGTGGGTTAGGTCTATAACTGGCCTCCAGGAGACGTTTTTCTTCAACACCATGAAGAGGGGCGAGTAGACCCCTTAAAACCTTTTGTCACCTGGAACTGGAATTGCAGCGCCCTGAGCCACAAGAGAGACCGGAGAATTTGCTTTTTCTCTTCCGAGAGAGGCAAGGATGCCGACTCGCTCTGTTTTAGGCAGGTGCAATATCATAAAGACTTAGGGGATTCTTGTCCACCGGAAGATGCCCCTTTTGAAAACTTCTGGCCTGAAGGCTGTTTTTTCTTCCAGGTCTTCTTGAACTCACGGCCAGGCCTATAGTAGCGAGCATTCCTTGCTCGATCTGAACTTTGCCTGGGCTGTGTTCTCTTCTGGTTTAGCAGACGACGATCCTGGGGAAGGAACCCCGACTTGCCCCCTGTGGCACGGGTGATGGCACTGTCCGATATGTTCCCAAAGAGGGACGAACCCCCAAATGGAATCCTGCACCATGCCTGCTTGGAGGCAGGATCAGCTACCCATGGGCGCAGCCACAAGGCACGCTTAGCCGTGACAGATGTCAGCATGATCCGAGCCACCAGGCGAATTATGTCTAGGGAAGCCCCACGAGAAAAGCCAACGTCAACCTTAGCCCATGAATAGGTGAGCTCCTGGCCAGTTCTTCCGAGATGCTCCTCAGAGAAGCATCTACGTCATCTGCCCAGACTTCCATCGCTTTAGAAAGGGCTGTGAGAGCTAGAGCTGGTTTGCAGGTCATACCCGCTGTAATGTAGATCCGCTTGAGGTCGGTATAAATTTTCCACTCCAGGCAATCCCTAAAGGAAACAGTATCCTACAATGGGAGTGTGACGTGCCTCATCATCCTCATTAGGGCTGAGTCAATGAGAGGAGCCGACTCCAGGTGTTTTACATCCTTGCTTTTAAATGGGTACATTTTTGATACCTTCATTAACAGGCAATTCTTCCTTTCAACACCACCCCATTCGTCGGTAATTATTGCGCTGAGTTCACCCAAAAAGGAGGAGAAATTAGGGTGTTCTTTTTTTAGGTGTTTAAAATATTTCCTCTATTTGGAGGGTGCCTCCACTGGCTCTTCCATCTCAAAGCTTCTTTGACAGCTTTCGACCAGCTGTGGTACTAGGGCAAATTCAAAACCTGCACCAGGGTCATCTACCTCCACCTCACTGTCTGAGGCTTCAATTGAGGAATGGCTCGGCTGTGAAGGGCCTGGAGCCTTGAGATCATCCCTAATAGGGACTGACATAGTGTCGCCAGCAGGGTTGTGGGTATGACCAGAATCCCCTTTACTCAGGGACTCACGGACCACCTTTCTGACCAGTGCTTCCACTTGTTGGTCTCCACCCTCTCTTTCTTATGCGACTTTAGAAAAGCATCGCTTGCAGAGCGATTTGCCTTCAGGAACCTGGGCCCCGCATACCCAGCAGGCTTTCCTCACAGAGCGGCTGGAGTGGCGGTGAGAGTGACGCCCAGAGGTGGTTTTAGACTCCTATCTGTGGTACCTAGATCTAAAGGAAGATCTGACGCCTGGACCTTGAAGAGGAGTGACAACGTTGAGACCTAGGACGGTCTTTGCCGTGCTTTGGTGTTCAGACCTAGAAAAGCTGAGTGAAAAAGAAAGGGTTAAGAGCTCCTGAATAAGTGAACCCAAGCATCACAGGTAGAAAATAAATAAATCCTACCTGCAGCGCAAGGGTTGGCCACAAGAGGGCGGTGACAGATCCATGGCAAGGCAGTTTGAAAGTGAAATGAATCATTAAAGCGTTATGAGAAACAGGAGTGACAACAGGCATGAGAGAGCACATAACAAAACATAGCCAGCACCCAGGGAGCCTGCAGCAAACAATTTACCTTGTAAACCAGAGCCCAGTGCCTGGGTAAATACCGCATAAGCCTGCAAGTCATCCCAAGTAATAGCTGCTTTGACAGCTATTTAAATCTGCCACCGTTAACGATGTCACCGCCCCATAGCGGTTGCCATCCGGTGGCGGCCAATCGCATTCGCGACCGCCGCCGCCATTTTGGCGAAACTGCGCCTGCACGAACCAAGCACGGAATCTTCATTCACAGCTTGCGGATGCGCAGCGACTTCCTGAAACGACGAGCTGGAACGCAGCTGCGCTCCAGCCGCCGTGGCCACTCACTGGAGCTTGATAGAAAATAAGGAGACACACAAAACACAGAGATACGGCTGCCATATAAAAGGAATATCTTTGTACATTACCACCACCACGGCACGATCCGGACCAGAACCTGGGACTGGGGAGCTGTTCGCTCGACCCACCGCACGATCGGGCGTTTACAAAGCCTCCCGCTAATAGCTGGGAGGTTTGGCCATATTGCCGCTTGCCTGCCAATGGCCAGGTTAGTAAGCTCTTCATGGTATCACATCATATCGCCCATGTCCACCTGCTAATAGCTAGGATTGCTGGACTGCAGAGAGGATCACCGCTAACCACCGACGTATCGCCGTGCACACCGCCAGGCCTGGATTACAGAAAAACTTCATGAAAAGGTAAGACTATATCTTGGTCCTAGGAGGAGGACAAAAAAAGGAACACGGCCTCTGGCCCAGAGCAAAGATTTATGGGAGAAGGGTCCTATGAGGTATGAGGGGCGGGATTAACCCACACGTAGGCTGCCATGGAGTCTGTCAGGAAAGAGAAAGTAGCCAGTTTGGCAAAAAACAGACTAAATGGAAAAAAATAAGGAAAAATAACAATAATGGTAAAAGTAATTTCAATAATAGTAAAAACGATAATAACAATAATAATAATAACAATATTAGTAGTAGTAGTAGTAGTAGTAACATTAGTAAAAGTAATCTTAATAATAGAAAGTAAAAGTAGTGAAAATAACAACACCAATAATAATAATAAAAATGTGTTTTTTTTCCCTTGATAATGCAGTTTTATAAATTGGTAAAAAGCTAAAGTGAACATATTGGCACTTTCTATAGAAAATAAACATCAAATTGCCAATTTGGAAAGTAGAATCTTAACTACCAATAGAGATGTAATTCTATCCAGCCAGTCTTGTGATTCAGCTTGACCAATCAGGTGACACATCTCTGAATATTGGATGGTCAATCATCATTTTCGCCTGGGGCCAGCAAGCAGGGACCTGACCCAAGAAAAGGGTAATGGTATCCATACACATATCAATATGATCATTTAATCAATCATTCAATGCGACTAAAATAATTGAATTGCATAAAAACACAAATCAAAAATTGCACGACCCTCCGTACGATTGATTTAGGGAGCTCCTGATTGATTTGAACTCTGCCAAGTGTTCATGGTGATGGCGGAATGAACACATACATGTTTATCACAATACAGATTGATTAAACTATCTTTTTTTTTGATCATTTAGATTTCTGACTGGTAGATTGTGTATTTCAGGGGTCAGCAACCCTTTTCCACCTAAGGGTTGGATTCAATGTATGTGAATGTATGGAGGGCTGCGTTCACCTGCTAATAAATGAAGATAATAATAATCCTAACATTACCTCACTTTAAGGTGCTTCAGTAATACAAAGCCAGCTCACCCTGAGGGAGCATGTGGCTGGGGATTCAGATTTTACTGCCCCCTCCCCCATCCTGGCACCCAAGGGTGGCTGACGCTAGCCCTGCCAGCCAGCATGGTCTGGAGATGGGGTTCCTGTCCCTAGGGGTGATGGTATCCCTGGTCCCTAGGGGTGATGGGATCCCTGTCCCCATGGGAGAAGGGGGTCCCTGTCCCCAGGTGAGAAGTTCTTGTCCCTAGGGTTGAAAGGGTCCCTGTCCCCATGGGAGAAGGGTGTCCCTGTCCCCAGGTGTGGAGTCCCTGTCCCCAGGAGTGATGGTATCCCTGTCCCCATGGGAGAAGTCCCTAGGGGTGATGGTATCCTTGTCCCCATGGGAGAAGGGGGTCCCTGTCCCCAGGTGAGTAGTCCCTGTCCCCAGGGGTGGTGGTATCCCTGGCCCCATGGGAGAAGGGGGTCCCTGTCCCCAGGTGAGGAGTCCCTGTCCCCAGGGGTGATGGAATCCCTGTCCCCATGGGAGAAGGGGGTCCCTGTCCCTAGGGGTGATGGTATCCCTGTCCCCATGGGATAAGGGGGTCCCTGTCCCCAGGTGAGGAGTCCCTGTCCCCAGGGGTGATGGTATCCCTGTCCCCATGGGAGAAGGGGGTTCCTGTCCCTAGGGGTGATGGTATCCCTGTCCCCATGGGAGAAGGGGGTCCCTGTCCCTAGGGCTGATGGTATCCCTGTCCCAATGGGAGAAGTGGTCCCTGTCCCCAGGGGTTATGGGGTCCCTGTAGTTTCCTCTGTCCCGTCCCCCCATAGTGTCCTCTGCCCCCCTATAGTGTCCTCTGTCCTCCCCATAGTGTTCTCTGACAGGCCGGTCATCTAGTGGTGGTGGGCTGGGTGCGGGCCCAAATTTACGAATTTATGAATTTTTGAATATTCAAATTTAGGAATAATCAGAAAAATGTGTTAAACAGGTTTTCGTTAATTTGGATATTATCCGAATTAACGAATTTGTTGAAATTCGTTAAAGGAACAAATTCAGAACGAAACTAATTGCACATCTCTACTGATCACTCACTGTATTGGTGTCACTGGTTCCCGCAAAAGTGTCAGTTAGTGTCTGATTTGTCCTCCGCAATATCGCAGCCACGCTATAAGTCACGGTCGCCGCCATTACTGGTATAAAAATAAATAAAAAACAATTCCAGTATATATCCCATAGATACCAAACCAATCAATATACACTTATTTGGATTTTTTTTACCAAAAGAATGTAGCAGAATTCATATTTACCTAATATTTACTTATTTATATTTAAATATAAATACATTTTTTTGTTTTATAGCAGAAAGTTAAAAATATACCGGTAGTTTTGTTTTCAAAATTGTCGGTCTTTTTTTGTTTATAGCACAAAAAATAAAAAAACTGCAGAGGTGATCAAATGCCACCAAAAGAAAACTCTATTTGTGGGGGAAAAAAATTATATTTTATTTGGGTACAACATCGCACGACCGCGCAATTGTCAGTTACCCACTTGGTGCCCCCAGGGCGTCATATGACGTCCTGGGCTTTGTGTCGGGATATCGGAATGATGGGTGCAGCTACAGGCATCATTCAGATATCGGCATTTTCAGCCGGCGATTCCCTACACCATAAGAATGATCATATCGGCTGTTCCGCCGCTTGATTGTTCTTACGGGCGGCGAAATGGGACGTCACCCCCTCCTGCCGTCCTCCGGTGCTTCTACCGACTCACCTGTGCGATCGGTGAGTCGGAGAACGGATCCGCCGGCCCCGGATGTTGACGATAGAGATTCCTGGCAGACCAGATGGTCGCCGGAGTCTCTATGATCGTTTGAAGGCCGGGCACCATGTTATGACGTCACGTCCTGACTCTGCATTCAAAAAACCGGCGCCGCCTCGGCTGGGAAGCGGTGATCGTTTTCTTTTTTTGGCTTCCCAGACTAGAGGTGAGATGTGGGGTCTTATTGACCCCATATCTCTCTGTAAAGAGGTCCTGTCATGTCATATTCCTATTACAAGGGATGTTTACATTGCTTGTAATAGGAATAAAAGTGATATATTTTTTTTTTTTAACGTGTCAAAATAAGAATATTTAAGTAAAATTAACAATAAAAAAGAAATAAGAAAATTACAGTGTCCCTGTCCCCGTGTGCTCGCATGCGGAAGCGAACGCATACGTAAGTCCCGCCCACATATGAAAACGGTGTTCAAACCCCACATGTGAGGTGTCGCTGCGAACGTTAGAGCGAGAGAAATAATTCTAGCCCTAGACCTCATCTGTAACTCAAAACATGTAACCGGTAAAAAAATTGAAAGAGTCGCCTATCAGGATTTCTAAGTACCAAAGTTTGGCGCCATTCCACGAGCGTTTTCAATTTTGAAGCGTGACATGTTAGGTATCTATTTACTCGGTGTATCTTCATCTTTCACATTATGCAAAACATTGGGCTAACTTTACTGTTTTGTTTTTTTTACAGCATGAAACTGTTTTTTTTCCCAAAAAAACGTGTTTGAAAAATTGCTACGCAAATATCGTGCGAGATAAAAAGTTGCAATGACCGCCATTGTATTCTCTAGGGTCTCTGCTAAAAAATATATATAGTGTTTGGGGGTTCTATGTAATTTTCAAGCAAAAAAATGATGAGCGAAGTGTCAGAATTGGCCTGGGCCTGAAGTGGTTACTGTATCGCAAAAAATGCCCTGGTCATGAAGGGGGATAAATCTTCCTGAGGTCAAGTGGTTAAAGTATAAATCCGGCATTGGTAGTGCAAACATTTGAACTGCGGCTTCTGTGCTTAATAATTGAATACGGTTTATCTGTACACAATAACCTGGAGTGGTCACAGCCGGAGCAGTGTTCTAAGAAGCTTATACGAGAGTTTCAAACCATTTCCCAGACTTATGGCCCGTATACACGATCTGAATATCGTACGACTTTTTTTGCTTAATAGTCGCAAGTAGAAATTAAATAGGTTACTAAAGTCACGAAAATTCTCGTACGACAGAAAAAAAAATCGGAAGTGATGTCATGTGTTGTAATGTATTTGTATTATATTTTCGTACGACAACTATACTGACTAAATGAAAATCGTACAATCTGGTATCATACAAGGAAGATTTTCGTGCTTGTCCGATCTAATAATATCGGAAGAACTGTCGTGATCGGCTCTCGAAAGTATTGTACACACGATCCGAAAATCGTACAATTCTTCCTCGGATGACCGCTTTTGTCCCATATTCGGATCGTGTGTACGGGCCATTAGAGCACTACTAGATATCGGCGAGCACTATACAGACAAAGAACAGCGCCATAACCTGCTTTTTGTGCAATTAAAATAAAGCTTGTACAATATTAGCAAAAAAAAAAAAAAGAAGCCGTGTGATGCGAGCCCACCTAGTTGTGTGACAATAGCGAACTAATATTCACTAGTGTCTTCCTGATTTTCCTACCAGCCAATCTCGGCTTAGGAAGCGGGTCCTGAGACTCGATTGGCTGAAAGAAGAAGCGATCCTTTTGGGGGAGGAGAAGGGAGGAGACGCAGGGGAGGCCGCGCTGCAGTGAAACCGAGGAAGGAGGAGACGCAGGGTGAAGCCGCCGTCCACCGCCCAGGAGGAAGCCCGCAACCTAGATGGGGTAAGTGCCGGGACCGATCGACCGCCCGACCTGGGGGGGGGGGTTTCCAGAGACCCAACCCACCAAACGACCACCACCAAATTGCTGCCCCCCCACATAAAATATACCACCAGCCGCCTCAGTGCCTCTATAACTAGCAGCTTGCTATTGGGGGCACTGGTCAAGGGGGAGGAGCCAGGATGGGGACCCGAGAAAAAGAGGATCGGGGCTGCTCTGTGCAAAACCATTATACAGAGCAGGTGCGTATGGAGCTTAAGACCCATTGTTATGTCACAATAATACAGATGGTGTGTTACCAGGGACGGCCTATCTGTTAAGGGTAGGGTGACCAGACATGCTGGGTTTCAGGGGACAGTCCCCGGATTGAGGACACTGTCCCCGGACCAAGTCTGTCCCCAGTTTTGTCCCCGGATTGGAATTGAACAGGGGCTGGGGCAATTTCAAAGCCAGTCAGTGCAGAATAAAAAAAATAAAAAATTCTGAATTACACCCCCCCGCTCCACTGCTCCTACTAGCTTAGGGGGGTCTATTTTTTCCATTATCTGTGCCCCTTTCTGATGATCATGTGCTGGTCGGAGCGGAGGGAATATTTCTTCAGTTTTGGGTGCATGCCCATCCAGCTCCCCTTGCATGGTTCTTCTGCCTTGGCTCAAGTCCCGGCCAGCCGCCTGCCTGCTTATCTACTTGCCTTGCCTGGTGGAGTGACCTTTCTCCACTCCCCACCCAGTAGTAGCCAGGGCCCGGAGAGTGAGACTTGAGAGGCTGTGAGGCGGGCGGGGAGGAGGGCAGAGTGTCGCTGATTGCCGCCATTACTAGTAAAAAAAAAAAAAATGTCCCCGGATTTCATTTAAAAAATCTGGTCACCTTAGTTAAGGGTGCACGAGCGCCGCCCCCCCGGTCAATTTCCTCCTCCCCTAACCACGCGTCTGGCCCCTTTCAGGACACCGGAGCATGGATTCCAATGGGGAGGGCCTATTTTTTTGAAGCACCAATTAGAGCCAGAGGCTCTAATAGGCTTCAATATAGGGTGGGTTAGAGTCGCAGAGAGTGCGCTCTCAGCCCACCCAGGTGTGTTACAACAACGAATCAATATTCGCTGTTGTAACACTGATCCTCCTCCTGGCCAATCAGGAAGTGGGTTTTGAATCTGTTCACCCAATTGGCTGAAAGGACAGGCGATCCTATTGGACGCCTAGGAGGAGGAGGGAGGAGCCGCAGTGATGCATTGAGGACACAGGAGCCCCTGCATGCCGCCCATAGAAGCCTGCAACCCTGTCGCTGCCCGCCCCCGTAGGAGCCCGCCCGCCTGCAAACAATTGTCCGAAGGAGCGTACAAACAGTCGGATTTCAGCCAACAGCCTGTCATCCAGTGGCGTAGCGTGGGGGGTGCGAGGGGGGCCTAGGCCCCGGGCGCAACATTTGGGGGGAGAAAATCCCGCGCCAGTATATGTCACCCTCGCTCCGTACTCCTAGTTTTACTTTTCTGTGACTCCGGCCACCATTTTCAGTTTCAGGCCGGCCCCTGTGTAGTGTATAGTGTGTGTGGTGTATTGGTCTGTGGGTAGAGTATTGTGTAGCGGTCAGTATGTAGTGTATTGTGTAGTGGTCTGTGGGTAGTGTAGTGGTCTGTGTGTAGTGTAGTGGTCAGTGTGGCGTGTAGCGTAGTGGTCAGTGTGGCGTGTAACGTAGTGGTCAGTGTGGCGTGTAGTGTAGTGGTCAGTGTGGCGTGTAACGTAGTGGTCAGTGTGGCGTGTAGCGTAGTGGTCAGTGTGGCGTGTAACGTAGTGATCAGTGTGGCGTGTAGCGTAGTGGTCAGTGTAGCGTGTAGTGTAGTGGTCAGTGTGACGTGTAGCGTAGTGGTCAGTGTGGCGTGTAGCGTAGTGGTCAGTGTGGCGTGTAGCGTAGTGGTCAGTGTGGCATGTAGCGTAGTGGTCAGTGTAGTGTAGTGGTCAGTGTGGCGTGTAGCATAGTGGTCAGTGTGGCGTGTAGTGGTCAGTGTGGCGTGTATCGTAGTGGTCAGTGTGGCATGTAGCATAGTGGTCAGTTTGGCGTGTAGCATAGTGGTCAGTGTGGCGTGTAGTGTAGTGGTCAATGTGGCGTGTAGTGGTCAGTATAGGAATCAGGTAGGTTAGTGTGTAGTGTAGTAGTCAATGTAGGAATCAGGTAGGTTAGTGTGGTGTGTAGTGATCAGTGTGTAGTGTAGTGGTCTGGTCAATGTAGGAATCAGGTAGGTTAGTGTAAGGGTCAGTATAGGAATAAGATGGGTCAGTGTGGTGTGTAGTGATCAGTGTAGTGTATTGTGTGGTAGTATAGTGTAGTGGTCAGTATAGGAATCAGGTAGGTTAGTGTGTAGTGTAGTGGTCAATGTAGGAATCAGGTAGGTTAGTGTGGTGTGTAGTGATCAGTGTGTAGTGTAGTGGTCTGGTCAATGTAGGAATCAGGTAGGTTAGTGTAAGGGTCAGTATAGGAATAAGATGGGTCAGTGTGGTGTGTAGTGATCAGTGTAGTTTATTGTGTGGTAGTATAGTGTAGTGGTCAGTATAGGAATCAGGTAGGTTAGTGTGTAGTGTAGTGGTCGATGTAGGAATCAGGTAGGTCAGTGTAGTGGTCAGTGTAGGAATCATATAGGTTAGCGTAGTGGTCAGGATAGGAATCAGGTAGATTAGTGGTCAGGTGGGTCAGTTTAGGAATAAGGTAGGTCAGTTTAGGAATAGTTCAGTACTATTGTAGGAAGGGAAGGGACTCGGGGAGTGCGAAAAGTACACAGGTTAGGGGGCGCAAATTACTTGCCTTGCCCCGGGCGCTGACAACCCACGCTACGCCACTGCTGTCATCACACAATTCTCGTTGGAAAATCCGATCGTGTGTACGAGGCTTAAGTCACGTTCAGTACTTTGGATTAAAAAAAAAAAAAGATACATTTAGTGATTTATTAATGAATACAGAGCTCCATTAATGTGTCTTTTATATCTGCCCGGAGTTGCGTTTAACATATCAAGCAGGTGTCTCCAATCTCTTTCTTCCCATTCCCTTTATACTTTAGCGCGTCACTGTTGTCCTTTGGATATTTGCTGGAGTAAAAAGAGAACTTTGCGTTTTACTTTTTGCAGCAGCAAAACTTCACACCGCGCACGGGAGAGGTTTTGTCGACTTAAGTCTATGCATGAATCAGAAAAATCAAGAGGAACATCAAAGATGGGGGGGGAACTTCCCCTGAACACCAACAATGAATTTTTTACAACAATTCTCAGCTGTTTGAAGTCTGGTTGGAATGTATTAAGATCAAACCTGGGGAACGATCGGGATCTGTGATCCTTCGGAGACCGGATTTGTAACCCCCCTGTCATTCTAAAAGGGAGCGCCATCTTTTATCGACAGTAAATGCCCTGAGCTTCTGTACCAAAAGAGCCGTGGGGTCACTGCATGCCCGCCTTATAGACAAAGCTGGCATGGGAATCCAGAACTGAATGCGTCACGAATCCAAAGAGCGTCTTCATGCCTTTGTGCTGTAACCATCTCTTCTATGGCTTCCCATAATGGGCATTTTAATGGAGCCCTATTGCATCTCTAAATGCATTATGTTGCATCTTTGTTGTTTCCATGGATACATTTGATCAAGCTTTAGAAAAGGAATATATACTGTATATATTTATACATACACACATATATACAGCATCTCACAAAAGTCAGTACACCCCTCACATATTTGTAAATCTTTTATTCTATCTTTTCATGTGACAACACTGAAGAAATTACACTTTGCTACAATGTAAAGTAGTGAGTGTACAGCTTGTATAACGGTGTAAATTTGCTGTCCCCTCAAAATATCTCAACACACAGCCATTAATGTCTAAACCGCTGGCAACAAAGGTGAGTACACCCCTAAGTGAAAATGTCCAAATTGGGCCCAAAGTGTCAATATTTTGTGTGGCCACCATTATTTTCCAGCACTGCCTTAACCCTCTTGGGCATGGAGTTTATCAGAGCTTCACAGGTCACCACTGGAGTCCTCTTCCCCTCCTCCATGACGACATCACAGAGCTGGTGGATGTTAGAGACCTTGCGCTCCTCCACCTTCCATTTGAGGATGTCCCACAGATGCTCAATAGGGTTTAGGTCTGGAGAATTTTACTGTTCCAACATGACTGTGCCAGTGCACAAAGCAAGGTCCATAAAGACATTGATGAGCGAGTTTTGAGTGGAGGAACTATGTTCATGTGCATGTAATGGCAGATGTCCCAATACTTTTGGTAATATAGTATATATATATATATATATATATATACACACACACACACACTCGGCCACTTTATTAGGCACATCTTGCTAGTACCGGGTTGGACCCCCTTTTGCCTTCAGAACTGCCTTCATTCTTCGTGGCATAAATTCAACAAGGTGTGGGAAACATTCCTCAGAGATTTTGGTCCACATTGATATGATAGCATCACACATTTGCTGCAGATTTGTCGGCTGCACATCCATGATTCCAGTCTCCGGTTGGATGGAGAACTGGTGAGTGTGGAGGCCATTGGAGGACAGTGACCTCATTGTCCAGTGGTGAGATGAATGGAGCTTTGTGACATGGTGACATTATCCTGCTGGAAGGAGCCATCAGAAGATGGGAAAAAATCATAAAGGGATGGACATGGTCAGAAACAATACTCAGGTAGGCCGTGGCATTTAAACTATGTTAATCCAGGACTAAGGGACCCAAAGTGTGCCAAGAAAATATCCCCAACACCATTACTACACCACCACCAGCCTGAACCGGTGATACAAGGCAGGATGGATCCATGCTTTCATGTTGTTTACACCAAGTTCTGACCCTCCCATCTGAATGTTGCAGCTGAAATCGAGACTCATCAGACCAGGCAACATTTTTCCAATCTTCTATTGTCCAATTTTGGTGAGCTTGTGTGAATTGTAGCCTCAGTTTCCTGTTCTTAGCTGACAGGAGTGGCACCTGGTGTGGTCTTCTGCTGCTGTAGCCCATCTGCTTTAATGATTGATGTGTTGTGCATTCAGAGATGGTATTCTGCATACCTTGGTTGTAACGAGTGGCTATTTAAATTACTGTTGCCTCTCTATCATCTGGAACCAGTCTGCCTATTCTCCTCTGACCTCTGACATCAACAAGGCATTTTCCTCCACACAACAGCCGCTCACTGGATATTTTCTCTTTTTCTGACACTATCACAGTCCCACTAAAAGTCACTGATCACCGCCATTACAGTATAGTGTCATAGCTTCATGAATTCCAGTATATATCCCATAGTTTGTAGACCCTATACCTTTTGCACAAACCAATTAACCAATTAACCAGGGAATCCCAAATGGATGTGGAAGGGTTATGTCATATAATGGAAGAAAGAAACGGCCACTCCATTGTTGCCACATTTTATACAAAGCGCTTGAATATCATCACAAATGTAAGTGTAGCGACCTCAACCCCCTTTACCTGCCTTTGGCTCCTTGCAGGTAGAGAGGGCACACCACGCCACAAGCCCGTACCCTCCTGTGTAAAGAGGTTGAGCGGTGTTATTAGCGGGTCTCCACGGACAGAAACCAGAATCCTCCAGAGAATGATTCTCACCTCTATAATAAACAGAGATAAGTCCTTGTTCTCCCCAGTAACTTGAATGTCCACACCAGCTGCAACTCCAACGCAGAGTTTATTTTCTCTTTGCAAATTAACAGTCTCTGAAAGGGAAAAGGTTGGAGCAAAAGACAGGACAGCATAAGGTGTGGGAGAGGTCCAGGCACAAACACAATCACTTCACTGCTCGGCTTCTCAAGCAGACTCAGCCCAGATGGATAGTCTCCCTAGGTAGGGACTAGCAGCCAAATGGTACTCTAACTTAACCGCACAGTCTCTGCCACAGACTGGTTGAACTTGGTCTTTGCCACAGACCTGGTGAACTTGGTCTCTGCCACAGACCTGGTGAACTTGGTGCTTCAAAACTTGGCCTCTGTGTAAGGAGAAGACATCCCTCCAGAGAGTTACCGGGCCCCTTCCTTCACCGTGACTTCTCACCGGTCCCTCGGAACAGTTCCTTCCCCAGCCTCCTCATCCAAGATACGAGTCCCCTCGCAAGGCGGCACCCTGGGATTCCTTGATCCTTGATGGGCCCCAGCCGAAGGTGCTGGGCCCAAGGCCTTTGCTGCAGTCCCAGGGCTAAAGGTGCCTGGGACTGATTCACCGACCTCCGCCCCTGGGCCAAAGGTGCCCAGGGCGGACAGGAACACACTCCTGGGTAGGACCCCCGACCACGACAGAACGGACAGGACCCCGAACAGGCAGCATCTGCCCCTTTTATATCCTCTCCCAGCATGCACAGCAGGTCCACCACACCCACGGTACAGCTGCTGAGAGAGGACACACAAGGCACAACACTGTATCAGCGGTTCAACCCTGGCCTACCATGGCAGCGCCACCTGCAGGCCACAGGGAACTACAGACCAATACTCTCCCTGCAGACAAAATGGTTGACAGAATCCTTACAATTGGGGTGTTTGAGCACAACTACCACTCAAACACTTCCCCTAAATTTAGGACCCTGCTACATAAGTGTTCTGACTTCATAAATTTTTTGATATGTAATGCAGAGTTACGCTATGTGGCCGTTCCTTACTTCCATTATATGACATAACCCTTCCACATCCATTTGGGATTCCCTGGACCATCACTTCTTATGAGATAACCCACTAGGAAGCCACCCTTCTCTGTGACTCTCTCCATCCTGCTGGCGTTTTGTCATCCCTGGCACAGCATCTTGAAGCCCATAGGATTGCCCAAAGTACATTGTGGTTCCACCACGCAAGCCTGTTTGACCCATTGAACGTAGGTTCTCTAGGGTTCAAACATTCTGGTAAGCCTCTTACCTGTGGGGGTGGTTCCCTTCACTTCATCACCTCTTCACTTGCACAGATTTGCATGGTTTGAAGTCGTCACCATATTTTGAACTTTGTCAACACCAAAGCTTGGTCACTTTTAAGGACAGATAGTCTTTGCATTTTTGCACCTGTTTTGATTTTCCTGCATATACTGTAGACATTCATTGTGTGCTTATGAGGACATTCTTATTCACATTGTTCACTATTATCATTTGAGCACTTTTATTATTTATCAAGTTTTTACGTATTTAATAAATCATTTTTTATGTATTTATTTATTCATTTATATATTCAGATTAGCACTACACTTTTTTTGTTTCCACTCCTACTTGGTTCCAATTGGGATTGGATACACCTGGAGCGGCGGATTCTTTCTTTCTTGAATACACTAATCTTACAAGGGGTTCCCTGATGGCTGAAAATTGTTTCAAGGGTTCCTCTAGGGTAAAAAGGTTGAGAAAGGCTCATCTACAGTCATGACGTAGCCTCTCAGGCCTCTTCTCTCACTTGTCAGAAAAAAAAAAAAAAACTCCCACCTCGTAGACACCATATATTTTTTAGAAAGTACACCAGTAAACTCCATAGAGATTTAGATGCCGTAAATCTGTTCCCTTCATAAATATATGTAGCCTGAAATTCTTGCTGAAAGCAATGCTGTTTCTATATCACCTATAAACTTATATAAAGTTCATAATTCTCAATCAAGTTTACTGAGACCAGGCCGATGCAACAGCGGGAATAAACAATGCATTTTAATGCCTCACGTCTCCGGAGTGTATTGATATGAGCAATGGAGGCTATAAACCATTGCTGGAAAATAATGGGGACGTCTTATGAGGGCAGCATATGGATTGTCACATCCGCTGGTCCTGGTGCTATAGCAGTCATAGCAGTAGTATTCAAACGAGGATGTTTGGACCGCCCTACCTAAAAAAGCACCGTTCAGCACTCAGGAATGAAGCAATTCAGATTTGCAAGCAAAAAAAAGTGTCAAAAGCTCATAAAATACAATATTATTCATAAAATCAGAAATGAATAAATAGCAGCTGCTTAAAAAAGCATAAAATGTAAAAAGACAATATTAAAAACACTCAAAGTTAGTAGAGTCCTCAGAAATACTGTAGCAGGGCTTTAGTCAAAACATAAACTTGACATGACTTCCGTATTGTGTTCATATAGGGAAAATAATATTGCGGAGGAGATCAGTTGTGATTGGTATTGTGATCGATCTTAGCCAGAACACCTTACACCAAAAAACGCTTCACCACGTGAAGGGGTCTCCCCTTTGGGGATGTACTTACCACAGATAAGGATAAGATGCGCCTTTAATCACACTGGTCATCCGCCGCTCAAGCTGAACTTCCACCCAACTTTTAGTCACACTTTGCAAGGATCAGTAACAACATGTAAAAAAAAACGAATTGTCCGCATAGTGTAATACTGCTTTAAAAGATTTAATGAAAGCCAAAAAAAAAAACTTACAAGTTATACATACTAAAATGAATAAAACTTAAGCAAATAAAGTGCAAGTGCAAGCGTAGTCACCCGGTCACCGTAATTAGCAAGGAGAGACGTCTGTGTACATCAGCCGTTCTGTTGCTTCCTGGTTCCTCTACGGCCCGTGGAACGCAAGCGTCACTTCCGGTAAACCACAGAGATCATGACCTTGACGCGTTTCGCCACTTCCTGACTTCCTCTGAGGGCGTGATCTCGTGTCGTGGTCACCGACTTTTGTATTGGAGATTGGCCACCGCCCCCTGAGCTATTAACCCTAGCCACGATGTCCACTGTGCTCATACTCGTGCCACGCAGCTGCTGTGTTCACAAGCAGATACTTAGAGCACAGAGACAACGCCATAGCGGGAACCAAAATAGCATATAGTAACATAAAAGACTGCACTTTAACCAGTGAAAGCTATTAATACCAGCCGTCATTCAATAATTAATTTATATGCAGATGTATAAAAATAAATTAAAATGAGGTTAAAAACAAGTGCAAATCTAATAGTTACAACTTACATGCGACAAGCTTTAAATCGACATCAAGGTTTTTTTTTTGGGCTTTCATTAAAACTTTTAAAGCAGTATTACACTATGTGGGCAATTCTTTTTTTTTTTAACGTGTTGTTACTGGATCCTTGCAAAGTGTGACTAAAAGTTGGGCGGAAGTTCAGCTTGAGCGGCGGATGATCAGTGTGATTAAAGGCGCATCTTATCCTTGAGAAGCAGAAAAAAAGGGAGCCGCTCAGGTGTGGGAATCCTCCAATCACCTCCTCCCAGCAGCCAAGGGTGCAGACAATGCTACTAACAGCAAACAGGAACAAAAAAGTCTTCTGGACTGCAGCACTCCAAAGATAAAAGCCTTTATTAAAATAGGAAATCCAAAATGCACACTGTACAACAAAAAAATCTGGCTAACATGTTTCGCACTGTGCTAGTGCTTATGAATAAGCACTAGCACAGTGCGAAACATGTTAGCCAGATTTTTTGACCTGCGTACCGTTGTACAGTGTGCATTTTGGATTTCCTATTTTAATAAAGGCTTTTATCTTTGGAGTGCTGCAGTCCAGAAGACTTTTTTGTTCCTGTTCGCATCTTATCCTTGTCTGTGGTAAGTGCATCCCCAAAGGGGAGACCCCCTCACGAAGTGAAGCGTTTTTTGGTGGAAGGTGTTCTGGCTAAGATCGATCACAATACCAATAACAACTGATCTCCTCCGCAATTTTATTTTCCCTATGTGAACACTATACGGAAGTCGTGTCAAGTTTATGTTTTGACTAAAGCGCTGCTACAATATTTCTGAGTGTTTTTAATATGGTCTTTTTACATAGCAGTAGTATTACTTATCAAATATTGCCAGAATGATCAGTTCAAGACTATGGGTCTGATACTTTTAAAGCAGGGGACTTCAAACTTTTTAAACAAAGGGCCAGTTTACAGTCCTTCAGACTTTAGGGGGGGCCGGAATGTGACAAGTGGGAGTAAAAAATCCCCCACCGTCAGTGGGAGTAAAAAAAAATTACATAGCTCCTGTAGTCAGTAGTGGGAGGAATTGTGCGCCATCATTGGTGTCAGTGGGAGGATTAGTGCCCCATTGTTGGTGTCAGTGGGAGGAATAGTGCCCCATCGATGGTGTCAGTGGAAGGAGGTGCCTTATTGTTGGTGTCAGTAGAATAAATAGTGCCCCATCATTGGTTTCAGTTGGAAGAATAGTTTCCTACTGTTGGTGTTAGTGGAAGTAATGGTGCTTCATCGTTGGTATAAGTAGGGGATATGGTGCCCCAAGGGCTGGCTTAAGGCAAACAAAGGGCCGCAGTTTAGAGACCACTGCTTTAAAGGACCCTTCCAGCCAGACTAGAACATGGAATACGGGCATTGTCTATCTGCTTTGAGTTTTCTCTTCTATCCTTATATTGCCTGAGGATAGCTATCCTCAAGCAATACCAAGATAAAAGTCAACTATCAAAGCAGATAAACAATACCCATATTCCATGTTCGAGTCTGGCTGGAAGGTTCATTTAAAGTTGCCAGACTCATAGAATATACATTGATGGTAATGGGAATAGATGATAGCTGCTGTGTAATCCTCTAGTTCAGCCTTTCTCAACCTTTTCAACACAGAGGAAGCCTTGAAATAAGTTTCCAGTCTCAGGGAACCGCCTGATAAAAATTACTATACAGTATTTACAACTCATGATACATTACTGTGATGGTCAGTGGCAAGAATGCTCCTTATACTTGTGGACATTGGCGAAGATTTATCCCCTTATGTCCCGTACACACGATCGGACCTTTTTCAACCAAACTCCCATCGGAATTCCGACAGAATTTCATCGGAAAATAATAGAACAGGTTCTATCTGAAAATTCCGATGGAATTCATCGGAATTTCTCCGATGGGGCCCACACACGGTCGGAATTTCCGATGAAAAAACCCCAAGGGACTCCGTCTGACTTTTTTCATCGGGAATTCCTATTGTGTGTACAGATAGATAAAAAGATCAATGGTGTCAATTGGAACTTATCTGAGGGGCAGAAATTTCTCATTGCTCAAGGAACCCCTAGCAACCACTGGAGGAACCCTAGGGTTTAAGAAAACCTGTTCTAGTTGCTAATAACTTGTTTTTTTTTCTGACAACCTAGTACAGGTTTTTTGGACTAGAGATTCCTTACTCCATTCAGATTTTTTTGCCATCTACTTATTGACATTTAGTCAGAAAGAAGTAGCATAATTCTTCTACTATTGAGTAAAGGGCAGAATCTTACACATACAAGCTTCAGGTAGTGATAGGAGACTTTATACAGTATATATACATTTCCCCCTTGCATTTCTATGTCAGTATGTTAGTGCTCGTAGTCTAAGTCAGTGTTTCTCAACCTGGGTGCCAATGGGGTTCCTCTGGGGTGACACAAACAGACCTAGTTTGCCCTTGATAAGAGATGGGTGTGAGGACTCCATGATGAGTGGGGGACACTGATCTGATGGGGGGGACTCTGATGTGATGGAGGGCACTCATGTATCGGGGGGACTTTGATGTCCAAGGGGGGCTCTGATGTGTTGGGGGAACTCTTATATGAAAAAAGGAATCTGATGTACAGGAGTGCTCTGTTGTGAAAAGGTGTTCTGATGTGATGAGGGACCTCTGATGTAAAGAGGGACTCTGATATGAGGGTAGAGCCTCTGATCTAATGGGAAGACCTTAGATGTGAAGGGGGGCTTTGATGTGAAGTTTATTTCATCAAGGTGGTTGTATGCATTGTCCCAGGCTCAGGTTTCCCAATGATAGGTAACATTTCGTTTTAGACTGGAGTGTCAGTAGATAAAAAATAAAGTGTACAGCTTTGACTAAAGTTGTATAATGTAATTTCTATAGGTGTAGGCCATTAACGTGCTGTACCTTCCAAAGCCTGGCCGAAAAACTCCCACAGATGGCCTCCCCTATCCTGCCTTGCTGCTAGGAAGTGGCAAAGACGCTTCATTAGTGCTGGTGCTCACCCCCACTATTACAGGAGCAAGCTCTTAAACCCCCGACACATACGTGGTCCATTATCTCTTCCATTTCAGCATTGCTACTGCAACAGATGAAAGACCACTTATGAGAGGGGGTTTGAATCTGCTAGGAGTGTCTTAGCAACATCCTAGCAACAAGACAGAATAGGGGATGCCATCTCTAGAAGTTTTTCAGCAAGGTCTCAGAAGATTTGTAAATGGCCTACACTTATAGCAAGGGCATTATCTAACTTTTGTCAAACCTGCAAAGTTCATGTTTATATACAGGTTCCCCTCAACTATGTAGTTCATTTTTTGGTGAAGGTGAATTAACCTTTTAATGTGAAAGTTTGGTAGGAGAAATATACTAATTTTGGTGCTATGTAATGTACAAAGCAAGATGCAGAAGAGGAATGGAGCAGCAATATGAAAACAGTATACCATTCCCACCCCTAGAGGGCACTGTAGAAAGCTGATAGGATAAACTAACCTGAAGTTTACCAACTGCATACAAATGCAAGTTTATATTTATTATTAGTACTAATATATATATATATATATATATATATATATATATATCTATATCTATATATATATATATATATATATATATATATATATATATATATATATATAGATAATATATTTCTAAGAGAGACATTGTATTTACATTTGCTGTTCTCTCGTGACCTTGGAGTACCTGTTGTCAGCCATTCAGGCTGAAATACGGCTTATTTTCGCACGCTTCAGTGGAATTGTTGACAGGACTTCAACTGTTCATAGGAAAATAACCTCCCCTGAGTATTAAAGGTTTATTTAAAAAAAAAAAACAGTTTGCAGGATCTCATAAAGGTATTACACATATTGTATTTTTAAAGGACTTCCCAAAAGTCTGGCGTGTGAGCTGGATACTTTGGTTATCATTTCGTCATGTGGGTTAATTTATTTTCACAAACTGTTCCTTCTCGCTAACATTTTTTTTTTCCCTCCTCTTCCCAGAGCTTAATTATATTTTTCTGTGCCGCAGAACACCCAGATTTTGCTTAAGTTGAAATATTCAAGCTAGAAGCACATTTAATGTTTTGCAATTATACATATTCAGCTGTTTTATCCAAAAGGTATTTGTTTTACCAATAATAAAAAAAAAACATCTTTAGTCACTTATGAACATAGCCTTTATTTTTCATTGCATGTTCATTTAAAGGGATTTCAAAGGGTTGCAGATCACTTGTTTATTGTACATGGAAGGGTTTCTTACCACTCACTGCCCCCATCCTGTTACATGAAGTGATTGGAGGCCTGTTGGTTAAGGTTACAGCACTAGATTTTACTGGCAGGTGAACTTTGCAACTAGTAATGCCTGTTCTAAGAAAACCTGAGCTCTGCAGGGGTGGGACATGTGCTGTTGCTAAGCATAAAGGTCCTAAAGATACGGGATACTTCACAACAAATGTATACTCTAGCCCAGCCTTTGTCAACCTTTTAAACATGGAGGAACCCTTAAAAATAACTTTCCTGGTCTCGGAGAACCCTTGCAAATAATTACTATATCGACAGCTCATTGTATGTAAGCATGATGGTCACTGGGAACAATGTTCCTTTCACTAGTAGTCATTGGGAAGCATGCCCTCCTAACTAAAAAGATCATCAGTGTCAGCAGTCACTTATCTGAGAGGCTGAAATAGTTTGTTGCTCAAAGAACCTCTAGCAACCTCTGGAACTCCTCCATAGAACCCTGGTTGAGAAACTGTGTTCTAGGCATGTGCCTTTAAATGCATATGTGCAAAAGAAGCGAAAATATGCGCTGACCAAGCATTCATTTTACGTTGGAGTTTTTTTGGCAACGCCTGGCAGTAAGATCTGTGTAGATTGGATTATTTTAGTACACCGGTGTGCGTGAAGCCTAATTATAACTAACAACTTTGATAACATGTTGTTACATTCTTGGGTAAGAGAAGGACAAAAAAATCTGTTGCTATTTCGATCAGCAGAGGTGCCCGTTGGAGTGTTTAGTGTGATTTTGGTGTGTCAATGGATGGATTGGAGCCATGATGTTAGAATCATAAAGAGCTTTCTTTCACCTAAGATGCATTTTGAGGCTCAGAACTGCCAATTTCTCAGTTTAGGGTGATATACAGAAGTTTTCACTTTCTGGTTTCAGGGTTCCTGGAGTGTGTTCCCAGATTTTATATATATACATTTTTTTAATGTATTTATTTGTAGTAAATATATATGCAGTACTTTTTCTGTATATTGTGACTTATCGGGAATTTATTTGCCTAAACATGTAAAGTTACTGAAATATTTCAATTCTTTAAATACCGTATTTATCGGCGTATAACACGCTTCCCAAGTTTAGGAGGGAATTTTAAGAAAAAAACATTTAGGAGGGAAGATTAAGGATAAAAACTTACATTTAAATGCCCATCAATGCAGCCTTATCAGTGTCCATCTGCAGCCTTGTCCATCATTTCAGAATGATCAGTGTCCTTGCAGCCTTGCCCAGTGTCCTTGCAGCATGATCGTTTAAATTTTACCGCCGCGGCGCAGAGATATACAGAGCCGGATGTCCTGTGTACTCGGCTGTACTCGGCTCCTCTCGCAGTCCCGTCCAGTCCTGCCCCTTGGCCAGGCTCCTATGATGGACATAACACAGGTCCAATGGCGGGACTGGGCGTGACTGCGAGTGGAGCCGAGCTTAGCCGAGTACACAGTACACTCGGCTATGTGTATATCGGCGGCGCTCGCTCCTCTCTTCCCCTCACAGACAGCAGGGATCGGCGTATAACACGCACCCACGATTTTCCCCTAAATTTAAGTGGAAAAAGTTATACGCCCATAAATACGGTAATCATAACACAACTCCACAGATCTTTCTGACAGACGTCTTTCACATCATGTCTAACTGGTGGTACCCATATCATTACATGTCAGAGGAGCACAGAGCTCCCCATGCCCAGACAACATTTAAACTCATAGGGCCCTTGATGACCGCTTTCAAAGGGCAGAAAAAAAATGTACAAACTTGCTTCATTCTGCCCAGATACATTAATAAAGCGATAGTGTTTCACAAAATGCATTAATAAAACTGCCCGGAAATCGAAAGACAGAAACAAAAAAAAATGATTATAAGAAATAATTGGAATTTAGGTGCCATTGTCTTACCAGCTCTAGAAAGATCAGCACTGTGATCTGGAAACTTTAAAAGGCAGAAGGAAAAAAAAAAAAAAAAGTAAAAAGTTTTCTGTGTTGCCATAACAACTGTCTCTCTTTTTCCTTTTGCCATGCAATGTACATGATTTTGACCATTAGCCTGTTGCCTTGCCACCTCTTTTTTCACTCACTATATATATGTATTTACGTACACAGACAGAGGCAAATTGTTCTGCTTTGCGTGTTCCTAAGATCCATAGGGTGATACACTTTGTTAGTGTAAACAGTCTGAGCTGTGACTGATTAAATGGCGGCAATTAGTGCCTTGCTGGTCGCAGCTGTTTTTCATGCTTTGTATGTATTTGTACTTCATAGGCAGCTTTTTTAGCCTATCATGGGAATTAAATAAACGCTTGCAAACCGGAGTTGAGAGAGTCACAGAGCTACCTGGAAAAACGTGAAGTGAAACTTAAAGTGGTTGTAAACCCAACCACACAACTTGCACCTACAGGTAAACCTAGATTAGGGCTTACCTGTAGGTTAAGGTGACCAGATTTTTAAAATGAAATCCGGGGGCATATTATTATTTTTTTACTAGTAATGGCGGCAATCAGCAACTCTCTGCCCGTCGCCGCCGCCGCCCGCCTCACAGCCTGTCAAGTCTTACTCTCCAGGCCCTGGCTACCACTGGGTGGGGAGCGGAGGAAGATCACTCCACCAGGGAAGGCAAGGAGATGAGCAGACAGGTGGCTGGCGGGGACTTGAGCCAAGGCAGAAGAACATGTGAGCGGAGCTGATTGGGCATATACCCGAAACTGAAGAAATATTCCCTCTGCTCCGACCAGCACATGATCATCAGAAAGGGGCACGGATAATGGAAAAAATACACCCCTCTAAGCTAGTAGGAGCAGCGGAGCGGGGTGTGTAATTCAGATTTTTTTTTTTTTATTCTGCACTGACTGTCTTTGAAATTGCCCCAGCCCCTGTTCAAATCCAATCCGGGGACAAAACCGGGGACAGACTTGGTCCGGGGACAGTGTCCTCAATCCGGGGACTGTCCCCAGAAACCAGGGATGTCTGGTCACCCTACTGTAGGTGCAAGAAATATCTAAGGAGATATTTTCTGTAAAGCACAGCACCGATGACGTCACGTGCATGCGCACTAGCGGGCCGGCATCGTTGCCGGATTTCTGAATGGATCTTGCCGGCCCGAGCGCGCATGCGTGTGACGTCATCGCCGCTCCGAGCCAATCACAGCGCCGGAGCTACGATAACAGGAAGAAGATCGTCGGAGACATGGCGGCGGCGGGGAAGGCACGGAGGAGAACATCGGGGGCTTCGATCTCAGGTAAGTCGATCATAATGACCTAGTATGCTACGCATACTAGGTCATTATGACATTCTCTTGTGGGGTTGATTTAAAAAAAAAAAAATGAATGAGGGTTTACTTCCTCTTTAACTCAGTAAAAACAAATATTCAAAGAATGTATTCTGAACTCAAAAAAGTCCCTTCTATTGCTAGAAAGGATAGCTTGTGAACCTGCCACGAATGTCCTTGTTCTGATACATCCGCGTATCGGGTGACAACGCTCTGACCTTTTCTTCCCAATTGGGAAAGAGTTGGGACAGCCAAAAGACAGGATGTGGCCCAGGGGCCACACTAGCCCATGTCTGTACTAGTGTATACCTGGCTTTACACTCTGTAACATGTGCGTTATGTAGCGTGGGCCCACAAGGTTAGAAAATGTATCCCAAATTAAGTATATTAGCAAATTTGAACTGGTGCTATTATTTTTCCCTAACACCTGGAATAATTCTCCTTTAAGCAGATGGATGATGTTTGCAAAGCTGGTGAATAATCACATAATGCCTTCTGTTATAATGGAAGAAAATAAAACCTTAGAGGAACCAAATGCGTGTACATTAAAACACATCATTTTATTTTGTTTTGCGTTGGTTCACCGGATTAATGAACCTTTCTTGAAAGTCTGGCTGTACACCCATAATTGGTTTAACCATTGCACAAGCCTCTGATCTGCGTTCCGTACAATTACTAGCGCATCTCAACAAACTTTGCAAGAGCTTATTAGAGGCAAAGGAAAGCAGAGGGAGCGAATTTACAAGAGATGAGGTGTCAATACTGCATGTTCTGCTGCTGAATAAACCATCTTTTATAGCAAAATATTTAAAAAAGGGTCTAATTAATGTACAACAGAAGAAGAAAGTCGCGTGGATCCAGAATCAGGTTTTAATGATAATTTTTAGCACTGGATAATAAGATAATATGAATGTACTGCCATCAAAGTGTTTAGATTGGTTAGTATAAGTCCTCCAAGTAGTTTAAAGGGAGAAATACAAGAAGTTGTATACTGTTATGTGTATGTTAGATGTTGGAGAGTGCTGGACTAGTAGATTTTTATATTTAAAGGTATTCAGTTGAATATCAGCACCACATCTCGGGATAAAGATGTATATATGCAAAAGGAAAAGAAGATTGGGACTTTAAAGGTGCTGAAAAACCTCCCCCTGGAATAATTAGTTGCACGTCATACCACTAAACCTCATAACCTCCCCCAAATCTCCAAAAGTTATAGCCCCCTCTAGTAACTGATCAGATATAACAAAAATATCAGATTATACATCAGTGGAGGGATATTGCACCAAGGTGATAGCCACAAACCAACGCGTTTCGCCTTGTCAGCTTCTTCAGGAGTTCTAGTGGAGGGTGAATAGGTAAGTAGTGATGCTGTAATAATAATGGACTTAATTATTTTTAAGTTATGTAATATATTTAGATGTATAATATCTGTATCTATTTCTATAACAGCATCACTACTTACCCATTCACCCTCCACTAGAACCCCTGAAGAAGCCGACAAGCTGAAACACGTTGGATTTGGATCTCCTTGGTGCAATCTCCCTCCACTAATGTATTATCTGATATTTTTGTTATATCTGATCAGTTACTAGAGGGGGGGGCTATACCTTTTGGAGATTTGAGGGAGGTTATGAGGCTTAATGGTATGATGCTGCAAAATAGTTTTTTATCTATGCATCAATAAAATATAAAAGGTTTTCCTTTACATAATGTGCGACTAATTATTCCAGGGGAAGATTTTTCAGCACCCTTTAAAGTCACAATCTTCTTTTCCTTTTGTATACATGCTGGACTAGTAGAATTGAGTTATTGGTTCTGGTGGATAAAAAGTACAGCGTGAAAAAAAAAGTACAGTGTGACTTCCTCCAAAGGGTCTGATGCATAATGGAGGTACAGTGTAAATAGACCTTTTTCTGGTCCCGATAATGTGAAGATGAGCACTCAGCAGATGACAAGCTTTGGGGTGGGTATTGAGGAGCGCCAAATACAAAAATCCATAACACTCTAGAAGTCTTTTCAAAATGAAAGTAACAGATAGAGTCAACATGTTTCAGGGGAAATGCCTCCCCCCTTCCTCGGGTATACAAACAAAAAACAAAAAAAAACACAACAGAACATACACTATATTGTCAAAAGTATAGGGACACCTGCCTTTAGGTTAATTTGCTCCATACTATATGTTTGAATGTGAGTTAGGGACCTTAGATTGTAAGCTCCTTGAGGGCAGGGACTGATGTGACTTACAATATATACACTATATTACCATAAGTATTGGGACGCTTGCCTTTACACGCACATGAACTTTAATGGCATCCCAGTCTTAGTCCATAGGGTTCAATATTGAGTTGTCCCACCCTTTGCAGCTATAACAGCTTCAACTCTTCTGGAAAGGATGTCCACAAGATTTATAAGATTTAGAAGTGTGTCTATGGGAATGCTTAATCATTCTTCCGTTTTCAGTTCCACTTATTGGTGCCCAGTGATGGACAATAATAAATTCTATCATGTACTGATTTGGGTATAAAAGAAATTCCATAATCTAAAAATGAATGTATCCAGGAGTTTTTTTTAGGTAACATATTTCCCTTCTATGTTTTCTTGTATGAGGTTTGTAGGCAGCGCTGTGATGGACGGGGACCGCGGTCCCCATAACAACAGACTGCGATACAAAATTATAAGTGTAAAAAAAGCGATCTACAAATCTATATTAATATACAGCTGTAATTTTCTCCGGGAATAAAAGTGGTCATTGTTGAAAAAAAGGCAAAGTAGAGAGTTAGCAACAGAGCAGCCAATCAGGAAATTCTATTCGCCGGCTTGTCCATTGATAAAGTGTTATTTTCGCAGTTCCCAGACATTGTGCACAGTTCTTGGAAAAGACAATTCCAAGCAACATTTTTATAGAATGAAAGAAATGTTCACTGAATTAATTTTTAAATTTTTTTTTTTTTTTTTTTTAAATAACAAACATGTTCTACTTACTGCTCTGTGCAGTTGGTTTTGCACACAGCAGCCCAGATCCTCCTCCTCTCAGGTCCCCCGACAGTGCTCCTGGTTCCCCACCCCTGCTGAGCACCCCCATAGCAAATCATGCTATGGGGGCATTTGTGTGTGTTCTCGCTCCTGAGCCATGCTTTATATGTCCATGGACACACAGAGTGTGGCTCAGCCCTGCCCCCTGCTCTTCGCTCACTGGTTGTGATTGACAACAGCAGGAGCCTTGGCTCCTGCTGCTGTCTCTGAGCCAATGAGGAGGGAGAGAGCTGAGAGAGCCGCTGCCCTCGTGCACATCACTGGATCGAGATCGGGTTTGGGTAAGCATAGCGCCCAGCTGTCCCTGATTTTGAGGGACTGTCCCTGATTTGGAACAAAGTCCCCCTGCCCCTCTTTCCTCCTCATTTGTCCCTCATCTGATCTATATAGTTATTTATAACAGTGGTTCTGAACCCCAGTCCTCAAGTACCCCCAACAGGCCATGTTTTGTGATATTGTCTTAAAGCGTAACTCCACTTTTGTTGAGAAAAAATACATTCCCCTCTGGGTGATCTTTGTACATTGCAAGGATTATAACAAACTTTGTTGCAGATTCCTACCTTTTGTTATTCTGAAGGAATCCATCTGTGTTTCTCTGTGCCTCTGTTCTGGGTGGGTCTAATGGGAGTGGTTTCATAATTAACTGTCAGGTGTGCAGCTGCAGAGGACTAATGAGGAAAGCTGCTGGGCCTGCATCCCTTTAGACGTATTCCTATTGGAAATATCTCTCCAAAAATGACATTTTTGTTGCAGAGGATGACTGAAATCTGACTTTTATCTTATGCAGACTTCTGGGAAAATTGGTGAGCCAATCACACAAGCAGTAAATTATGTTTTTGGGGAGTGGTCAGTACACAATCTGTGTATAGAACAACTCCTTGTAGCCATATTGCAATGCATGTATAGAAAATTACAGTGGCTGCAGATTAAAAAAGAAAAGGTAATTTGTAATAAAATTCAATTACAATATGATTAGTGTCGCAATTATATGCGCTATATTATTTGTTCTTTATTTGCTATTTTTTTTTCCCACGAAAGTGGAGTTACACTTTAGATAAAATAGCTGTCCAAAATACCAAGCTATTGACTCTGATTTAAAGCACCTGTACAAGATAAAGGAAAACCTGCAAACATGGCCTGTTGGGGGTACTTGAGGACTGAGGTTGGGAACCACTGGTATATAAAATGCAAAAATGCAAAAATATAAAAAATAAATAAAAAAATTCACTTTTTATCTTTCAAAAAGTGTTTCCCAGTGCTAAACCTTTTATCCAATTTCTACATTTCTGCATTTGTAAATGTTAAAAGTCAATATAAAGGAATAGTATTGTTAAAAAAAAAAGCACTTGCCGGTTTAACTAATCCTTTTTTTGTATAATTCTCCTTTAAGGGGCATGGCAGGGGGTGTGTCCTATGTCTACATACTTTTGCTAATGGGTGTCCCTCATTCCCATCTCAAAACGTTGGGAGGTACTGGTAAGTATTGGGGGGCTGGGGAGCGGCACCCAGTAGGTTTTAACCTTCATGCATGGAGGAAAAAAACCTTTAGCCTTTAGAACCACTTTTATCCTTGTTTTACTCAGCAACCTTTTGTCAGCACTGTAGCATCTCATCACATGATTCTTGGCAGTGCAACATTCCTTTCATAATCCAGTATCGTTGGGGAAGGGAACAAATTAAAATTGAAAAAAAAACATTTTGTTTTCAATATACACCTTATTTTACACCCAAGGATGACTCTGAGGCTGCATTTACACTTCAGCGTTTTAAATTGTGGGCAGATTTGCCGCCATTCTGCCCGCAATTTGAAAGCACCGATGTGTGAATGACAAAATTGTGGGACTCGCATTTGGTTCATTTGAATGACACCTAAAATCGCGGTGCGGGTCTACCTGCCGCGATTGATTCAAATGAATGGCATCTCAAATGCGACCCCTGCAACCCCTGTAGGTACGCCCCTGTGTATGGAGGAGATTCAAAGGTTCCTCCATGCTAAAAAGGTTGAGAAAGGCCTCCCTACATGCATGACAATAAAATGAATGAACATTTTACATTTTACAGAGCTTCTCCGTTGTTTTAATAGGAAAGGAAGGAGCACCTAAGTGTAGTATTAAAAGAAACAATTTATTGCTCAAATGGATTGCACTTACAGGGATATAAGTAAACACTTGCATGTTCTTTGAAGAAAAAATCATCTTCAAGGGCTGCCTGCTGTCTAGTATTCCATCCAGGGTCCAGGTAGTTGTGAAAGGCTGAGCTGGGAAGCAGAAAACATCCAGGAAGTCTAAGTTGCCTGATGTGGATCGCACAGGAGGAAGTGACATCACCAGATGGGCAGGCCCAGATCATGGAGAGGATGGGACAAGTCTCTGGCAAAGCCTCTCCACGATCTGGGCCCGCCCATCCGGTGACGTCACTTCCTCATATGCGGTCCACGCCAGGCAGCTTGGACCTCCTGGACACTTTCCGCGTCCCAGCTGAGCCTTTCACAAATACCTGGACCCTGGATGGAATACTGGACAGCCCTTGAGGGTGGTGTTTACTTCAAAGAACATGTGTGTGTTTTCTATATCCTGTAAGTTCAATCCATTTGAGTAATAAATTG
The DNA here is from genome assembly GCA_029206835.1 of Rana muscosa. NCBI lineage: Eukaryota > Metazoa > Chordata > Amphibia > Anura > Ranidae > Rana > Rana muscosa. The sequence goes on along the minus strand of CM055119.1, from coordinate 182,833,074 downwards.
TGTCTTTTAAAACTAAACTTAGGTGCGCCTCCCTCCCCCTTCCTTTTCTGTTTTTTTCTTACAAGTTCTGGGAGTGGGACAGACTCTGGGGATGGCTGCTACCTGAATTATTCCTATTATCAGTTCTCCTGGACAATATATACTATATAACTATACTAAGGACTTAACCTATTGTTATGCGCCAATGTGTTTTTACTTTTTATCCGTTTTTAATACCTTCTTGGGCCATTTGACTGCATAGGCTTTTTTCTGGGAAAAGGTAATTTTTTTTAAGCCTCTATCATATTTCTCTCTAATGCCCTATACACACGATCGGATTTCTGATGAAATAAAATCCGATGGAATTTTCCGTCAGAATTCCGATGAAGCTGACTTCCATCAGTCATGCATACACACCATCAGACAAAATTCCGACCGTACAAAACGCGGTGACATATAACACTCCGACGAGCCGAGAAAAATGAAGTTCAATGCTTCTGAGCATGCATTGACTTGATTCTGAGCATGCGTGGGTTTTTTCTCCGTTGGAGTTCCACACAGACGATCGGTATTTCCTATCGTTTTTTTTTTTCCATCGGAAAAATTTAAAACATGTTCTATTTTTTTACACCGATGGAAAAAAGTCAGATGGGGCCCACACACGATGATTTTTTCAGATGAAAAAAGTCCATCAGACTTTTTTCATCGGAGAAAAAGATTGTGTGTACAGGGCATAAGGGATAAGGACACGTCTCCAATCATACTTGGATGTCCTGGGGAAGAAGTAAGACTTTTTTATTTTTTTGTGGCTGTGGTTGTCTCAACCAATGAATGATGACCCCATATTTATCTTGAAACAAAATGAACATATTATTTTCCAGGAAACCTTTGGTTTGCACCATAGCTTGCCATCGCTGTACGATCGTGCCTAATGCCTATACTGACATTCAGGATATATTTAAGCCAATAATTGCAGTAAGGAACAAGCTCAAAGTGTTTCTGGGCCGACTCTGTTTCTAAAAAGTCTGAACTCTCCAACTATTGAAGAACAATTCCATTTAATTCTATCAGAATTATGTCATTAAGCTCCTGAATCGAGGAACATTTTAGTGTAATTGCTTTTGCAATGGACAGATTACTTCACCTTACAACAAAGCGATGAAAAGTAACTGCTGTATTATAGCTTGGAAGCCATCCATGTTAAACTTTCTGTCCTTGGTAACCATGGCAACCACTAAAAGGTAACGCCGGGAAAACTGGAGGTTTCCAGAATACGACTTGCAAGCCATATAGTTGTGATGTAGATTAATAAATTGAATCCAGACACCTTTTATCCCATTATAGTCTTGCACTCCACATGTTATGATTTGTGACTAGGAATACCCTTAAAAAAAATGTATTATCCTATTTATTATTATTATTATTATTATTATTATAATACACAATATATATAATGCTAGCAGTTTGCAGGGGGTTTTTCGATATAAAGGGAGACAGTACAGTTATAATACAATTCAGTACAAGAGGGTTAGATGCTCATCACATCAACAAGGTTGTAGCCATGGATTTATTTAGGGCATATAGATAAAGACCCCACGTAAACAATTATATAAAAGCACAACATTTATTATACATGAAGTTTAAAATCACATATAGCCACATACAGTATGTTCATTGTAGAGGTCACACGTTTTTTTTTTTCATCCAGCAATCCACATGTAAACTCAACGCATTATGAATTTTATAAAAACTGAATAATAAAACTGAAAGTGTGTGTCTTTACAATAAAAAAAGAATTAGGACAAGAGCATTTCCGGATAGGCAAGTTATATAAATGTATTGGAGAATTTTATCCTGGATATGTTTTTTCTTTAATAGCTCCTTTTCAGTTGTGGCAGATAATCCATAGGATAGATTCTACTGCTACTAATAAATTCTAATTCACAAATACAATTGATTACCTGCAAACAGTAATATATGTCTAAGCAGAGAAAAATAATTTGGAAACTGTCAATACCTCCAAATAGACTGCTTATTCCTTTAAGAGTCGCCTGCTATCTAAACAAATCCCGCGTGCCAGCTGCGGGAATTTTTAAGGTAATTTTAGGGAATTACTCTTTAATCAATAATTTATGCAAAAGTGCGAGTGTGGCTTTAATTTTAATTAGAAAGCCTTAATGATCTCCCTGAGCTTTCACTCCGGGGAGCAATTTCTTAGGAGGAGAACCGTTTGAACACAAGGATAAAGGGGAACCTGATTTTTTTTATTCAAAAGAGCCCTTTGCTTGTTTTTTTTGTTTTGTTTTAAGTTTATTTTTTTGGAAAAGGTGCAATTTTGACTTTTATTTATAAAAATACACAAAAGAATGACACCCTTTTATTTATTTTCTTCAAAGAAACATATTTTTCTTTGTACAAAAAAAAAACACCATCACTTTTGCATTCATTATATTCATTGTAAGGATTTAAACAAACTTTGATGCCAGGTTTTATTGTCCTGTTCAGATGTTTGCTTTAACCCTTTCCCGCCGAGCGGACGCATATATGCGTCCTCGGCTTTCAGGGGTTATACCGGGATGATGCCTGCAGCTGCAGGCATCATCCCGGTACCGTTGTTTAGAGCCGGCGATTGGCTTTCCAGGTATAACAACAGATGTGGCTAAAAGCCGCTCGGTTGTTATACCGGAGAAGCGGGAGGGGACATCCCCCCCTCTCCTGCCGCCTCCGCCGCTCTGACCGGGCCTCCTGTCCCACCGAGAGACCCGATCCATGATCCGCCACCTTGGGCGCCTAGAGGGAGACTGAATCAAAGCTGCGAACGGCTTTGATTCCGTCTCTTCACTGTAACCACGGAAGCGACGTCATGACGTCACATCCGGGTTACTCGGCTGCCAATGGCGCCGGATTTAAAAAAGTACACAGTATTCAGAATCGCCGTTTTCAGCGATCTGAATACTTTGAAGTGCAAAGGAGGGATTGGGGGTCTTTTAGACCTCCGATCTCTCCATAAAGAGTACCTGTCACCACTTATTACTGTCACAAGGGATGTTTACATTCCTTGTGACAGCAATGAAAATGATCAATTTTTTTTTTTTTAAAACACTATTTTTTATTATAAAAACAAATAAAATAAATAAGAAAAAAAAATAAAATTTTAAAGCGCCCCTGTCCCCGCGAGTGAGGTGCGAAGTTCCGTCTTGCCTATTTTGATGCCTCGTAAGGAGGCTACAGTATCTGGGAAAGGTATCTAGACAGAGGTTCTAAGGCTAAGTTGAACAGGAGGGGAGAGAGAGGGCATCCCTGCCTGATCCCCTTATGTAGGCGGAGTCCAGCAGCAACAAGTCTAGCTGAGGGCGCCGTATACATGGCATTGATAAGGTGGCAGAAGGGGCCTGAGAATCCCATTTTAGACAGGGTGAGGGAAAGCCAGTCAAAACTTACGTTGTCAAAGGCTTTTTCTGCGTCTAGCGTGATGATGGCATAGTCTCCCGTGGGATCTTGTTTGGCTCGTTCAAGGACCAGGAGTACCTTACGTATGTTAAGGGTGGCTGTCCGCCCTTTCACAAAGCCTGATTGGGCCGGGTGAATGAGGTCCGGGAGGATGACCGCTAGTCTGGAGGCCACAATCTTCGAAAGAATTTTGACATCCAGGTTGAGTAGTGAAATAGGCCTGTAGGAGCCCGGTTCTAGAGGGTCTTCAGGCAGATTCATTTTTTCAAGGAAGGCCTGGGCCATTTTATGGTCGATAGGGTCGGGTGCGTAGAGGGCCGTGTAGTATTCCAGCATGGTTTTATTTATGTGAAGTGGGGTAGAATGTGTATTTCCCAAGCGGTCCTGTAGCGAGGTAATGTGCGTCGGACGGTAGGTGCCCTTGCAGAGTCTGGATAGGAGTTTGCCAGCCTTATTACCAAATTTATGGAGAGAGGCATCTAGATGTGATTTTTTCATGAGTTCCATGGTGTCTGCCCAGGTGTCGAAGGCATGTTTAGCCGCCGACCACTCCGCCGTGGCAGCCGGCGAAGTGGAGGTGGCGAGGATGCGTTGTGCGAGGTGGAGTCTATCGCTGGCCAGTTTAAACTTCAAAAGTGCATTTCTTTTAAAGGAAGTGACATATGAGATGATCCGACCCCTCAGGTATGCTTTTCCTGCATCCCAGAGAAGGTTTGGATCCCCTGCGTGTGGAGCATTAGCGGAGGAGAATTCGCAGCAAAGAAAACGCATACGGAAGTCGCGCCCGCATATAAAAACGGTGTTCAAATCACACATGTGAGGTATCGCCGTGATCGTCAGAGCGAGAGCAATAATTATAGCCGTAGACCTCCTCTAACCTAGTAGCCGTAAAAAAAAATTAAAGCGTCGCCTATGGAGATTTTAAGGTACCGTAGTTTGTCGCCATTCCACGAGTGCGGGCAATTATAAAGCATGACATGTTTGGTATCTATTTACTCGGCGTGACATCATATTTCACATTATACCAAAAAATTGGACTAACTTTACTTTTTAATTTTTTTAAAATTCATGAAAGTTAATTTTTCCAAAAAAGTTGCGTTTAAAACACAGCTGCACAAATACTGTGTGACATAAAATATTGCAATGATCGCCATTTTATTCTCTAGATTTTCTGCTAAAAAAATATATATATAATGTTTGGGGTTTCTAAGTAATTTTCTAGCAAAAAATACGCATTTTAACTTGTAAACTCCAAATGTCAGAAACAGGCTTAGGCATGAAAGGGTTAAAGAATAGAAGGGCTTTCTTTCATTGTTACCACCTAAGTAGTCTCACTGTTGTGGCCAATAAGATTCTTAGAAAGAATCTGGTCTAAAATGTATTTTCAATGGCAGAGGATACCTGTAAAATATGGCATTCAGCTATGTGCAGACTTTTTGGGAACAGCAGCGTGTAAGAGGGGTCATGGTATTAAAGAGGAGGTCCAGTCTGGGTGAAAAAAAAAATAAAGTCTGCAGCTACAAATACTTTTAATCACTTTTAATCACTTGCCAACCAGGCCAATTCTGACATTTCTCTCTTACATGTAAACATCATATTTTTTTTGCTAGAAAATTTTACATAGAACCTCCAAACATTATATATGTTTTTTTAGCAGAGACCCTAGAAAATACATTGGCGGTCATTACAACTTTTTATCTTGCACGGTATTTGCACAGCAATTTTCAATCGCGTTTGCTTTAAAAAAAAATAAAACAGTAAAGTTAGCCCATTTTTTTTGCATAATGTGAAATATGAAGTTACGCCAAACAAATAGATACCTAACATGTCACGCTTCAAAATTGCACACGCTCGTGGAATGGCCCCAAACTTCGGTACTTAATAATCCCCATAGGTGACGCTTGAATTTTTTATTTACTGGTTACATGTTTTGAGTTACAGAGGAGGTCAAGGGCTATAATTATTGCTCTCGCTCTAACGTTCGCGGCGACACTTCACATGTGTGGTTTGAACACCGTTTTCATATGTGGGCGGAACTTACGTATGCGTTTGCTTCTGCGCGCGAGCACACGGAGACAGGGGCACTTTAAAAAAAAAAAAATGTATTGTTAATTTTACTTAAAATTTTTTAGTTTGACACTTTGTCAAAAAATTGATCACTTTTATTCCTATTACAAGGAATGTAAACATCCCTTGTAATAGGAATATGGTGTGACAGGTCCTCTTTACAGTGAGACATGGGGTCAATAAGAACCCACATCTCACCTCTAGGCTGGGAAGCTGGGAAGCCTGAAATAAAAAAAATTTAATGCAGAGGCCGGGCGTGACGTCATAGCATCGCGCCCGGCCTCCGACTATCATAGAGACTCTGGTGACCATCTGGTACACCGTAAATCTCTATGGTAATAATCCTGGGCCGGCGGATCCGTTCTCCGACTCACCAATCACAGCGGTGAGTTGATAGAAGCACCGGAGGGTGGCGGAAGGGGGGGATGTCCCCTCTCCTCGCTCGTAAGAGCGATCAAGCGGCTGACCAGCCACTATGATTGTTCTTATGGTGTAGGGAATCGCCGGCTGAAAAAGTTGATATCTGAATGATGCCTGTAGCTGCACCCATCATTCAGATATCCCCACACAAAGCCCAGGACGTCATATGACGGCCAGCCGTTGGCAAGTGGTTAATAGAACACTTACCTGTCCAGGGAGCCCGTGATGCCGGCACCTCAGCCAATCTTCGAATTGACTCCCGGGAGCTGCCGCCGCCGATCCATGCGATCTGCGGCCGTGTCATTGTTATCTTAATGACATCCAGAAACTTTGCAAAAGTGCGATTGCCGGAATCACCCAAGCGATGCGATTCGAGTGCGAGGAAAAAAGGGTCCTGCACCATTTTGGTGTATGGCTAAATGACTGTACGGCTGAAATCGCACCGCACAGACATCACATGTAATGTGCACAGGAATGAGGTGCAAATCAAATGCAATGTCTGCGATTACACCATCATGTACCTAGACTTAGAGTGAAGGAGTTAAAGTTTTTACATTTTTGCTACTTATATCTGGTAAAATATAGGGCTTATGCAAATATATGGAAGGGATGGGATTTTACATTTTACTGACACGTGATCACTGTTGCCAATTGTCAGTATTTTTATTGGCAGCCAGTAAAAAATGGGCACCTTTCTCCTGCCAGTAAATGCCAATGACAGGAAAAGGTTGCCAGTAAAAAATATGGCTTTGACGCTCTGCTCGGAACTGCGCATACACAGTTCTGTAGCCGGCCGAGACCACCCAAGTGCCTGCTACAGTATGTTAGAGCGGCACCAGCAGGGGGGCGGGCCTGGCAGAGGCGGTACCTGAGAGTGTCGTGTGATGTCATAGTGCACGGTAGTCAAGCAGAGAGCGGCCGGAGCATCGTGGAGCAAGGCAAGCCGGGAGTGGGACTGTCAGTGCTGTTTGGGCTGGAGTGGACTGAAGGGACCTCCTGGTGTGGAGAGAGACTGTCTATATCAAAAATAAAATAAGAAATATGTTTTTTACCTTAATATCTACTTTAAAGCATGTGGCTAATTGCATTTTATACTTGTTTGTAGCCTAATTACTGAAATTTACACCTAAAACTGTAATTTAGTAACTTGGCTTTGCCAGCAAATTTTGGGTCGTGTCGGTAAATTTCAATCTGATAGGTTGGCAACACTGCATGCGATTGCTGTGACCAGCTAAATACCATGGACTGTCTACTTTCCAAAAAGGGGTTATTTTAACCACTTGCCGACCGCTGCACGCCGATATACATCGGCACAATGGCAGCGGTGGGCAAATGGACGTACCTGTACGTCCCTTTTAAGAAGCCGTGCCGGCCCCGCAAACTCGATGTTCACCGGCGGCCCGCGATTGTGTCACGGAGAGGCAGAATTGGGATATACCTTTGTAAACAAGGCATTTCCCTGTTCTGCCTAGTGACAGGACAGTAAACTACTGCTCCCTGTGACCTGTCATGTCACTGGTAGCCCATCCCCCCCACAGTTAGAATCACTCCCTAGGACACACTTAACCCCTTTATCGCCCCCTAGTGTTTAACCCCCTTCCTTGTCAGTGTCATTTACACAGTATTCAGTGCATTTTTATAGCACCGATCGCTGTATAAATGACAATAGTCCCAAAATAGCGTCAAAAGTGTCCAAAGCGTCCGCCAAATAAACGAATACATTTTTTAAAAAAATAATGATTAAAAAAATGCCATAAATCTATCCCCTTTTTTGTAGACACTTTAACTTTTGCGCAAACCAATCAATATATGCATATTTGTTTTGTTTTTTACCAGAAATATGTAGAAGAATAAAAATCGGCCTAAACTGAGAAAAAATTAGCTTTTTTTAAAAAAATGGGGATATTTATTATAGCAAAAAGTACAAAATATTGTGTTTTTTTTCAAAATTGTTGCTCTTTTTTTGTTTATAGCGCAAAAAATAAAAATCGCAGAGCTGATCAATTACCACCAAAAGAAAGCTCTATTTGTGGAAATAAAAATCACAGTGGTGATTAAACACCACCAAAAGAAAGCTTTATCTTGAAAAAAAAATAATTTGGTATAGTGTTGCATGACTGAGTAATTGTCATTCAAAGTGTGACAGCGCTAATGGTTGAAAATTGGCATGGGCAGGAAGGGGGTGAAAGTGTCTGGTATTGAAGTGCTTAAAAGAGAAGTATGGGAATGTTTTTTTTTTTACTTACCTAGGTGGATGCAGCATTGGTCCCCCGCCGGTTCTAAAGCCTCGTACACACGACCGTTTTTCTCGCCCAAAAAAATGCTGGGAGAACTTTTTGCAGAGAAAACCGTTCGTGTGTATGGTTTCTCGTCAGGAAAACTGCCGGGAATCTCGACGAGAAAAATGGAGAACCAGCTCTCTATTTTCTCGTCGTGATTCTCGTCAGCCTGTTTCCCGACGAGAAAACCGTGCGTATATGTACGAGGCTACAAGCTTACCTGTCCCCAGGTAAGCCAGCGCATGCTCGATGAGACTTCGACGCATGCGCGGTAGCTTACAAGGGTAGTGTAGGGTGAAGCAAGATGGCGGCGATGGCATCGAATGTGACGAGCGCATGCTCGTCGTAGTCGATGACGTCACCGCGTTCTTGCCATTCAAAAGAACGGCCGCTCTTTTGAATGTGCGTGTGTACACAGGGCTTGGGAAGAAAAGCTTGCCAGGAATCCCGTGGAGAAAACCAACGTTTTTTTTTTTTCGATGGGATTCTCGACCGTGTGTACAGGGCTTTAGATTGAGAGCCAAGCCATCAAACACCGCCGATTGCTCGGTTCTCAGAGCTCCATGAGCAGAAATCTCTCTGCTCTGCCCCCCGGCACTCACTGGAGTGCTGGGCTTGTGAGGGGACGGGAGCGGCCAGCTCTGGCTATAAGTGGCCCGCTGAGAGGCTGACCCAGATGACAGTCCAGGCATGTGGGGGGATCCTGACCACATGGTGGTGATCTTTCCTGAGCCTGGACTGGCTTCAGTCCGCTGTCTGCTGAAAATGGGTCACAGGAGTGCAGAACAAACTTGACTCCTGTGATCCATGGGAGAAGTACAGCCAAACAAGCTTTGGCTGTAATTCTCCCTTAAAGCGGAGCTCCGCCAAAATATTTTTTTTTTAAAGGCCAGCAGCTACAAATACTGCAGCTGCTGACTTTTAATATTAGGACACTTACTTGTCCAGGAGTCCAGCGACGTCGGCAGCAGAAGACGAGCAATCGCTCGTCACTCTGCTGCCCCCACCGCCATCCTCGGTGAGGGAACCAGGAAGTGAAGCCTTGCGGCTTCATTGCCCGGTTCCCTACGGCACATGCGTGAGTCGCGCTGCGCCGTTCTCACTGGTCCCCGTTGTGTTCTGGGAGCCGAGTGTTTCCCAGAACACAACAGGTATTCTGCGGGAAGTGACGTACTACCCGTTGATTACCCACAGAGAGGACTCCCGGAAGTGGGTGCAAATACCTGTCTTAGCCAGGTATCTGCACCCCCCTCCCCCCTGAAAGGTGCCAAATGTGACACCGGAGGGGGGGCGGAATCCAATGAGCGGAAGTTCCACTTTAGGGTGGATCTCCGCTTTAAGGACACATTTATGGTGACAAATAAAGAATTATAACTAGACTGATATTTTTGGCACTCTACACAAGTTGGCTATCCCGGGGGGCCCAAAAAAGGCTCTCCTAGGAAACCAAAGCATTCATAATACCTTAATCATCTCCTCTGATTGGAACCCCCGGTGAGCTTGGAATCCACCACCCTAATCTCAGTCTAATCTGCAACGACAGCTCTCATAATTGTGGTTCTACAGTAAGTTAAAATATATCACCTGTATATGTACACGCATAGACACAATGTATAATATAGAGAATATCACATCTTCCATCAGATCATTTTTATCTCAAGCAATTCATTTTGCAGCGCGAATGTACCACGCAGCTTTGACGCCGCACTTAAGAACTCAAGCTCTGATCTGAATAATAAGTTTTTGTGTAACAAGGCTTTTTTTTTTTACGGTAAAAATGAAACTACATCTTGCTTAACATTGCGCAGTCTTTGCTGATACACATTTTTTTTTTGTTATAGCACAAATCTATGCATTATGCATTCCCGTGCTCTGGGTTATGAGTGTGCTACAAGCTGGCCTTGGACATCACTGATGCCTGATTCATAGAAAATTTCATTAATCTCTGCAGCGCAGGGAGTTTGCAGAGAGCTTGAGATTGGAAATGAACCCAGGGCTGTGGGTTATAGGGAAGCACAGATGAATCGGCAGTAAGGATTCAAGAACATCATTTGAAAAAAAAAAGAAGAAAGGGAGCACTTAGCATAACAACAATTTTGTGCGGGGTAATATGTTACCGACAGACAATTATACTGAATTAAACAATAGCCACTGACAAATATAAAGTAAAAATAAAAGTAAAACAGAGAAAAATATTACAGATATTTTCTTTCAGAAGTGATATATACTGTATGTATATATATATATATATATATATATATATATATACATACAGTATATATATATATATAGGGCTTTTTTTCTCAAACAATAGGTGCTGGAACTCAACCACGGCCCCCCAAAACCCCTCCCCTATACACACCCTCCAAATCACATCAAATAGTGGGTGTGGTCAGTCAAATTTCACAAACAGTAGGAGGGTCTTAAAGGGGCATTAAATACCAGAATTTCATTACATACAGAGTGCAGAGTTCAGAGGGGGTTACACACAGATTGCAGAGCTGTCACTTGTAAACACAGAAACCGGACTTGTGTTTACTAGTGATTGTGATTAACAGCCCCCCCCCCAAAGGGTCTGAGCCAGAGGTGGTGGAACTGATTTCCACCAAGTTCTCCATGAAAAAAAGCCCTGTATATATATATATATATATATATATATATAAACGTATACAAACGAGGGGTCTTTAAAAAGTTTCCACACTTTTATATATGAGTTAAAAAATGCAGAAATGTTTTGAGGAAGCTTTGTGTGCATATATACTGTGTGTGTGTGTATATATATATATATATATATATATATATATATATATATATACATAGTATCTCACAAAAATGAGTACACCCCTCACATTTTTGCAAATATTTTATTACATCTTTTCATGTGACAACGCTGAAGAAATGACACTTTGCTACAATGTAAAGTAGTGAGTGTACAGCTTGTATAACAGTGTAAATTTTCTGTCCCCTCAAAATAACTCAACACACAGCCATGAATGTCTAAACCGCTGGCAACAAAAGTGAGTACACCCCTAAGTGAAAATGTCCAAATTGGGCCCACAGTGTCAATATTTTGTGTGGCCGCCATTATTTTCCAGCACTGCCTTAACCCTCTTGGGCATGGAGTTCACCAGAGCTTCACAGGTTGCCACTGGAGTCCTCTTCCCCTCCTCCATGATGACATCACGGAGCTGGTGGATGTTGGAGACCTTGCGCTCCTCCACCTTCCGTTTGAGGATGTCCCACAGATGATCAATAGGGTTTAGGTCTGGAGACATGCTTGGCCAGTCCATCACCTTTACCCTTTAGCTTCTTTAGCAAGGCAGTGGTCGTCTTGGAGATGTGTTTGGGGTCGTTATCATGTTGATCTATCTATCGCTGTTCCCATTCCAGAGAAATCAATCTAATGACTTCTCTTGATTCATTTGATGAGTGCTTCAGCAAATAAACACTCATCAGTGTATTCTGACAGCATAGGAGTCTCCACTGTCAGAATGCAATAACCCCTCACTTGGGTGAATGGTGCAATCCATATAGTTTTTTTTTTTTTATCAGCCCCCTGAGCGGATTTTTTTTTTTTAATTACCATTGTATGACCAGCCTCTTGTTGCAAAGACATGTTTTCAACAAGCTCACCTTGTAGACATCCTAACATTAGGCTACATATATGTTTAATGCAGTGGGTGTTTTTGGTAGCCCCATAGTGTTGTGTCAAGTTTACCTTAAAGACAGACATTTTATGAATCTTTAGCAGGTTAGAGACTTTGCTTCAAATTTCCAGGAACTTTTGTTATAATCATTTTTTTTTTATATTCTCCTGCCCACCCCTGTACAATATACCTCTGCGTTTTGGAGTTATTTGGGAGCTTGTATATGTTATATGTTTTAATTGGGGCACATTAATAAAGTTCTGGACAATATCTTAGCACCCTCCAAGATTATGGACAATCGTTCTAAAATGTAAAAACTATTCTGATAGTTTTACATAATGCACGTAGGACACCCAACATTAGAGGTGACTTATTCTTCCAAAGCAAATACACTTTTGCAAACTGGTACTGACTAGTAATCCAATCTTTCCCTTCTCCCCCATTTTTTCTCCATCACTTAGCTAATGAGACCCCAAAGCTGATGGAGAGAGACAAGGAAGGGTCAAACAACGATAATATGCAGGCACCTTACATCCTCTTTATCAACTGATGATGTCATTGGTCGTTAGGAGTTTGGCAGCTAGAAGGTTGTAATGCTGTATAATGAAAACCTGTGGCTTTGTGTAACTAAAAGACAGATTTTATACACCCATCGGCTTATATACAATTTTGGGGCAATTTTTAAGCATTTTGCCAAGGCATCCCTGAAGAAACCTCAAGGCACCCCTAATAAACAGTCAGTCTACACTGAACTTGGACTGATTCTGTAAGTGTACATATGCTGGCCTTTATGAATGACTTAGGTTCTGTCAAGTCAATAGCCAACTTTTATTCAAATATTTGATCTCCAATTATCATTCTGACTGGTGGAGAAGCTTTGAAGACTTTGTAAAAACCTGTTTTCAGATCGTAACCTAAGTCTGTGTCCTAATTTATGTCTAAGCATGGTAGCTATCTATACATTAGTAAATGCATTTTCTTAAGCTGAAGATGCAGCTATCATGGTTCTATGGCCATAGCATTGAATTAATATAGGGAATTGGCAAAAACTCCAGGCTTGTTGGAGGTGTGTCTGTAGGCACCTTGGCTGTTCAAAAGAGAAGCCCAACCCTTGGCTATTTCCAAAAGTCATAATTTGCTTAATCCAGCTACAGGCAAATTTCAGCCTACCGACCACATTTTGAAAAGAAGAGTAGGTTTGTGCCTGGAACAAGAGCTATGTGTTTGTATTATTAGTTTACCCTACTTAGGCTCATGACAACTTCACTTTAAGACAAGCAACACAGTAGATTAGTCTGTCTGTTCCCATGCTTGTAGAGGTTTTCAGAGACAATTAAAATTCTCAATGTGCACAGATAAAATGTCTTAAGGCTCCCAATTGTCATGAATGATGATGTCTCTGTGTTCAGGGAACTACGCCAATAACAATGTTACTGCCATATCAGTACCTTTCCGAGCAAAAACATAATTCTGCTAATAGACATGGGAAGTGTGTTTGTCTCAGGGTGAACTAACCAAGGATGAATTAAAAAAATTCTTACAAAAAAATGTATATAATAAAGTATATCTAAAGGCAAAACTTTATTTTTTTAGTTTTTAACAGAGTGAATATGGATTACAACACGTATTCGTTTTTTATTGCTGTCTGTGTCCCCGTTAGGGAGATTCACTCTCTCTATTTGTCCTGTTTATTGTTATCATCGAAAGTAAAAATAAAGAAAGCCCCAAATCTTTGGTTGTCCCTAGAAAAGCAATAGAGGGGAAATGTTCCAATAGGGACACTAGTTCTGGTGACCTGGGGGTCCCCAAAAAATTCCCTTAAATTGCAGGGATTATCTCTCACTTCCGGTGTTAGCTACAAGACAGGGAGATCTCCCCAATGGGACACAGAAGGCAAAAAAATAAACTGACAAGGGTTATAACCCTCCCCTTATGCCATGTACACACAATCGGTTTTACAGATAAAAACAGTCCGATGGACTTTTCTCATCGGACAAACCGATCGTGTTTGGGCCCCATCTGTCTTTTTTCCATCGGTGAGAAAAAATAGAACATGTTTTAAATTTATCCGATGGGAAAAAAACGATAGCAAATTCTGATCGTCTGTGTGGAACTCCATCGGACAAAAAACCCACGCATGATCAGAATCAAGTCGACGCATGCTCAGAAGCATTGAACTTCATTTTTCAAGGCTTGTCGGAGTGTTTTACGTCACAGCGTTTGGGACGGTTGGATTTTTGACTGATGGTGTGTAGGCAAGACTGATGGAAGTCAGCTTCATCGGATTTCCGATGGAAAAATCCATCGGATTAGAATCCATAGGAAATCCGATCGTGTGTACAGGGCTTTACTCTATCCAAAATAAAATAAAAGTTTTTCCTATAGTTCTAATTTAAGGCTTACTATTAATAATAATGGCAGAATACGTTTTATTTTTGTTTTTCAGCATTTTCTTCTCTTATTCTTACTTAGTAGACTTAACTCACTTAGGTCCTAGGTTGACAATGATCACTTACTGTACTGTATCTGTGGGGGGAGCAGCATTGTCACCCTAGGTTGCTGTCCTGATTTGGCCTATACTTTCTCACTCTTTATCTCCGTTACATAGAAGAGTGTTGTTTTGTAGTTCACAGAATATACCCGGGAAGGCAGATAACCCTTTTTTTGATTTTAGTTCGGTGCATAGGAAAGTTACAGGGACAAAATATTTCAGGGATAAGGATCAACATGATTTTTTTTTGTACTTGAAGTAAATATACTTAGCCTACAAAAGAAAACTAATGCAACCACCACATTTAAGGACTGATAAGCTGCAATATATTACATTTCTGTTCTTGGGTTTAGATATACTTATATACTCAAAATCATTTGGTTGCTGAGCTAATTGTTATCCATACATTTTTAATTAATTGACTAACTGTTTCTTTTATTTTATGTTTTGCAGAATACTGGAACTGCTGAAGGACCAAACACAAACAAAGTATGAATGTTGAACAAGATGACATTACATCCACAGCAGATGATGATAGGTCCTAGGTTCAACAGGGCCTTATTTGACCCCCTTTTTATTGTGCTGTTGGCTCTTCAACTTCTCGTGGTGGCCGGGTTGGTTAGGGCTCAGACCTGCCCTTCTGTATGTTCCTGCAGTAACCAGTTTAGCAAAGTCATTTGCACCAGACGGAACCTACGAGAAGTCCCGGATGGTATCTCCACCAACACGAGGCAACTTAACCTCCATGAAAACCAGATACAAATAATCAAAGTGGACAGTTTTAAGCATTTGCGACACTTAGAAGTTTTACAGTTGAGTAGGAATCACATTAGGACGATTGAAATCGGGGCCTTTAACGGCTTGGCGAACCTGAACACTTTGGAGCTGTTTGACAATCGTCTGACTACCATTCCAAATGGAGCTTTTGAATATTTGTCAAAACTAAAAGAGCTTTGGCTGAGGAACAACCCCATTGAAAGCATTCCTTCCTATGCTTTTAATCGCATCCCTTCTCTGCGCAGACTGGATTTGGGGGAGATGAAAAGATTGTCCTATATTTCGGAAGGAGCTTTTGAAGGGCTTTCAAACCTTAGATATCTGAACCTTGGGATGTGCAACCTAAGAGAAATCCCCAATCTTACTCCTCTTGTAAAGCTAGATGAACTAGACCTTTCTGGGAACCATCTTTCAGTTCTGAGGCCAGGGTCATTTCAAGGATTAACCAATTTACAAAAACTGTGGATCATGCATTCCCAAATTCAGGTGATTGAGAGGAATGCCTTTGATGACCTTCAGTCACTCGTGGAGCTTAATTTGGCACATAATAATCTAACTACGCTGCCTCATGACCTTTTTACACCTCTACATAATTTGCAAAGGATTCAGTTGCACCACAACCCTTGGAACTGCAATTGCGACATTCTTTGGCTTAGTTGGTGGTTAAAGGAAATAGTCACTACAGGCAGCACATGCTGTGCTCGTTGTAGCACGCCTCCCAGTTTAAAAGGTACCCACATTGCTGAGTTGGACCAGAACTATTTTACATGCTATGCCCCAGTGATTTTGGAGCCACCCACTGATCTGAATGTTACAGAAGGGATGGCTGCTGAACTCAAATGTCGGGCATCAACATCATTGACTTATGTTAGCTGGATTACACCAAATGGATCCATAATGACTCACGGGGCTTACAAAGTGCGAATTGCTGTGCTCAATGATGGCTCACTAAACTTTACATCTGTAACGATGCGAGATACAGGATTGTACACATGTATTGTTAGTAACTCCGCAGGGAACACCACTGCCTCGGCGACACTGAATGTGACTGCGATTGATAATGGCTATACGTACTTTTCCACTGTCACTGTAGAGACTATGGAACCATCTCAGGATGAGGCCAGAACCACAGAACATCATGTGGGCCCTACACCAGTCCTTGACTGGGAAACCACAAATGCAACCACCTCTCTAATGTCGCAGAGCACAAGGTCCACTGAGAAACCCTTCACCATCCCGGTTACGGATGCAAATGGTGGAATGCCAGGGATAGACGAAGTTATGAAGACCACCAAAATTATCATTGGCTGTTTTGTGGCCATCACTCTTATGGCAGCTGTTATGTTGGTAATTTTCTATAAGATGAGGAAACAGCACCATCGGAAGAACCATCATGCTCCTACGCGGACTGTTGAGATTATTAACGTGGATGATGAACTCACAGCTGACACGCCCATTGAGAGCCACTTACCCATGCCCGCAATAGAACATGAGCATTTAAACCATTATAACTCTTATAAGTCCCCTTTTAATCACACGACAACCGTGAACACAATAAATTCAATACACAGCTCAGTGCATGAACCTTTATTGATTCGCGCAAACTCTAAGGACAATGTACAGGAGACGCAGATCTAAAATTCTGCAACATGGGAGAATAACAGCAAAAACAGACCATTTATATTAAAAAAAAAAGGAACGTAAAATGACTGGGCTAAATCTACTGTTTCCAATAAAAGTGTCTTTACAAAAAAGAAAAAAAAATAATAAAAAAACAAAGAAATTTATTTATTAAAAATTCTATTGTGATCTAAAATATTGAAATCCTGTGTATTCCTCAAGATGAGTTGGTTACACTTGGTTTTACCCAAGTTATATTTTTCATGTATTGAAACTTCCAAGAAAAGAAAAGATAATCTATATTGGCTTTTTATTGGGTAATGAAGGCTTGAATTGGGTCTACCGTTTTATTATTCCTAATTCATCTAGAGTTTAAACCTTTCTGAAAAAGCTCGGCATGAAATGCCATGGTATTGGTAGATTAAAAAGAGAAACATTTATTTTTTATTTTACTTAATGACCTATTCTGTATTTTGCAGAATTTATATTCTTTGAGAAAATATAAATATACACAGAATTCAATTAAAAAATGATCGATCATTTACATGGTCAGAAGATGAGATAAATTTGTATCTCTGAACACAAAGTTATGAATAAAACAAATTTTTTGTTTTTTGTACTTGGGCAAGCTTTATTTAAAGGTCACCAACCAATGATCCACATGGGGAATTTGGATGAGAAGTGTCAAAGCTATACACTACAGGTCAAACGATTTATATTATTAAAAATAATAATTATAAATGTTATTGTTGGTTAGAAATGTTATTCATTTGTATTATTTGAAAAAATACCTATTTTAGAACATATCAGTTATACCTGTTCAAAGGTGTTAATTTTTCTTTTCTTTTTTTTTTTTTTTGCCTAAAAAACTTGATATAATTGGGTTGGCCAACATAAATATTAGGTCAAAGTATACTAAGATTCTAAGACACCAGGTATAGGTACTCATGAAACCTACACATGTTTAGAAACTGCAAAAATGTAATAAAGATCAGCTCAAGGATCACTGCATCTAATGCCGCGTACACACGGTCGGAATTTCCAACAGAAAAAGTCCGATGGGAGCTTTTCGTCAGATATTCCAACCGTGTGTATGCCCCATCTGACTTTTTCTGTCGGAATTTCCGACTGACTTATGCCGTGTACACACGAACAGATTTTCCGTCGGCAAAAACTTGGACGGTTTTTCCGACGGAATTCCGCTCAAACTTGGCTTGCATACACACGGTCACACAAAAGTTCTCCGAACATTCGACCGTCAAGACTACGACAAGCCAAGAAAATGAATTTCAATGCTTCTGAGAATGAGTCGAATTGTTTTTGAGCATGCGTTGGAATTTAGTGCGTTGGAATTGCTACAGACGATCGGAATTTCCGATCTGATTTTTTTTCCGTCGGAAAAATAGAGAACCTGCTCTCTATCTAAG
Organism: Rana muscosa; assembly: GCA_029206835.1. Classification (NCBI taxonomy): domain Eukaryota; kingdom Metazoa; phylum Chordata; class Amphibia; order Anura; family Ranidae; genus Rana; species Rana muscosa. Next base: position 182,814,917 of record CM055119.1, on the reverse strand, counting down.
TCCGTCAGAAATTCCGACAGAAAAAGTCCGATGGGGCATACACACGGTCAGAATATCTGAAGAAAAGCTCCCATCGGACTTATTCTGTCAAAAATTCCGACAGTGTGTACGCGGCATTGGATAGAGAGCAGGTTCTCTATTTTTCCGACGGAAAAAAATCCGATCGGAAATTCCGATCGTCTAGCAATTCCAACGCACTAAATTCCAATGCATGCTCGGAAACAATTCGAAGCATGCTCTGAAGCATTGAAATTTATTTTCTCAGCTTGTCGTAGTGTTGTACGTCACCGCATTCTTGACGGTCGAACGTTCAGAGAACTTTTGTGTGACCGTGTGTATGCAAGCCAAGCTTGAGCGGAATTCCGTCTGAAAAACCATCCAAGTTTTTGCCGACGGAAAATCCGTTCGTGTGTACGCGGCATTAACCTCCACTTTTTTCAACAACCCAAAAAAACTAAAAATATTGTTACATTGGTAGGTCAACAGTCAAACCAAAATGAACCAATATATACATCGTAATATACCAATACATTTTTATTTATATATATATTTTTTTACATAATATGAATTGTTCACAGTACAGTACAATTCTGTTCACAATAATTTTGACATATATTTTAAAGCTGAATTAGATTGGGGTGGATTTACTAAAACTGGAGAGTGCAAAATCTGGTGCAGCTGTGTATGGTAGCCAATCAGCTTCTAGCCTCAGCTTGTTCAATTAAGATTTAACAAAAAACCTGAAAGCTGATTGGTTTCTATGCAGAGCTGCACCAGATATTGCATTCTCCTATTCTATTACCCTTAATGTTCATAGTCCTACTCCCACTTTCCTTTACAGCTGATGGGCAAGGTCTGAATACAATTGCAAACCAAAAACAAAAAATACCAAGGAATGGATCACCTTAAAAGTCAGTTTCTTGGTATTTTTGTTTATAGTCTATGACTGATTGGATGTGGTGCCCTCATCCTATGCCCTGGCCTGAGCATCACATGCCTCTATATTTTGATTCTGAATATAATTGCAGAGTGCAAGTGCAATGGTCACTGGAGTTTGACCACTCTGCCCAGTATACTTCCTATTCTAACAGACACTTCCCTCTCTTCCTAAGTGCTACAAATCTGTGTGAGGGCACATGTAGTGAAAGTTTGGGCATTTTCACATCATTGCCAGCATTGAGCACTGGAGTGGGAGTGCAGAAAGTGAAAGGAGTACTTTAAAGCATTTCTTCACATAACAAAGTACTATAAAGAGAGAAAAAAGTGAGGCTGTAATTTGACTTTCAAGTATATGTAAACCCTCACCTTGTATAACAACCCATTCAGTTTAATAAATATATATATATATATATACTGTATATACTCGCGTATAAGCCGAGTTTTTCAGCACATTTTTTTGTGCTGAAAATGCCCCCCTCGGCTTATACTCGAGTCACCTTTTTGCGCTTCATCTCCCAGACTTTGGGGACCAGGTAAAAACTTGGCACACATGTAGCCCCACTCTTCCTCTACAAGTGTGCAAAGTTTGGTGTCCGGGGGACCTAGGGCCGGGGAGCACCGATTTTTCAAAGCCGGGCACCCCTTCCATAGACTCCCATGTTAAACGGTAATTTCTCCGGTAAATTTGGGGACCCGGTACCGGCCGGCCGTAGGTCCCCTGGAAAGCAGAGGGACTGGCAGTAACACCAGGGATTTTACACAAAGGAAGCAATACAAAGAGAACAGGATACTTATTTGTATAATACATGGTATAGCAGGCACATACCAGGAACATGAAATGTTAGGTTTACATATTCTTTAAACACTATAGCCAACACAAACTTTACCAATACAAACTCAAATATGTATGTATCACTGTTCATAAATGATATGATTTCATGTGTATGATATTTAAATTGCAGTTGCAACTACATTTATTGGTATTATATAGCTGTACATTACTGATATATTTTTGGAAATATTTTTGGTGTGGGAAACATCAGATGGAGGCCGAAATTCAAAGGAAGTGCTAAATCTTGATACCCCAATCAAACAAACTGTAGGGCTCCAGAGCCCAACTCCAAGCTTCTGCCAGCTTGCTTCCAATGGGATATTAGCAATAGATAGGGTTGTTTTTTTTGGCCCTATGTAATAATAAAATCTTTAACATTTTTTTTATATTTGAACCTTCTGTGATGTGGACTATCTATTGCTAATATCAGATGAGGATATTCTCTCACTCTGTTGGCAGTTTTGTCTCAGTGAAGTAACACCACCAAAGTGCTTGAACAATGTGAAGCCCAGAATTTGCCTATTTCGCTCAAAGGAAAAATGTTGCAAGAGGAACAAGGAAGCTGCCATTGATTACATTTTTCGGAAACATTTTCAGGCTGTCATGCTGATATGGACCTTAGACTTTCCTAAACTGTATACTTGTTTTGGCTCAGTGATTCAAAGTATCAAAGCTCAAAGATCAGCATTACAACCAAGCAACAAGTATTTTCAATAGGAGCTCAGCAATACCAGCCCCAAGATTCCTGTTAGGACAGGCTTATGTTAATCCATGTACTGAGAAAAGGCTAATGAAAAGGTAAATTGCATAAAAAAGGTAACCTTTCCAACCCACCAATACCACCAAGATAAATATTTTAAAGCCATAGGTGGGGTCCATCATTGCTTTAAGAAAATGCAATATAAGATGCAATAGGAGATGTATGTTAGGGATTGATAAAGACTGTCAAATCTTAACGGTACTTGCTGGCAGTTCATAGTGACTGCAAGATCTGACAGTCTTTATCCATCCCTAACATATGTCTAATATTACATCTCATCGTGATTCTAATAACATCCCCTGCTCAAGACCTGAGCAATGGGGAGGCCTTTCCTCCAAAACACGTTGGCTTAACTTGATGCTCTTAAACAATAAACATTTCAAAATGTCCTCTAAGTCAGCAGTCACCAACCAGTAGTCCATGGACTACTGATGGTCCACGAGAAAATTTTGGTGGTCTCCAGGGGTTCTTCCGCTAATCAACATTGTGGCGGATGTATCCCACCCAATGTTGTTTCCATTGTTGTTCTCAATGCATACTGACAGTCAGTACTGTCAGCGGGCATTACTACCCCATGCCTCCTTGGTAGTTCCGGCTCCTGTGAACTCAGAGGAAGGCGCTGGGATTAGTGCTGAGAGTGGGGGGTGAAGAAAGGGGACTGCCATAGGCAAAGACTCTGGGAAGGAGCACAGAGCTCAAGCACATGGCTGGATAAGGAGTAGGGATGGGCTATCTGTTCAAGTCGAACATGAGTTCGACTCGAACATTGGCTGTTCGCCGAACAGCAAACAATTTGGGGTGTTTGCGGCAAATTCAAAAAGCTGCAGAACACCCTTTAAAGTCTATGTTGAGATCTAAAGTGCTAATTTTAAAGGTTTATATGAAAGTTATTGTCATAAAATGTGTTTGGGGACCCGGTTCCTGCCCCAGGGGACATGTATCAATGCAAAAAAAAGTTTTAAAAACAGCCGTTTTTTCGGGAGCGGTGATTTTAATAATGCTTAAAGTGAAACAATAAAAGTGAAATATTCCTTTAAATTTCATACCTGGGGGGTGTCTATAGTATGCCTGTAAAGTAGCGCATGTTTCCCGGTCCCAGTCTCTGCACAAAATTTCTAAAGGAAAAAAAGTCATTTATAACTACTCACGGCTGTAATGAATTTTTGGGTCCTGGCAATACAGATAAAAGTCATTGAAAGTCATTGAAAAAAAAAATGTGTGGGGGTCCCCCAAAATTCCATTACCAGGCCCTTCAGGTCTGGTATGGATATTAAGGGGAACCCTGTGCCAAATTTAAAAAAAAATTGCGTGGGGTTCCCCCCAAAAATTCACACCAGACCCTTATGCCAGCACGCAACCTGGCAGGCCGCAAGAAAAGAGGGGGGCCGAGAGTGCGCCCCCCTCCTGAACCGTACCAGGCCACTTGCCCTCAACATGGGGAGGCCTCATCCCCACAACCCTTGCCTGGTGGTTGTGGGGGTCTGCGGGCGGTGGGCTTATCGGAATCTGGAAGCCCCCTTTAACAAAGGGGGCCTCCAGATCCGCCCCCCTATGTGAATTGGTAAGGGGTACATTGTACCCCTACCATTTCACAAAAAAAGTGTCAAAATGTTAAAAAACCACATGAGACGGCTTGGGACAAGTCTTTTGTTAAAAATAAAAAAAATAAAAAAGAGATTCCAGCGATGTAATCCAATAAATCCATCCTCAATCTCCAGCGATGTAATCCAATTTTCGATCTCCAGCGATGGATGATCTCCACTTCTCCAGCGAGGAACAGCACACGATCCTGCCTCTGAAAAGGGGAAACGCCGGGGTTTCCCAGTGACGTGTATGGGTGACCCCGCCCCCCTCAGATGCAACGGGAAACCTGTGTTGCATCAGAGGGGGGCGTAGTCCCCCGTACACGTCACTGGGAAACCCTGGCGTTTCCTCTTGTCAGAGGGGGACAGGGTCACGTGACAGGTGGCCCCGACCTCAGCTACATAAGAGCTGTCAAGCTAGCGCCACGTCATTGGCTGGGTGCCTCCGGTGGAGGCAGGATCGTGTGCTGTTCCTCGCTGGAGTCGCTGGAGAAGTGGAGATCATCCATCACTGGAGATCGATACTTGGATTACATCGCTGGAGATCGAGGATGGATTTATTGGATTACATCGCTGGAATCTCTTTTTTTTTTTTTTAAAAAGGACTTGTCCCAAGCCGTGTCCTGTGGTTTTTAAAATTTTGACACTTTTTTTTGTGAAATAGTAAGGGTACCGGAATCTGGCGGGCCCCACATGTTTTGGATGCAAACCGAACCGGGGGGTGTTTGGCTCATCCCTAATAAGGAGGTGAGCTTCAATGATGAGTCTGTGTAAGACAGCAGTGTGATGCAAAGTGTGGGGAAGGGGGCAGAGGTTAGCAGAGAGCCAGAGCATTGTGTGTATAAGGCATGTACAATTCATCTTAGTGGTCTGCGGGATTCAAAATTGTGAGTTTAGTGGTCTGTGAAGTTCAAAAGATTGGTGACCACTGCTCTAAGTGATATTAATTTTTGTACTGGGTGCTTCTCAACACCATTTCAGAGCCTAGGACCAGAATAAGGTCCACCTACACTACACCTTTATTATGAATCAACTCCTTTGAAGATAGGATATCCATCAGACCATCCTTGCTTTTATTGGTCCAGCCCTATCAAACACACATCAAACTACTCAAAAAAATTGGATTCCCCATCACTTTTTGTTACTGGAGTCGATGGTCACCAGTGGTAATTGAAAGAATTTATCTCCCCTGTCAGAACACAGAGTACAACAAAAAAAAATTAGAGGGGTCTAACCCTCCCACAATTTATACAAAAGCCACAAACAAAATGTTGGCTTTAGATACAGTGTCTTGAAAAAGTATTGATACCCCTTGAAATTTTCCACATTTTGTCATGTTACAACCAAAAACGTAAATGTATTTTATTGGGATTTAATGTGATAGACCAACACAAAGTGGCACATAATTGTGAAGTGGAAGGAAAATGATAAATGGTTTTCATTTTTTTTTTACAAATAAACGTGAAAAGTGTGGTGTGCATTTGTATTCAGCCCCCATGAGTCGATACTTTGACGAAACCACCTTTTCGCTGCAATTACAGCTGCAAGTCTTTTTGGGGATATCTCTACCAGCTTTGCACATCTAGAAATTGAATTTATGCCCATTCGTCTTTGCAAAATAGCTCAAGCTCTGTCAGATTGGACGGAGAGTGTCTGTGAACAGCAATTTTCAAGTCTTGCCACAGATTCTCAATTGGACTTAGGTTTGGACTTTGACTGGGCCATTGTAACACATGAATAGGCTTTGATCTAAACCCTTCCATTGTAGCTCTGGCTGTATGTTTAGGGTCGTTATCCTGCTGGAAGGTAAACATCCGCCCCAGTCTTAGGTTTTCTTCTAAGATTGCCCTGTATTTGGCTCCATCCATCTTCCCATCAACTCTGACCAGCTTCCATGTCCCTGCTGAAGAAAATCATCCCAACAAAATGATGCTACCGCCACCATGTTTCACGGTGGAGATGGTGTCTTTAGGGTGATGTGCAGTGTTAGTTTTCCGCCACACATAGCATTTTGCTTTTAGGCCAAAAAGTTCAGTTTTGGTCTCATCTGACCAGAGCACCTTCTTGCTGTGTCCCCCACATGGCTTCTCGCAAACTGCAAACAGGAGTTCTTATGGCTTTCTTTCAACAATGGCTTTCTTCTTGCCACTCTTCCATAAAGGCCAAATTTATTGAGTGCATGACCAATAGTTGTCCTGTGGACAGATTCTCCCACCTGAGCTGTGGATCTCTGCAGCTCCTCCAGAGTTACCATGGGCTTCTTGGCTGCTTCTCTGATGAATGCTCTCCTTCCAGCCTGTCAGTTTAGGTGGACGGCCATGTCTTGGTAGGTTTGCAGCTGTGCCATACTCTTTCCATTTTCGGAGGATGGATTGAACAGAGCTCCGTGAGATGTTCAAAGCTTGGGATATTTAAAAAAAAAAAAAAACATGCTTTAAACTTCTCCACAACTTTCTCCCTGACCTGTCTGGTGTGTTCCTTGGCCTTCATAATGCTGTTTGCTCACTGAGGTTCTCTAACAAACCTCTGAGGGCTTCACAGAACAGCTGTATTTATCCTGAAATTAAATTACACAAAGGTGGACTCTATTTACTAATTAGGTGACTTCTGAAGACAATTGGTTCAACTAGATTTTAGTTAGGGGTATCAGAGTAGAGGGGGGCTGGATACAAATGCACGCCATACTTTTCAGATATTTATTTGTAAAAAAAAATGAAAACCATTTATTATTTTCCTTGCACTTCACAATTATGTGTCACTTTGTGTTGGTCTATCACATAAAATCTTAATAAAATACATTTACATTTATTTGGTTGTAACATGGCAAAATGTGGAAAATTTCAAGGGGTATAGATACTTTTCAAGGCACTGTAAGCTTTATCACCTAGTCCTGAGATGGTTCCATAGTCTCTATGGTGACAGAGTAAAGGTACTAATAACCATTGTCCTTGGCAGTCACTGTTGGCAGATATGAAGTAACTGTCACTAACAGCAAACAGATTTCTAAAACACAATAGCAAAAATTACAGCTGGTAACCAATTGCTATTGGAAACACATCTTACTATTGTTTATATGTTGAATACAATGGTCCGCTTACTAAAGTAGTTTCTTTATCCTTTTTGTCATTTTTTATCTTTTTTTTTTTTTTTATTCATTGACAGGTTTATCACATAGATTACCTGGATGTATTATATTTATGGTCCAGATTTCTGCAGTATGTTGAATGTAAAAGTCATTTTACGAAGGTATGTCTTGCATCTCCATTCCTTGGAATACCACTGGCTCCTGGCTGGTTATAATTGAGAGGGTCTACCAAGACTTTAAAATCATGGAAGAAAAAAGGCTGATTTATTATAGTTTTTTTCAGACAGGCAGGTAAAAATAAGTTATTTTGTAGGGTGAAGGTCTGCTTAAAATATGCCTCCTAAGTAAAGCTGGGATGGGTTCGGTCTGAGCTCAGTCTGACCGAAACCAGTAAAGCAGGAATTGGACCCCATTGCAGGACCCCATTTACATTCCCTATCCCACTCTGCCCATACGCAAAGGGGAAGGGATGTTTGTGATGTCATTGACCTAATATTTTTATTTTATTGGTATACATCCTTAACCACTTCAGCCCCGAACCATTTGGGTGGTCAAAGACCAGGCCACTTTTTGTGATTCGGCACTGCGTCGCTTTAACTGACAATTACGCGGTCGTGCGACGTGGTTACCAAAACAAAATTGATGTCCTTTTTTTCCCACAAATAGAGCTTTCTTTTGGCGGTAGTTGATCACCTCTGCGGTTTTTATTTTTTGCGCTATAAACAAAAATAGAGCAACAATTTTGAAAAAAAATTCTATTTTTTTTATTTTTGCTATAATAAATATCCTCAAAAATATATATAAATTATTTTTTTCCTCAGTTTAGGCCGATACGTATTCTTCTACATATTTTTGGTAAAAAAAAATTGCAATAAGCGTTTATTGATGGGTTTGCGCAAAAGTGATAACGTTTACAAAATAGGGGATAGTTTTATGGCATTTTTATTATTATTATTTTTTTTTACTAGTAATGGCGGCGATCAGTGATTTTTTTCGTGACTGTGACATTATGGCGGACACATCGGACACTTTTGACACATTTTTGGGACCATTTTTACAGCGATCAGTGCTATAAAAATGCACTGATTACTGTGAAAATGACACTGGCAGTGAAGGGGTTAACCACTAGGTGACGCTGTAGGGGTTAAGTGTCCCCTGCATAGTGTTTCTTACTGTAGGGAGGATGGGCTCTGTGTCACATGACACCGATCTCCGCTCCAAGTACACGGAGCCGAGATCCATGTCATTGTCACTAGGCAGAGCGGGGAGATGCTTGTTTACACAAGCATCTCCCCGCTCTATACCTCCGTGAGATGATCGCGGCGATCCTCGCGGCGATCGAGTCCGCGGGACCCGCGGTCTGACTCACGGGGAAGGCGGCAGGGTCGCGAGCGCGCCGGCGGCGGCGCGCTCGCTACCACGCGGCAGGCATTTAAAGGACCACATACAGGTACGTGATTATGCCTGTCCGTGCCATTCTGCCGACGTATATCTACAGTGCGGGCTTCTTAAGTGGTTAAAAGAAGGCCGAAAAACCACGATACAATACAGAAATTTTCAAAACCATCACATATAAAGTACAAAATATCTCAACACAAAATGTATATGAAAGAAATAATTTCCGCGGCAGAATTACAAAAATTTCAATTATAACAAAAAACACTGTAGTGTTGAGCTGCTCCCCTAACAATGAAGTGAATGGCTTCTATCTGTTTAGTAGTGCAAATTATAGGGGGCGCTATATGAGTAATATAATCATTAATAATGTGATTGATAATATGACCCAATACAAACTTAGTCTCTAGTACAAAAAATATATAGAACTATTCCTTGTGAAATAATATGATCCAAAGTAGTCCGTGATTTTGGCAATGACACCAAAATAGTCATATAAAGTCCCAACTTATATTAGACAAAATACATATAGGTGCTTTAAATCGGGTGATGCAAACAATCTTGCTGAAAGAAAAAATTACTTCTCCAAATGTGCGATGTATAATCCTTTGCCAGACAGTATAATTTACGACACCTTGTTTACAAAGGCATTCCCCTATTCTGCTCTTGCCGACCGCAATTGCGGGCCGCCTAGGGTTGCCACCTCATCCCTTTAAACCCAAAAACTTATGAATTACACAGTTTCTGAGGCTAATTTAATGCAGATAAGGCACAAAGTGAGTTTATTTACCACCTTAATCAGCCACAGAACCTATGTAATTCATATGTGTTTGAGTTTAAAGGGATGAGGTGGCAACACTAGGGCCGTCCGGGAAAATCGAGTTCCCTGGACCCGCGGCCACACTCGCGAGGCACGCGGCGGGCACGCGCACGCCCGCTGGGCGGCAAATTTAAAGGGACGTACCTGTTCGCCCATCTGCCTGCCCGTGCCATTCTGCCGACATACATCAGCGTGCGTCGGTCGGCAAGTGGTTAAAGCAGGCAGTAAGGAGGCAATATGCCTCCTCCCCCCGCCAAATGCTCTCTGAAAGAGAAGGGCACATGGGGGGCCCAAACAGCAGGGCATGGGGGTGGTGGCATAGGTAATGATCCCTCTGCAGTGCAGCCAGAGGTAGCAAAATGAGGAGAAGCCGGCAGCGCTACAAGGTGAGCCACAAGAGTCTTCAATAAGGCAGTACAGCTGGCCCTTCTGCTCGGCAGGTGCCGGGCCCCCCCTTTTGAACTGATGGGGCCCGGGACCAGTACAGGTCTGGCTGTACTGATTTATTAGCGGCCCTGCCTGTCATATTTGTGCCACCGTGGCAGAGGAAATCATAGTTATCAAGGAAGCACAAGTGCAGTGATGTCACCACACTTGTAATCCATTGATATTTCTTCCAGTTCCACAACTGAAGATCTGTACCTTGGTAAGGACCTCAGTAAGGACCTGAGCGGCAGGAAGAGTCTACAGGGGCCACTGCTTCACTGATCGTGGTTGCAATGTTTCTCCAGGCTCCATTGCGAAAAAATACTAAATGCACATTTTTGATTTTTGCAATATGGGTGCAAATTCCTCTTTAACCATTTAATGCCCTTACACTGTTTTAAAGACTTGAAGTGGTTAAAACAAACTCATGACTGCGGCTGCAGCCATAAATCTTTTTTTCAGCTAGCAATCCGCTATTCAGTAAAATGGATCTACAGCCCTCTTGTAATAGCAATAAAGTTAAATAGAAAAAAGTGTAAAAAAGAAAAATTGTAATAAAAATAATAAAAAAACACCCCAGCGCTTAAAAGCCCCCCAGCGCATACATGAGCATTCAAACATGCAAGTAGGTTCCGCAAGTATATAAACAGTAATACATGTGAACGCTGGAGTAAGAACAATAATTCTAGGACCGTAATTTATTGTTTTTTTATCTCAAAACAAATGTTTTATTGAAAAACAAAGTACTTTACATCCATTATTGGCATCAGAGCATCATAATACATTAGACCTGTACCACTCTTGGTTTCAGATAGTACAGCACATTACTCACAAACGTGTACATTATTTGCATCTTCCCATTCAAGACAATAAACAATACCCCGGGACAATTGTGCATCCAATTAACTGGGTCCCTGCTACCAATGCAAGAGCACTGAGAAACTCACAACAACCTATCCAGTACTAATTCCACTGGAGCCAACCCTGGTACACTCAACCATGGATCCCATAATTTGGAAAACTTTTCTGTACAGCCTCTATGTTGGTAAATAAGTTTTTCTAACTTCAAGGTGTTACCCATTTGTTTTATCCACTCCTTCACAGTGGGGGGTTCCGTTGACTTCCAGTGCCGTAGAATCAGCATTCGGGCCTGAAAAAGGGCCCTAGCAATCGCCTGTCTGGGCATCTCCTCCAGCGTGTCACCTTCAATAATACCCAACACGCAGGGTTTGGGCTCTTTAGCAATTTGAACCTGAAAGGTTCGGTTAAGGACCTCCACCACCCCCGTCCAGTAAGCAAGAAGTTTGGGGCAACGCCATAGCAGGTGTATTAAGTCCCCGAGATCCCGCATGCATCGTGTGCAGGCCGGATCATCACGCACCCCCATTCTAGCCAGTCTGGCGGGCGTATAATGGACTCGGAGAAGTATGTACAACTGCGATAGACGCTGGGCTACATTCAGTGAACACTGAGAGACTGCCAAAAGTGCTTCCTCCCACTGTTCCTCTTCAAAGGGCCCGACATCTCCCTCCCACTGGGCTATCACCTTACGGGTCAGGTCGGGCAGAAACATGTTAAGAAGCATAGAATAGGTACTAGATATGAAGCCTTTATACAATGCCACCTCCGCCATGTAGTTAAAGATAGGAGCTTTAGCCTGGACCCAGACTTCCACTCCCCTCTCGGCCCTCACCGCATGCTGGAGCTGAACATAGTAAAATAGCATGGAACCAGGGAGTCAGAATTCCTCTTGGAGAGCGGCAAAGGGACGCAGCTCTCCATTTCTGAATATTTGATACAGGTAGTTAACACCGTACTTCTGCCACCGTTTACTGTATTGTAGTTTTCGTATCTCCATGTACCGTTCATTGTGCCATATAGGGCTGAATTTAGTAAACCCCGTGACCTGCTGTAGTGACCTGACTTTATTCCAGATTTTTTGCATTAGGTTATAAGTGGGGTACAGTTTATTAGATTTACCCATCCGCAAAGCCTCCAACCCCTCCGCTACTCCCTGTTTAATCATAAATTTAATGAGTGAGGTGGTGAAGTCCACCAAGTTCAACTCTGGGTCGGGGGCCGGGTTCAATGATCTAGCTATGTGTTGCAATTGGGCAGCCAAGTAGTACAGCCAGGGATTTGGCAGTGCTAATCCACCTGCCTCTTTAGGACGTTGAAGCTGTTCCAATCTCACCCTAGCTGAAGAAGAATGCCAGATAAGGGAGCGGAACATAGAGTTAATGATTCGGAACTGTTTTAGAGGGATTACAAGAGGCGAGTTGTGCAACACATAAAGAAGTTGTGGCATAAGAATCATTTTTATCAGATTGATCCTACCCACTGGTGACAGTTTTAGCCTGGACCACACCTTGATCCTATCACGACTGCGATTCAGCCAAGGGGTAAGATTCAGCCTAACATACTCCAAGGGATCAGGGGTGACGTGTATTCCTAAGTATTTAATTTTCCTGGACACTGGGATATCAAGAATCGCTGGTAGTCGCTGGTCCGAACCCTCGTCAAGAAACATGAGCGAGGATTTAGTCCAGTTCACCACCAGCCCTGAATAAAATCCGAAGGTCTCAACCACCCTCATAGCTTCACTCAGTGAACCCCCGGTATCTCCCAGAAACAGCATAGTGTCATCCGCATACATCATTAACTTTTCCTGTAGGTCCCCGTACTGAAAGCCTCGGATAGCATTGTTGGAGCGGATGAGGGCCGCCAGGGGCTCAACAGCCAGGGCAAATAGAAGTGGCGACAGGGGACACCCCTGTCTAGTGCCCCTGTACAGCCGAAAGTCTGGTGACACTCTGCCTGCCTCCCTGATGGCAGCCCTTGGGGTGTGGTATAGCAACTGTACCCATGAAATAAATTCCTCCCCAAACCCAAACTTCCTCAAAGTAGCCCACAGGAATGACCATTCAATACTGTCGAACGCCTTGTAGGCGTCCAAAGACAGTAGCGCCCTATCCCCCCCATTATCCGCCACCGACTGCATATTAAGATAAAGTTTACGTAAATTTATTGCCGTGGATTTCTGGGGCATGAACCCCGCCTGATCAGAGTGTATAACAGTGGATATTACCCCATTTAAACGCACTGCCAGAACTTTTGCTAGAATCTTGACATCATTCTGTAAGAGGGAAATCGGTCTATGTAATTTATTGTTAACTCTAAACTGATAACTTGTAAAGGCTTTTAAGGTGTCACCTAAAAATTTGTATCTACTGTAGCTTTTTGCCATTTCACAGGCACATGCAATTTTGAGTAATGAAATGTTTGGTATCTATTTACTCGATATAACCTCACCTTTTATATTTTACCAAAAAAATGGGTATTATATTGTGCTTGTATGCACAAAAGAAAATCATTTATTGTATATTTCTCCTGATAAATATACATTATTAAACAGCTGTGAAAATATTATTAAACAGCTGTGAAAATATCAAGCAAAAAAAAAATGCAACTACCACCATTTTACTCTCCAGGGGCCCCTGTTTTCTAAAATATATCATGTTTGGGGGTTCTAAGTAAATTTCTAGCAAAAAAAAAAGAAGCTAATTTCAACATGTGTGAAAAAAAAAAAAAAAACCTCCTGTGTTTACCTCCTTTGGGCAGAAAGGAGTTAAGCACAGCTGTCTATTAAAAATGGATCTATTTACTCAATGTAACCTCATCTTTTATATTTCGCCAAAAATTGGGTAATATATTATGCTTGTATGCACAAACAAAATTAATTTTAGTGTATATTTTTTTTCTGATTAATGTGTATTTGATAAAAAGCTGTGAAAATATCAAGCAACAAAAAAATTGCAACTACCACCAGCGGCAGGAAGCGCGGCCAACAGCTGATTGAACAGAGCGGAACAGATGTTTATTTTCGGGCATTTCCGTGACATGGGACTGCGCATGCACAGTCCAACCCGGGCACTATCTGATGGGGGACCCAGAAAGATAGGACACCGGATTCACACTTGTGCGGTGCGAATTCCAGCTCTGTTATCTCTGCAAAGAGATAACAGAGCTGTTTAGTGGATCATATGCGTTGTAGATGTGAATTTGCTGACCAGGGAGAGGGGAGGGGGAGGGGGGGAAGTGTAGTGAGCAGGGAAAAAAGTCCTGTTCAGAACGGAAGACATCTGTGAATCAGATGCGTGCCCATAGAAGATAATGGCCCTGAATTTGCACCTGAGCCGCACCGCAATGCCTAGAAAACGCACACGTTTTTTCGGTACTGCACAGTGCGAATGCATCGCACATATGTGAACCAGCCTCATAAAAATGTATGTATTTTCTAATGACATGCGAATTGGATGCGTTTTAAGCCGCATCCAATTCCCATAGGCGTGAACCCGGCCTTATAGTTTACCAAAACTTGGGTATTCTATTGTGCTTGTATGAACCTAAGCAATTTTCTAGCAAAAAAAAAGGAAATTTTAATGTGTGAAGATTTTTTTAAATGTCCCAGACGGAAAATTCGTACTTAAACACAGCTTTCTATTAAAAATGTCTTGGCCATATTTTTTTACATTTTTTTGGACAGGTTTGCTCTCGACCCTTTGTGTCTTGTAAGGTGTTTAGACTGTGTTTCCACGGGTTGTAGAAGAAACTTTTCAAAATGTGGAGTATTGAAGCCATGCAAAATGTGGGAGAGGCACATGGACAGCAGAATGTTGTCTGTACCATTGCCCCCCCCCCCCCCATAGACCAACTGACATGCAAATATAAAGTCTTTAATACGTCAATGAACAGGTCTATCCTCACTGGCTTCATGCTTGATCCAACCACCTGAGCACCATGACCGCCAAGCAATTAGCATTTATTCAAGGAGGTCAGCAATGGCAGTCCTTGTGTTTCTGTTAGCATGGATCACCTTTAAATTCCCCATTTCAAAGTCATTACAGAAATAGCATGTCCGCCATATGAATGATGTTTCCTCCCATTTTGCCTCGTCATCAGAGTGTTTTGCTCTTTCAAATGTTGCTGGAGAGCACAAAACTGATTTTCCAGGAAATGCATCAATATGTTCTCCAATGAGGAAAGAATCTTTAGCAGTGTTGCAGGTAATGTGTGAAAAGCTCCAAAGTCGTATTTCTTCCATAATGTTCCCATAATGTCCTTTAGTGTTGATAGGGGTGTTGATTGGTGCTAGAACAAGATGTTGATAAAGTTGTGGATAGAGATGTGAATATCTGTCACAAAAGTGTCCTTAGCCACTTCAATGCCGGACACTTTCCCCCCCTTCCTGCCCAGGCCAATTTTCAGCTTTAAGCACTGTTGCTTTTTAAATGACAATTACGTGGTCATGCAACGTTGTACCCAAACAAAATTGTTATCATTTTGTTCCCACAAATAGAGGTTTCTTTTGGTGGTATTTGATCACCACTGGGGTTTTTATTTTTTGCTAAACAAATAAAAAAAGACTGAGAAATTTGAAAAAAATATTGAAAAAAAAAGGTTTTTGTTTGTTTCTGTTATAAAAGTTTGTAAATAAGTATGTTTTCTCCTTCACTGATGGGCACTGATAAGACGGCACTGATGAGGTGGCACCAATGAGGTGACACTGATGAGGTGGCACTGATAAGACGGCACTGATGAGGTGGCAGTGATGTGGTGGCACCAATGAGGTGGCACTTATGAGGTGGCACTGATAAGACAGCACTGATGAGGTGGCACTGATGAGGTGACACCAATGAGGTGGCACTGATGAGGTGGCACTGATAAGACAGCACTGATGAGGTGGCACCAATATGCAGCACTGATGGGCACTAATAGGTGGCACCAATATGCAGCACTGATGGGCACTAATAGGTGGCACTGATTTGCAGCACTGATGGGCATTAATAGGTGCCACTGATGGGAACTCATACATGGCACTTATGGGCACTGATATGCGACACTGATGGGCACTGAAAGGCTGCACTGATTTGTACTTATGGTGGCACTGATGGGCACCAATAAGCGGCACTAATGGGCATTGATAAGTGGCACTGATGGGCACTGATGGACACTGATGGGTGGCACTGATGGACACTGATAGATAGCATTGATATGCATCTCCTCTACTCACGTATGTCAGACGCGATAGAGGAAAGACCGATACACAGCTTTTCCTGTTTACACTGAGATCAGTTGTGATTGGAAACAGCTGATCACGTGGTGAACAGCCTCTGTCAGAGGCTCTTTACCTAGATTGGAGTTGCGGCGTGTCAGACTGACACACCACACCACCGATCGCCGCTGCACTGGCTTGTTATCTTGCTGGACGCACAGACTATGAAAAACTCTTATTCAATGCTATATAACAGAGTGTTCATACTCACAAAGCCACTAAAGCATTTTTTTCGTGTAGAGTGAACTATACCTGGTTGATCCTGCCTTCACCTGTCTTCCAGCTGGCTCAAGTCGTCTTCTCTGTGTCCTCACTGCAGGTTGAGATTGTCTAGACCAGCTGGTGTCCTCTATGGAGCATGCTCATATTTCATTTCCTGTCTAAGCACTATAAAGTCACACATGTGTGCGTAACAATGACACCCTCCTCCATGTTCTCCTATTTCTAAACACTATGGGGGCAGAATATAGTATGCTTATTGATTACATTCACTAAGAAACTCACAAAAATGCTTAATTGTATTATAAATCAGCATTAAATACACTATATTGTCAAAAGTATTGGGACGCCTGCCTTTACACACACATGAACTTTAATGTCATCCCAGTCTTAGTCTGTAGGGTTCAATATTGAGTCGGCCCACCCTTTGCAGCTACAATGGCTTCAACTCTTCTGGGAAGGCTGTCCACAAGGTTTAGGAGTGTGTCAATGGGAATGTTTGACCATTCTTCCAGAAAGCGAGGCCAGGCACTGATGTTGGATAAGAAAACCTGGCTCGCAGTCTCCACTCTAATTTATCCCAAAGGTGTTCTGTTGGGTTGAGGTTTAGGACTCTGTGCAGACCAGTCAAGTTCCTTCACCCCAAACTCGCTCCTCCATGTCTTTATGGACCTTGCTTGGTGACCACACAACAGAGCTGCAGGAAAAAGGTATTTAGAGGATTTAAAAAAAGAAAAAAATGCAGTGGCATGATATATATGATTTATGTTAATTAAATATGGCAATTAACACTTATTTGTTTAGTATCACTTTAAGTGGTGTGTTGGATTTGATTCACTAAAGGATACAACGCTAAGTTTACCTCAATCAACCAATCATATGTTGATAATCCTTCTTTTTTTTTTCCATTGGGTATTCAAAGATCTCATAATTTACCATCATTTGCTCTGTGAATTATACATTCAATGTGCTTTAGTAAATCAACCCCATAGCATAGAAGTTAATGGTAAAGTGGTAGAATAACTTGAAGGCTACCCTAAACATGGAGGGACCAGCCACTATAAATACAAATACCACCCAATTACATTTGTATGATTTCTCAGCCCTGAAGAAGGCCCTTTTTTACCCTAGAAATACATTGTTGTTTTTTTTGTTTCAACAAATGGATGCTCAACAGAGAGATGCCTCTTTACTGCACTTCATTTTCATTTACTTGTAATGATGGGCATTAGGCACGTATCAAGACTTTAAAAATCGAAGAATAATATTTTAAGATGCATTATTGTGATAATATTCAGAGAGATGCCTCTTGTCTTCTCCAATGCACTTCACTTACATTTACGTATAATAATGTGCATTAGGTATGTCTCAAGACTTTAAACATCTAATACTAATATAGAAAGCGCTGTTGTGAAAATAATATTCTGATAGCTGTTGTTGACCTGCTATGTAAGATCCTTCAGTTGAATATTAAGCTGCGTGATTTTCAGCCCTGAAGAGGGGCCTGTAAACCTTAGAAATGCATTGCTTTTTTTTCTTTGACTTTTAAATGGATCCTTCATGGAGAAATGTTTCTTGACTGCTCCGATGTGCCTCACTTACATTCACTTGTAATCATTTTATATTGGGCAAATGTCAAGACTTTAATCATCTAATATTAGTTTAAGAAGCATTATTGTAAAAATATTCTGTTGTCGGCCTGTTGTGTAAGCTCTTTCAGTTAAAGCGGAGCTCCACCCTAAAGTGGAACTTCCGCTGATCGGAACCCTCCCCCCCTCCGGTGTCACAATTGACACCTTTCAGGGGGGAGGGGGGTGCAGATACCTGTCTAAGACAGGTATTTACACCCACTTCCGGGAGTCCTCTCTGCGGGAAATCTGCGGGAGCATGTCACTTCCTGCAGAATACCCGTTGTGTTCTGGGAGACACTCGGCTCCCAGAGCACAACAGGGACCATTCAGAACGGCGCAGCGCGACTCGCGCATGCGCCGTAGGGAACCGGGCATGAAGCCGCAAGGCTTCACTTCCTGGTTCCCTCACCGAGGATGGCGGTGGGGGCAGCAGAGTGACGAGCGATTGCTCATCCTCTGCTGCGGACGTCGCTGGACTCCAGGGCAGTTAAGTGTCCTAATATTAAAAGTCAGCAGCTGCTGTATTTGCAGCTGCTGGCTTTTAATATATTTTTTTCCGCGGCACCTCCGCTTTAAACGTTGAGTTGCCAATCTGGTGGACATTAAAGGCGCCTTTAGCTGAAAATTGAGTTGCCAATCTGGTGGACATTATAGGCTCCTTCAGTTAAACATTGAGTTGCCAATCTGGTGGACATTATAGGCTCCTTCAGTTGAACATTGAGTTGCCAATCTGGTGGACATTATAGGCTCCTTTAGTTGAACATTGAGTTGCCAATCTGGTGGACATTATAGGCTCCTTCAGTTGAACATTGAGTTGCCAATCTGGTGGACATTATAGGCTCCTTCAGTTGAACATTGAGTTGCCAATCTGGTGGACATTATAGGCTCCTTCAGTTAAACATTGAGTTGCCAATCTGGTGGACATTATAGGCGCCTTTAGCTGAAAATTGAGTTACCAATCTGGTGGACATTATAGGCTCCTTCAGTTAAACATGGAGTTGCCAATCTGGTGGACATTATAGGCTCCTTCAGTTGAACATTGAGTTGCCAATCTGGTGGACATTATAGGCTCCTTCAGTTGAACATTGAATTGCCAATCTGGTGGACATTATAGGCTCCTTCAGTTGAACATTGAGTTACCAATCTGGTAAACATTTTAGGCTCCTTCAGTTGAAAATTAAGTTGGTAATCTGGTGGACATTACTGCATGGGCTTTTCAGTTGAACATTAAGTTGCCAATCTGGTGGACCTTATAGACAGCTAAAGACAGGTGACTATGCTGATGCTAACAGCAGGTGACAGCAGCATTGCATTTGGTGTTAAAAATGTTTGTATGACTAAAGGGTTAACGTTGTAAGCATCCCTTGCATATAGGGACATATGCTGCAGTGACAGCCTGTCAACGGTGGGAGATTTTTACTCACTTCCCATCATGTTTTGGTGACAGCCTGACAGGAAATGGTCATGCTTACCTCTAATGCAGGTGGTCGGACACTGTAGCTAGCTTCTGTGTTCTTCACCTATAGCAGCTCCCTTTCCCATAAGGCAAGCAGGCCTACCGGTACTTGATTGCCACCAGGGCTTACACACAATGCTATAGTGCCTGGCTACCTTGCCAGGGCATGCGCAAACTGAGCAAAGCAAACAGGTACTTGCAGTTGGCAGACAGGTAAAGTTCCGAATAGTCAGGGTCAATGTCTGAGTGGAGATTTTTACTCAATTCCCATCATGTTTCGGGTACAGAAAGTTAAATCGTCCCAGTGGTGACAGCGGCATTGCATCCAGTGTCAAAAATGTTTATATTAATAAAGGGTGAACGTTGTAAGCATCCCTAGCATATAGGGACATATGTTGCAGTGACAGCTGACAACGGTGGAATTTCTCTCCCTTGGGGAAGATTTTTACTCATTTCCCATCATGTTTTGGGGACAGAAAATTGTCATGCTTACCCATAACGCAGGTGATCAGACACTATAGCTAGCTTCTGTATTCTTCACCTATAGCAGCTCCCTTTCCCATAAGGCAAGCAGGCCTACTGGTACTTGATTGCCCCCAGGGCTTATACACAATGCTATAGTGCCTGGCTACCCCACCAGGGCATACGCAAACTGAGCAAAGCAAACAGGTACTTGTCATTAGCAGACAGGCAAGGTTCAGAATAGTCAGGGTCAATGCCTGAATGGCAGGCAGAGTTAAGAGAATAGTTGATATCTGACCTGAGGTTGTTAACAAGGTAATCCAATCTAGCAGAGCAGGGCAGACAAACAGGTAGCTTGATGAGGTATTACACACACTATCACAAGCATGAGACTGCAGGCTTGACTGGCTTAAATCAGGTTTGGTCTCCACCCAGAGACTGGCCACATTAATCACCTTGCAGTTGGACAGACAGACAAGGAGAACGCCACAGCGAAAACCAGGATGCTGGAATGAGGAGCACTAGCGGTTTACGCTCCTGACAGAAATGAAGAGACATCTTCCCAGTTGTGACAGTGGCATTCCATCCAGTGTTAAACATTTTTTGAGAGGGACTTTATTTTATTTGTGGCAACTATATTTTCATGAAAAAAGGGAGAGCTGGCGAATTTCTACAGGACCAATTTTGATTCTAAAGCAACTGATTACTTTAACAACACACAACAATATATAGTAAATGTAGACCCATTGGAAATTTTTTAAGTACAAATTACAATCCAAACTCTGTAAACTGTTCTAATTCATAAATGTATTTCATCTTCCTAAAAAAAAAACATAAATTCAGTGCTGTTCTCTACTTTACTCCAGTGATCTTCAAGAGGAACTGCAGTCTGCTCACATAATTTGTAATAAAAACATCTTTGCCATTCTGAAGCTTCCTTCCAACCACTTTGAATATTATTTTATATATACTGTGATTCTGTACTTGCCAAATATGCTGCAGAAATCTCCCTCCACTGAGTCTGGCTGCGGCCATTTTAACTGTGGGCAGCTGTTCCACTTCCTGGATTTACATAGACACACAGGAGGCATGCCTCCATCTCTGCAGCCCTGCAGCTCTCATTGGCCCTCATATGGCTCAGTAAGAGAGAGAGCTGTGCATGATGTCATAAGCCTAGGCTTTTTACCAGACAAGAAACAGGAAGTGGGCTGTATAAGGTATTTACTCGCAGAAAAAAAATGTTTTACTACTCAAAGTTAAAACAACAAGGGCAGAAGATTTAATGGATGGAAAGTTGAAAAAAATTACTGAAGGTCTGCTTTTAGCTTAGGGCTTGCACATAATAATGCTATACCTCCACTATCACATCCTACTATATCTCCAACAAAACCGACACCCTATTGATATCTAAATGGTTGATGGGAAGCTTTTGTACACATTTCTTAGATACCTTTCGTTCATTTTCTCTGGAGCAGAGGTAAGTATTTAGAACAGCACTATATGAACCTCAAAGTCATGAAATAAAAATCTTGGTCAGCATTAGGGCTGGCAACCCCGATAGCAACCTCAGACTGAGAGCCAAAGAGAATATTTAGAGGGACACCTTTCCTTACTGCTAACGATCCCTTTAAGATGTGGTTCCACTACCTCTATATCGAAGCTTCTTCCCCTTAGGTGACTCTTAGGTCAACACAAGATATCCAAGATATCCACACACAGTTGGGTTCCACTACCATTTGCTGTTTTTGAGTTGGAGTGTCTCTTATCCCTGTATTTCTCTCTCTATATTGGAGTTTCTTTCCCTTAGGTGGCTCTTAGGTCGTCGTGGTCAAGGGTCAAAGACAGGGTCAATGGTCATGGTCAGTTCTTTTTTGGACAGAATTTTGTGTGTGTTTTAGGTAGGATAAGAAAAAAAGCAAAATGTGCACTATTGTTTTTGAGTTGTATTACGGGTACATACAACAACTAACATACAAATATGTGATATCGCTACGTTCGTCAGGAGCAAGAGATTTTAATTTGGGTTGTCCTTTGGTGGAAGATTATAGTAGTACCAAGAAATATACAGCTACATTTTTTTTTTAAATATATTATTTTTTACCATTTTGGGCAAGTTTTCCTTTGATAATAAAAAATCAGGAGGTATTCATTACTATTTACCACAAAATTAAAGCCCAATTTGTCCTGAAAAAAAAAAAAACATGTTACAATCCACCCGGATGCACATGTAGTTGTGATGATATGTACTGTTTTACTAACACGTGTCAAAGTTGCCAAATTGTGCTTAGGCATTTAGACTTGTTTTAATATTAGGTGCAAAGGGGTGTATCTCTTCCCTCCAATCAGCTCTCAGAGGTCTCCTCACTGATGTAACTTCAGCTCTCCGTCTGCTTCTTTTCAGACCTAAGGGATCCAAAGTTAATTCTGCACTTTGAATGGATGTAGGTGACAGCAGGCTGAAGATAAACAGTTACAACTTATATAGAGGGATTTGTTTTATTCCTGTGTATCACCTGAGGCCCGTCACCTCACTGAGTATATGTAAGGGTTTACAACCACTTTAATTTACCTTCTACCCTTTGTGATCCAGCAGCTGATATTTCCTTGACAGCTCAAGTCCCCACTCTAGGTTTAGGAACCAATCTGATAGGTTCCTGATCATGTGATGACAATGTCCGCTCTGACATAATGGAATTGATTTACAAAAGGCAAATAGACTGTGCACTTTACAGTTGCTCTAGAGCTCATTACCCACTTGTCCCCCGCCCACTGTCAATTGACGGCGGGCGGAGGATACTCTCGTTCTGGGAGGACGTCATATGACGTCCTCCCTTTAAAACGAGCTAGGAGGCGCGCGCGCGCCACGTTCACAAGGCCCCGGTGCGCGTGCCCGGCGGCCGCGATTGCCGCCGGGCACCCGCGATTGCCCGGGAAACGAGCAGGAAAGTGGGTTTCTGTGTGTAAACACAGAGATCCATGTCCTGTGAGGGAGAGGAGGCTGATGGTGTGTCCCTTGTACATAGGGACAACCATCGGTCACCTCCCCCAGTCAGTCCCCTCCCCCCACAGTAAGAACACATAGAGGGAACATATTTAACCCCTTCCCGCCCCCTAGTGGTTAACCCCTTCCCTGCCAATCACATTTATACAGTAATCAATGCATTTTTATAGCAGGGATCGCTGTATAAATGTGAATGGTCCCAAAAATGTGTCAAAAGTGTCCGATGTGTCCGTTGCAATATCGCAGTCACAATAAAAAAATCGCAGATCGCCGCCATTACTAATAAAAAAATAAAAATGCTATAAATCTATCCCCTATTTTGTAGACGCTATAACTTTTGCGCAAACCAATCAATACGCGCTTATTGCGATTATTTTTTTTACCAAAAATATGTAGAAGAATACGTATCGGCCTAAACTGAGGAAAATTTTATTCAAAAAAAAAAATGGGTATTTATTATAGCAAAAAGTACAAAATTGTGTTTTTTTTCCAAACTGGACGCTCTTCTTTTGTTTATAGCACAAAAAATAAAAACCGCAGAGGTGATCAAATACCACCAAAAGAAAGCTCTATTTGTGGGAAAAAAAGGACGCAAATTTCGTTTGGGAGCCACGTCGCACGACCGCGCAATTGTCATTCAAAGTGTGACAGCGCTGAAAGCTGAAAAATGGCTTGGGCAGGAAGGGGGTTTTCGTGCACAGTAGGGAGGTGGTTAAATGAAGGGAATCTCTGCTGACCTTCATCATCCAATCATGTACATGCACAAATGCTGTTTTTTTTTCCTTGCATGTGATTGGGTATTCTTTGCAAAGTAACCCTTCATTTCATCTTCATCTCAGTTGTACTGTGGCAGGTTGGCTTTCCTGGGCGAATCACCGCCATTGTACGTCGGACGCTTTAAACGCTCTAAAGGGGGGGGGGGATGCAGCGCCGGTGCCTCTGCACATGGCCGGCGGCCACAATCTGTCAGAGGAGGGGAGACAGATCTGCTCCTCCTAATGATTAGGAACAGCGATCTGTCTCCTTCTCCAGTCAGTCCCCTCCCCCCACAGTTAGAAACACCTCCCAGGGAACACATTTAACTTCTTCATTGCCCCGAAGTGTTAACCCATTCCCTGGCAGTGACATTTATACAGTAATCAGTGGCTATTTTTTAGCTGTATAAATGTCGTTGGTTCCAAAAAAGTGTCAAAAGTGTCCAATCTGTCGCAGTCCCACTAAAAATCGCTGACCATCGCCATTACTAGTAAAAAAAACATTCTAATAAAAATGCCATAAATCTATCCCCTATTTTGTAGACGCCTTAACTTTTGGGCAAACCAATCAATATAGGCTTATTGTAATTTTTTTTTACCAAAAATATGTAGAAGAAACTGATGAAGAAATTACTGTATTTATCGGTGTATAACACATACTTTTTTCCCCTGAAAATAGGGGGCAAATCGCGGGTGCATATTATATGCCGATAGTGTACCTTGGAAGGGAAGAAGGGGGACGAACTCAGAATTCACGAGCCGTCATCTCCTGTTCGGCACTCACTCGGCTCTCACGTCACACACACAGTCCCGCGTCCGCCACTGGCATTGGACCAGTGTTCTGTATATCACAGAAGCTGGTCCAATGCCCATGGCGAAGGCGGGACTGTGTGTGTGACTGCCGAGTGAGAGCCGAACAGGAGTTTACGGCTCGGTGATTCCCTGCACTGTCCAGGCTGCATTGATGGTGAGGTTGCAGATGAACATTGAGGCTAAAAAGGGGCATTGATCAGGCTGCATTGATGAGATGGGCATTGATCAGGCTGCATTGATAAGTCTGCATTTATAAGATGGGCATTAATCAGGCTGCATTAATCAGGCTGCATTGATAAGATGGGCATTAATCAGGCTGCATTGATCAGGCTGCATTGGTGAGATTGGCATTGATCAGGTTGCATTGATCAGGCTGCATTGGTGAGATGTGCTGCAGATGGGCATTGATCAGGCTGCATTGAGGCTGCAGATGGACACTAAACAGGCTGCATTGATGGGCACTGACCCTTATTTTAATTCAAAGTTGTTTATTTAAAAAAAAAAAAAAAATCCTGAAACTTCCCTCTTAAAATGTAGGTGCGTGTTATACGCCAATAAATACGGTAAAAAATAATGTTTTTTTTCTTTCAAAATTGTCAGGCTTTTTTTTGGCCGCAAAAAAACCCAAAAAACTGCAGAGGTGATCAAATACCACGAAAAGAAAGCTCTATTTTTGGGGGAAAAAAGGACATACATTTTGTTTGGGTACAGCGTCGCACGACCGCGCAATTGTCAGTTAAAGCGACGCAGTGCCGTATCACAAAAAATGGCCTGGTCATTAGGGGGCAAATTCTTTCCGGTCCTTAAGTAGTTAAAAGTTCAACTGTTAGATACAATTGCATTATTAAAAACTATAATAAATTAACTAAAAAATACAAAACTTTTTTTTCTACACATTGTCAGCCTAGAATAAATACAAAACATTTTTAAATATTTTATTTTATTAAAATGATGTACTAAATAAAAACCTCATTTGTCATAAAAAAACCTGTATAAAAAATATTTGCTCCTAGGGGTTGATTTATTAAAGGCAAAAAGGCTGTTCACTTTGCACAGGAATTTTCAGTTTGTAAGGGAATTAGTAATTGTTAGAATTCCTCTGTCTAACTCATAAACCCAATTAAACATGTCTGAATAGCAAGTAATCCAGGCTAACTTAACCAGAGGCACTCCTTAACCAGTCCAGAAAAATCCTACCAAGTTTTATAATTGAGCCATCATGAAAATGAATTAGCGCTGCATATTATACATGACTGCAGTTCCGTGCTTTTTCCTACAGGTCATGTGACGTATCCAAGGCTTAATGAAACATCTATGAATCATTTGCACTTCCATACAGCTTGGCTCACAATGATCTATTATCTTGAGAAATATTAACATGAAGATCAGGAGAGGTATGCAATTGGGGGATATTGTACATAGACCCAGAGCAGCTAAAGGAACATCAAAATAAATTTACATGATCAGTAACTCCAAGATTGGTGAAATCGGTTACTATTTCAGGAATGGTGTTGCGCTGACAAGTCACAGTGTGTACTGTATAGGAATAAACATCTAATAAAATATAAAAATCAATAATTCAAAAAAAATAAACTATAATCATATATTTTTCTAATTATTAATTTTTATTTTTTTTCATTTATTTTTTATTTTTTTAATTATTAATTTTTATATTTTATTGGATGTTTATTCCCATGCAGCACACACTGTGACTTGTCAGCGCAACATCATTCTTTATTACCGTATTTATCGGCATATAACACACACTTTTTTCCCCTTGAAATCAGGGGAAAATCGTGGGTGCGTGTTATACGCCGATCCCTGCCGATCCCCCGCTGATTGTGAGGAAACGAGCGAGCGGAGCAGAGATACACAAAGCCGAAGTACACTCGGCTGTACTTGGCTCCTCTCGCAGTCACACCCACCTCCACTGATTGCGAAAGGAGCGAGCGCCGCTGACATACAGAAAGCCGAGTGTACTTCGGCTAGACTCGGCTCCTCTCACAGTCCCGCCCCTGATTGTGAGCAGAGCCGAGTCTAGCCGAAGTAAACTCGGCTTTCTGTATGTCAGTGGCCCTCGCTCCTCTCCTCTCGCAATCAGTGGAGATGGGCGGGACTGTGAGCAGAGCCCAGTCTAGCCGAAGTACACTCGGCTTTCTGTATCTCGGCTCCGCTCGCTCCTCTCCGCTCACAGTCAGCGGAAATCGGCGCCAATTTTAAATCAGGGCAATTCTGCAAAGAGACTGGAAAGGCTGCAAAGGCACTGGGCAATGCTGAAAAGGCACTGGGCAAGGCTGAAAAGGCACTGGGCAAGGCTGAAAAGGCACTGGGAAAGGCTGCAAAGGCACTGGGCAAGGCTGCAAAGGCACTCGGCAAGGCTGCAATAATGGACAAGGCTGCAGATGGACACTGATATGGCTGCATTGATGGGCATTTAAATGTAAGTTTTTTTCCCTTAAACTTCCCTCCTAAAAGTTTTTTTCCTTGAAATTCCCTCCTAAACTTGGGGTGCGTGTTATACGCCGGCGCGTGTTATACGCCGATAAATACGGTATTCACTGCTTTTGTTTAGTCACGGATTTACTAATGGGTGTTTGCAGCTGTTGAGCAACATTATTTAAAGTGGTAGCGCAAGAGCCACACTTTACACATTATATTTCAGGAATGGGCTAACCTGGACTTGTCAGCTATGGCAAGCTGTTATGTGATCCCCCCTCCCCCCCAAAAAAAAATACGATAAAAAATAAGCCTTGCACATTTTATAATAATACTATAACTTTTACTATTATTATTAATAACAATTAATTGTATCATTATCATCATAAACCTAACAGACATGTATAACTTTATTATTATTATTTAGAATAGTATTATGTTTAAAGCAGACAAAGAACTAAGGACTTTCTAGGATGACACCCAAATACATAAATTCAACATATAAGTCTAAAAACATTTTCAAATTTATTGATCAGATATGAACGTTTACAAGAATCAAATAGGATGTATAATATAATAATCTTTTTTTTTTTATATATAATACAAAGGCCACTTTTAGGCCTCATTCCCACGGACGTTTTTACAGCTGCGTTTTTGAGCGTTTTTTACAGCTTAAAAACGCCTGTCCATGTTAGTCTATATAGCTTCATTCCCACCTAGACGTTTTTGAGCTGCAAATAGCATAGACGTTTTTAAGCTGTAAAAAAACCCCAGGACCAGTGTGTTCCTCAGCGTCAGAATTAGGCAGAAAAAACGCGAACGCAAAAACGGGCGAAAACGCAGCGATAGCGTTTTTCAGCTCCGCGTTTTTTTTTTCTTGTTTTTTTTTCTTTAAAAAAAAAAATACAATAACATGCACAGCCGTTTTTAAGAGGTAAAAAACGCAGCTGTAAAAACGTCCGTGGGCATGAGGCCTTAAACTTCCAGCACAAGTAGTGAGTCAGTCAACAGTAAGTGGATTCAAACATGACTGGGACAAACAGAGAAAAAAACGTAAAAAAACACAGCAAAACAAAAACATAACTAAATAGATAAAAATAAAATACACAAATAATAAAAATAAAAAATTGGAGCAGATTTGATGGACCGCTTAGTTTTTTTTTCTGTTGTTAGTCTTCTATGTTTTTTGTTTCTATACATTTGCATTATACTGAGTGACTGACCCCTTTCACAGGTAATAGCAAAATGTAATTAATACCCATTTGTATTTTCATTTTTATATTTACATGTTGAATTTATATCCTTCGATCCCTTCCTTGAATGTCCCTAGTTTTTTGTCTGCTTTGCTGTAATTATTTACTTGTTCAGGATGATGGAACTCCAAGGCAGGGATGAGCCGAACACCCCCCTGTTCGGTTCGCACCAGAACCTGCGAACAGACAAAATGTTCGTGTGAACTTTAGAACCCTATTAAATACAATGGACTCGAACGTTCGAAATCTAAAGTGTTAATTATAAAGGCTAATATGCAAGTTATTGTCCTAAAAAGTGTTTGGGGACCCGGGTCCTGCCCCAGGGGACATGTATCAATGCAAAAAGAAGTTTTAAAAACGGCAGTTTTTTCGGGAGCAGTGATTTTAATAATGCTTAAAATGAAAAAATAAAAGTGAAATATTCCTTTAAATTTCGTACCTGGGGGGTGTGTATGATATGCATGTAAAGTGGCGCATGTTTCCCGTGCTTAGAACTGTCCCTGCAAAAAAAATCATTTTTGAAAGAAAAAAATTCATTTAAAACTCACTCGCGGCTATTAATGAATTGTCGGCTCCCGGCAATACATACAAAAGTCATTGATAAAAAATAAAAAAAAAAGCGTGGGGGTTCCCCAGAATTCAATTACCAGGCCCTTCAGGTCTGGAATGGATATTAAGGGGAACCCTGCCGCAAATTTAAAAAAAAATTGACGTGGGGTTCCCCCAAATATCCATTCCAGGCCCTTCAGATCTGGCATGGATTTTAAGGGGAACTCCACCCCAAATAAAAAAAAATGGCGTGGAGTCCCCCTAAAAATCCATACCAGACCCCTTATCTGAGCACGCAACCTGGCCGGCCGCAGGGGAAAAGGGGGGGACGAGAGAGCGGTCCCCCCTCCCTCCTGAACCGTACCAGGCCACATGCCCTCAACATGGGGAGGATGTCCCCATGTTGATGGGGACAAGGGCCTCATCCCCACAACCCTTGCCCGGTGGTTGTAGGGGTCTGCGGGCGGGGGGCTTATCGGAATCTGGAAGACCCCTTTAACAAAGGGGACCCCCAGATCCCACCCCCCTATGTGAATTGGTAAGGGGTACATTGTACCCCTACCATTTCACGAAGAAAGCGTAATTTAAAAAAAAAAAAAAAACACACAAACACCTTGAAAAAGTCCTTTATTTAAAAAAAACAAAAACATTCCAGCGGTGAAATCCAGTGTCCCGCGGCGATCCCGATGTCCAGCGCTGTCCTTCATTGGTTGTGCCTGAGCGGACCTGATGGGGAACTCCCTCTCAGTATTTTAAATGTATAGACCCGCCCCTTCTGAAGTTCCCCATCAGGTCCGCTCAGCGGACCAGATGCGGAACATGAGAAGGGGCGGGTCTATACATGTATTACCAAAGTGAGAGCAGTTCCCCATCAGGTCCGCCCCCTCGGTATGTCGGACCCGCCTACATCATTGGCTTGAGCGGGGAACTTCCTTCACTATGTAAATTTAAATTACACAGTGAAGGAAGTTCCCCGCTCAAGACAATGACGTAGGCGGGTCCGACATACCGAGGGGGCGGACCTGATGGGGAACTACTCTCACTTTGGTAATACATGTTCCGCATCTGGTCCGCTTAGCGGACCTGATGGGGAACTTTAGAAGGAGCGGGTCTATACATTTAAAATACTGAGAGGGAGTTCCCCATCAGGTCCGCTCAGGCACAACCAATGAAGGACAGCGCTGGACATCGGGATCGCCGCGGGACACTGGATTTCACCGCTGGAATGTTTTTTGTTTTTTTTTTAAATAAAGGACTT
Source organism: Rana muscosa (assembly GCA_029206835.1). Classification (NCBI taxonomy): domain Eukaryota; kingdom Metazoa; phylum Chordata; class Amphibia; order Anura; family Ranidae; genus Rana; species Rana muscosa. The sequence continues at coordinate 182,785,129 of CM055119.1, read as the reverse complement.
TTTCAAGGTGTTTGTGTGTTTTTTTAAACATTTTTTTACGCTTCCTTCGTTAAATGGTAGGGGTACAATGTACCCCTTACCAATTCACATAGGGGGGCCGGGATCTGGGGGTCCCCTTTGTTAAAGGGGTCTACCAGATTCCGATAAGCCCCCCGCCCGCAGACCCCCACAACCACCGGGCAAGGGTTGTGGGGATGAGGCCCTTGTCCCCATCAACATGGGGACATCCTCCCCATGTTGAGGGCATGTGGCTTGGTACGGTTCAGGAGGGAGGGGGGGGCGCTCTCTCGTCCCCCCCTTTTCCCCTGCGGCCGGCCAGGTTGCGTGCTCGGATAAGGGGTCTGGTATGGATTTTTAGGGGGACTCCACGCCATTTTTTTAAAAATTTGGGGTGGAGTTCCCCTTAAAATCCATGCCAGATCTGAAGGGCCTGGAATGGATATTTGGGGGAACCCCACGTCAATTTTTTTTTAAATTTGCGGCGGGGTTCCCCTTAATATCCATTCCAGACCTGAAGGGCCTGGTAATAGAATTCTGGGGAACCCCCACGCTTTTTTTTTTTTTTTATCAATGACTTTTGTATGTATTGCCGGGAGCCGACAATTCATTAATAGCCGCAAATCAGTTTTAAATGACTTTTTTTCTTTCAAAAATGACATTTTTTGCAGGGACAGTTCTAAGCACGGGAAACATGCGCCACTTTACATGCATATCATACACACCCCCCCAGGTACGAAATTTAAAGGAATATTTCACTTTTATTTTTTCATTTTAAGCATTATTACAATCACTGCTCCCGAAAAAACGGCCGTTTTTAAAACTTCTTTTTGCATTGATACATGTCCCCTGGGGCAGGACCCCGGTCCCCAAACACTTTTTAGGACAATAACTTGCATATAAGCCTTTATAATTAGCACTTTAGATTTCTCCCATAGATTTTTCGAATTTGCCGCGAACACCCCAATTTGTTCGCTGTTCGGCGAACGGGCGAACAGGCAATGTTCGAGTCGAACATGAGTTCGACTCGAACTCGAAGCTCATCCCTACTCCAAGGTTTGGCCAGGGTCATCCCACTTCTCTCCCATCTCTTTTTTATATTGCAATATTTTTTATTGAGGTAAATACAAAACAGGAGAAAAAAAATAATAAATCAATAAAAAAAAAAAAAAAAAAAGGGGAAGAAAATGAACAAATAGCCGGGTTACATTCGGCTAAACATTTAAACGTTTTGACAATGTATTTTTACCCCGCCTAGAGCCTGTCAGGAGATAGGAGGCACATGCATAATATCATCATAAGAGCTATTCAAGCCCTCAGGTAGGGCATAGTATGTGTGCAAGTACCCAACCCAGTAGCTTTAGAATATACCAGTTCTAGGGGGAGGGATAGGGAGGGTCCAGGGCTTCAGAGGAACCCGTCAAAAAAAAAATTCGGGGTTAGCCGTGGATCCCTACTATAATAAGGTTTCCTGCCTCATCAGTAACGTTCTATCACAGTATATCGATAACCAAGGTATACAAAAAGGTATACCACCAAGATTAGAAAGAAAGAGAGAACAAGGGAGAGAGGAAAGGAGCATAGAAGAAAAAGGAGGGAAGGGATAGAGAAAGGAGAGAGAGAGGGAGGGTCACCTGGATTTCCTCATCAAGTGGAGATATACTCGATCCATGGATCCCAGATCTTATTGAACATCATTGCTTTATTGTGAAGAGTATAAGTGAGCTTATCATTATTTATAATCCAGTTGAGTTTAGCCTTAACTTGTTCTAGGGGTATTCTGGAGTGTTTCCAGTTCCTTGCAATTGTTATTCTTGCTGCCAACAAGATATAGGTTATGAGGCGTATTGATACTTTGGGGATCCCGTCGGGCAGTCTATGAAAAAGTGCGCTCTCTGGGGACCAACGGATGTTGATACATGTTACTGAATTGATCAGATTAAAAATCCTTATCCAAAACCTGGTCACTAGTGGACATTGCCACCAAATATGGTACATGGTGCCCATCTGTCCACATTGTCGGAAACAATGAGGCGAGGAGGAAGGATGCATTTTAGCTATTCTCGTGGGGACCAAGTACCAGCGTAGCAGCGTTTTGTAGCTGGCTTTGATAAGGGTAGTGTTAATAGAGATTTTTGAAAGTTGGTAGGCAAAATCTTGCCAGTCTGACAGCTCAAGGGAGAGGTTCAAGTCCCTCTCCCATTGGGCCATATAGGCGAGTTTAGTATCTGGTTCAGTTATAGAAGAGTATATGGTAGAGATCCGGCCCCTCTGTGTGCCTCTGTTTTGGCAAGTTAGTTCAAGTGCGGTAAGTGTCATGGGGCCCCCCACCTGTTTTATTTTGGAATTAATGAATGAGGAAATTTGGTTATATCGGAATACCTCAATGTGAGGCATTGAGAAGTTGTATTTGAAGTATGTAATCGTATGCACTTGGTTTCCATTAAGGAAGTCCCCAATTCTCATTAATCCTTTATTGAGCCACCATTGGAATTGTTGTGGAGCAAGGCCAGGAGGAAACTCTGGATTGCAAAAGATGGGCGCTAGAGGTGTGTGGTATGACATAAGGGACGTTCGGTGTCTTGTTCTATCCCATACCGCTAGAGAATGTGATAAGGTAGGACATAGAATAGATGGGCGTTTGCGATTAGGAAGCCACATCAAGGCTCCTATCCCATCTCTTTTTTAATTCAAATTTGTATGTATTTTGTTATATTTATTTATTTTTTGTGTTTATTATTTATTTTTTATATTTATTTATATATTTATTTTTTATATATTAATATGCTCTGCTGTAATTATTTACTTGTTTGGGATGATGGAACTCCAAAGTTTTAGCCCAGGGTCATCCTGCTTCTCACCCATCTTTTTTTTATGTATTTTGTTATATTTATTTATTTTCTGTATTTATTATTATAATTTGTTTTAGTTTTTTTAATATATTACAATATTATTATTATTTTATTTATTTATTTATTTTTTATTGTTGTTGCTGTTGTTATCATTTATTTAGTTATAAGACTCAATTCTTACCCAAGAGCAGGCACTTCAGGATGTCTGCCTTTTTTTAGAAAAGTTTTTTATGTGCTTTTCTAAAACTAGTTTCTGTAGGGCATCTGAGTCTAGACTAAGCTTCGCCAATTGTTGGCCTTTCCCATGAAAGTGCTTTAGTCAGGGCCAGGCCAAGAGGTTTGCAGAATAGGTGATTACCTTGGAAACTTCAGCAGGAGGGGGTTGCAAAAAGGGCAAAACTTGCAATCTATTCTGTTGAACGAATTTATGGCTCATTGAGGGGGTGCACACTTTTTTGCTTTGGGTGCCCAAGGTCCATTTTCCAACACCGGCTTCAGTGGAACATAAGGGTGCCATCATTGGACAGAGGGCAGCAGATAATTGAAGCTAATCCCAGAATTCAGGAGGGTCAGACCCCCTAGTAACCCAATGAAAATAGAGGCGCATGGGGGAAAGTTTTCTGGCTAAAAAATGAAGGTGTCATGTACAGTAATGTCCATTCCTAAAAATTAAAATGGCCCACTGGTTTGCATGCGGACCTCATAAACAGTCCCCTTCAAACCAATGGGAATTAGCAATCAAATTCTTTCAGGTTTTTAAAGCAAACCATGCAGAAAATTATTCTGTAAGGTTATGACCAAACACTGTGCTTGCTCGCTTGTTGTTATTGTTGCTCAGTCATTTAGTCATGTCCGACTCTTCGTGACCGCATGTACCATAGCATGCCAGGCTTTTCTGTCCTCCACTGCCTCCCGGAGCTTGCTTAACCACTTCTCCACCAAGGACGTCATATGAGGTTCTTGACTTTGAGTGGGGATATCTGAATGATGCCTGCAGCTACAGGCATCATTCAGATATCATTCTGTCATGCCGGCGATTCTGCGCACCATAAGATCAATCATAGCGGCAGTTCCGCCGCTTGATCGTTCTTATAGGCGGCGGGAGGGGACATCACCCCCTCCCACCGCCATCCGGTGCTTCTCCGGGCTCTCCCGTGCCATCGAGGGCCCGGAGGACGAATCGGCCACGTTGCATGAAGATCATAGAGATTTCTCTATGACTGTCGGAGTCCCGGGCGCGACGTTGTGACGACACGCCCGGTACCCGGAAGTAAACAAAGCCGCAATTGCAGCTGTCAGCATGAGATCGGTAAAAAAAATTCCCGATCTCATGCTTTCCAGCCTGGAGGAGAGATGTGGGGTCTTATTGACCCTGCATCTCTCCATAAAGAGGACCTGTCACAATGATTCCTGTTACAAGGGATGTTTACATTCCTTGTAATAGGAATAAAAGTGATCAAAATTATTTTTTTAAATAAAGTGTCAAGATAAAAAAAATTCAGTCAAAAAAAAAAAAGAAGTAAAACGCCCCTGTCCCCAGTAGCTCGTGCTCAGAAGCGAACACGCATGTAAGTCCCGCCCACATATGTAAACGCCGTTCAAACCCCACATGTATCGCCGCGTGCGTTAGAGTGCGAGAAACAATTCTAGCACTAGACCTCCTCTGTAACTCGAAAATAGTAACCTGTAAAAAAAATTAAAGCGTCGCCTATGGAGATTTTTAAGTACCGAAGTTTGGCGCCATTCCATGAGTGCGCGCAATTTTAAAGCGTGACATGTTGGGTATCTATTTACTCAGCGTAACAACATCTTTCACATTATACAAAAAAAATTGGGCTAACTTTACTGTTTTGTTATTTTTTAATTCGTGAAACCGTTTTTTTTCCCCAAAAAGGGCGTTTGAAAACTTATTGCGCAAATACCGTGCAAGATAAAAAGTTGCAATGACATTTATTCCCTAGGGTGTCTGCTAAAAAAAATATATATAATGTTTGGGGGTTCTGATTAATTTTCTAGCAAACAAATGATGATTTTTACATGAAGGAGAGAAGTGCCAGAATAGGCCCGGTGGAGAAGTGGTTAAAGGGGTTGTACTGTATGGGTTCGTTTATTATTTTTTAAATAACAAACATGTTATACTTACCTCCACTGTGCAGTTCGTTTTGCACAGAGTGGCCCCGATTCTCCTGTTCTGGGGTCCCTCGGCGGCTATCTCCGCTCCTCCCCGCAATAGCTAACCCTCCTCTGGGAAGCTCTCTCCCAAGGGGGTTAGCTTGCGGGCGCGCCCCGTCATACACGCTGCGTCCATAGACACAGAGTGTATGACTCGGTCCCACCCCCGGCGGCCGCACCATTGTATGTGATTGACAGCAGTGCGAGCCAATGGCTGCGCTGCTATCAATCTATCCAATCTATCCAATCAACGGGCAGACTCCGTGGAGAAGAGGATGCCGGGGGACGTGCACAGCAGGTGAACAGGCTCAGGTAGGTAAACGGGGGGCTGGGGGGCCGTCATTGCCAGGTGTTTTTTCACCTTAATGCATAGGCTGCATTTAGGTGAAAAAACACGACGCTTTACAACCCCTTTAACTCCATGTTCATTGTTTCAATAAGCTATCTATCCATCTTATAAACTGTGAAAAAAGCAATCAGCGCCAAATAATAGCATAAATCCAAATATAAATGTGAATAGTAATAATAAATTACAATATCTCCACAGTAGGGATGAGCCGAACACCCCCCTGTTCGGTTCGCACCAGAACCTGCAAACTTTAGAACCCTATTAAATACAATGGACTTGAACGTTCAAAATCAAAAGTGCTAATTATCAAGGCTTATATGCAAATTATTGTCCTAAAAAGTGTTTGGGGACCCGGGTCCTGCCCCAGGGGACATGTATCAATGCAAAAAAAAGTTTTAAAAACTGAAGTTTTTTCAGGAGCAGTGATTTTAATAATGCTTAAAGGGAAACAATAAAAGTATTCCTTTAAATTTCATACCTGGGGGGTGTGTATGATATCCATGTAAAGCAGCGCTTGTTTCCCGTGCTTAGAACTGTCCCTGCACAAAGTGTCATTTCTGAAGGAAAAAAAGTAATTTAAAAGCATTATAATGAATTGTCGGATCCTGGCAATAAAGAGAAAAGTCATTGATAAAAAAAAATGCGTGGCGGTCCCCCCAAATTGAATTACCAGGCCCTTCAGGTCTGGTATGGATATTAAGGGAAACCCTGCGTCAAATAAAAAAAAAATGACGTGGGGTTCCCCCCAAATATCCATACTAGACTCTTCAGGTCTGGTATGGATTTTAAGGGGAACTCCACCCCAAATTTAAAAACAAAATGGCGTGGAGTTCCCCCAAAAATCCATACCAGACCCTTTATCCGAGCACGCAACCTGGCAGGCCGCAGGAAAGGAGGGGGGACGAGAGAGCGCCCCCCCCTCCTGAACCGTACCAGGCCACATGCCCTCAACATGGGGAGGATGCTTTGGGTGCCTGTGACCCCTCAAAGCACCATGTCCCCATGTTGATGGGGACAAGGGCCTCATCCCCACAATCCTTGCCCGGTGGTTGTGGGGGTCTGCGGGCAGGGGGCTTATCGGAATCTGGAAGACCCCTTTAACAAAGGGGACCCCCAGATCCCCCCCCTATGTGAATTGGTAAGGGGTACCTTGTACCCCTACCATTTCACAAAGAAAGTGTAAAAAAAACACACAGACATCGTTGGGAAAAGTCGTTTATTAAAAATAAAAAATTAAAAACCCATTCCAGCGATGTAATCCAGTGTCCCGCGGTGATCCGATGTCCAGCGCTGCAGTCTCCACTCCACACGAAACGTCATTGGCTGAGCGGACCTACACTGCGGAGGAAGTTCCCCATTAGGTCCGCTCAGCCAATGACGTAAGCGGGGTCTGAGGTACGAGGGGGCGGGGGCCCCCTTGTATCTCAGACCCCACCTACGTCATTGGCTGAGTGGACCTGATGGGGAACTTGCTCCGCAGTGTAAAAAATGAATAGACCCGCCCCTTCTCACGTTCCTCATCAGGTCCGCTCAGCCAATCTTCTTTGGGATGGTTTTCATTGATGCGTCTTGTACGATGTTGTACACTTCCTTCCATAGTTCCTCACTAGTTTGCTCACTAGTGTTACCTTTTTTGTTAACACCTTCATGTCAGTCAATGGCTTTGTCTCTTGCTAGTCTCACCCCTTTGGCAAATCACCCTATAAATAACACAATCTCTGTTACACAATTCAGAGGAAAAGATGGGGGACCCTATCAAAGATATTGAAAATTCTGGGGAAAAAATGTGTCAAACAGAGGGTACCCATTCATGTTTGAATTTGAGGGAGCAACTGTTAGCTCTAGGATCAAATTACATGCAGCTTGTTCACTCTGTACCAATCTCCCTATAGTGGAACATTATGTATATTGTGTATTGTATCTTGTCACAACCCCCCAAAATATTGCTACAATATATTAACTACATGTAAACAGGGTTAGCAAGCCCTATTATTAGCAGGACACCATACTGGAAACCGAACAAGTTGTTCCTAGAGCATTGTGCAACCAACTGTACAACATTCTTGTCACACATTGATCACATAGGTGTTTTACACAAGTTAAACAAATGTGTACTGCACCACGAAGACCATGTTACTAATCCCAACAGCAAGTCATACCTGTCAGCTTCATATGCCCAACTGCAAAAACCTTTTACTGAAAGAGACACTTTATACTGGTATGCTGAGAGAACTGGATGTCTCTTGGTATTAACCCAATTCACACTTGTATGCTGCTACAATGCAGGCGTTAAAGCGCGCATTAACACGCATTACAACAATGCATGACATTGCACCTGTTCTATGTGCATTGCATTGGGGTGCCTTTTTACTGTGAATGGCACCCCAACAAATTGTATGGTAAATCCCAATGCATAATGCACCGTAGTGCACCATAATATGTATTCAATAAAAAAAAGGCACTTTTTTTTCATCTGTAGAGTGTCGACAGCCTATTCATAAACCATGGACTGCCTTAAAAGTGGTTATAAAGGCTTTTTTGTGCCTCCCCTTAAAATAACAAACACGCTATATAGACAAATGACAGGTGGATGACTGCACACTGATATTGCTAAGATCCATGAGTTTATTGAGAAAAAAAAAATCCAAAAAGCATAGCACACAAGAGGAGCAAAAATTGATGCGTTTCACGCCAAGGGGTTCTTGATTATAGGATTATGGCTCATATTGCAGAACATGGACGATTAACAAATGGATGACTGCACACTGATATTGCTGGGATCCATGCATTTATTGAAAAATAAAAATGCAAACAGAAGCAAGTGTTGACGCATTTTCCAGTACGAGCCGTAACTCTATGATAAAGTGCCTATTGGTGTGAAGCGCGCTAACAATTGCTCCTGATGTTTGCTGTGCTTTTTGGACTTTTGGATCATTTTTAATAAACTCATGGATCTAAGCAATATCAGTGTGCGATCGTTAACCTGTTAATTGTCCATGCTCTGCGGTACAAGCCATAACTCTATGATTAAGCGCCCATTGGTGTGAAACGCGTCAACGCTTGCTCCTGTTGTGTGCAATGCTTTTTTGATTTTAGTAAAACATTTTATTGATGTTTTTTTTTTCCTATAAACTCATGGGTTTTACCAGTGTCAGTGTGTGGTAATCTTCCTGTTAATTGTCCATGTTCTATGGTACTAGCCGTAACTCTATGACTAAGTGCCCGTTGGCATTAAATGCATCAACACCTGCTCCTGTTGTATGCTATGCTTTTTGGGTTTTTAATATTTTTTTCGATAAATTCATGGATCTTAGCAATATCAGTGTACGGTCATCCACCTGTTAATTGTCCATGTTCTGCAGTATCAGCTGTAACTCTATGATTACGTTTACGTTTGCATTAACCGCATCAACACTTGCTCCGGTTGTGTCCTGTGCTTTTTGGGTGTTTTTTTAATTTATTTTTTAAACTCATGGATATTAGGAATATCAGTGTTCTGCTATACGAGCCATAACTGATTAAGCGCCCATTGGTATGAAATGTGTCAACACTTGCTCCTGTTGTGTGCTATGTTTTTTTTTTTTTATTAAAACATTTTTTTCAATAAACTCATGGATCTTAACAATATCAGCGTGCGGTTGTCTCCCTGTGTCAGGAACCATGAATCTGACGGAGACAGAAAATGCAGTAAGGATCACACCTTTTAATAAAATTGTAAAAATGGTACAAGCTGGTAAACGTAGTCGAAAACATAGCCAGGGTTTGGTAGCCAAATCAGGAAGTCAGAACAAGCCAGGAAATCAGGAAGCCAGAGATCAGCATAGTCAGAGGCAGCAGACAAGATCAGGAACCAGAAGGGTCGTCAGCCAGGCAAGTCTTCAACAGGAACACAGCAGAGAGTCTCAAGATATGTTGACCGGGGGGAAGGCATTGAAGAAATGAACTAGGCAGTTTAAATAGCCAGAAGGGGCTGGCTGTGGGCTTGACTGATGAGCAGGAGGTGATCAACAGGTGAGCCACTGTGGAATGATGAATACTGGCAACTAACCAACAGCTGAGCAACCTGAGCACAGCGAAGGAAGGGCAGAGAGCCCAGCCCTGACAGCCTGTTAATTGTTCATGTTCTCCGGTACAAGCCTAATTAATTCTATGATTTAGCACCCATTGGCGTGGAATTGCGTCAACACTTGCTCTTTTTGCATTTTTTATTTTTTGTTTTTGCAATAAAATAATGTGTCTTACCAATATCAGTGTGTGGTCATGCACCTGTTAATTGTCCGTGTTCTGGGGTATGAGCCATAACTCTATGATTAAGCACCCGTTGGTGTGAAATGCGTCAACATTTCCTTCTGTTGTGTGCTATGCTTTTTTGGATTTTTTTCCCCACTAAACTCATGGATCTTAGCAATATCAGTGTGCAGTCATCTATCTGTTAAATGTCCATGTTCTGTGGTATGAACAGAACAGAACCTGTGTTTTTGTGATTAGAGAGAACTGGATCGACCTGGAGCGATGTATAGTGTTTTAAACAAACCTGTTATACTTACCTGCTTGCTCTGTGCAATGGAATTGAACAAATCAGCCCCGCCCTCCTCTTCTGGGGTCCCCTGCCTGCACCTCCTCAGTGTCTGCCACCATAGAAAGCAGCTTGCTATATTGTTTTCTCTTCTGGTCCAATGTCTAAAGCCCATAGTGTTTAGAGTGTGTCTATTTTCTGTTTTTGCTGAATGTTCTTTAACTCTTCTGGTCAAATGTTCTTTAGGCTTTTTTTTCTGAGGATCAAATGCTAGGGAATATTACAGTCTTGTTTAGTTCACCGCGGTGAATGGCAAAGCATCTCCCCCTATGTTATGGGGATAAAGTGAGGGTAAGGAGCTCTGTAGCACTGCTAAGCCACGTCCTCTTCTAGCATTAAAATGCTGCTCCTCCATAGATACAGTAGAATCAGAGTGTCACCTTAGGATAGGAAGCGGGTTACTAGCAGGGCCACCAAGTAAAAAGAAAAGAAAAAAAGCCTAAAAATAAACAAATAATGCGGCCACCATGCCTAAGACACCTTTCCCACTTATGCACTTTTGCCGCGCTGGAATGCACCTATCCAGATGGGCCAAAAACACATTAAAATGGTTTGCCTTTAAATCCTATGAGACTTTTCACATTGCTGCACTGCGTTGGAGCTGCGGTTCAAAAAGTCCTGCATGCTGCATCTTTGGTGCGCTATTAAAAAGCTCACCAAAGATGCGCCATCCATTGAAGTCAATAGGAAGTGCACCAACAATGCTCCAAAAACGCACCCAGGGTTCATTTTATGTGCATTTTTGGGGTCATGTGGCAGAGATATGCTGGTTGTTAAAGAGCGGGCACCCGCCGGTGTCCTTAACAACCAATGAATAGCTGGTTGTTAAGGACCCGGCGGCGCATGGCGGCTTCCTTAACCTCTTCCTGACCACCGTATGCATATACGTGGCCTCTCGGCGGGTGGGCTTTAATGCCGAGAGGCAACATATAAGCGGCCCAAATGTAAACATTTCTGTGCTGAGAGCGCTCCCAGCACGGTTGCCGGTGGTGATTGTAAAGCTCCCGATGCATACTTGGGGAGCTTTCTGATCATGTAACCGCTGTGACAGCCAATCATGATCCGAATGCCTGTCTCCTCCTCTCGGCATCTAGAAGCTCTTAAAAGGCCGAGAGGCGGCTGAGGGAAGGGGTTATTAATCAGCAGGTAAGTAAACAATACCCCCACCAGGAGCACTGTAGTTCAGTCTTCCATCCTGTGAAGGTATGGGTCCCGTCCAGCCTTCCCCTGCCTCCTCCCCCCAGATTCTGGGAACCGATGCTCCATGCTCTCCCGCTTACTGTCTCTCCACCTCCTCTCTCTCCGCTGGTAGCAGAGAAGCTTGAGCATGCCGACCACTGGGCGGAGGCATTATCACCAGTGGCGGCTGCCCCCCTAATCCATGTGCCCAGCCCCCTAATATACATGCGGGGTGCCGGACGTATGGATTAAATTTTTAATTTTTTTTTAGAAGCATGGGATTAGAGCCTGAGACTCTAATTGGCTTGACTCAAAGGGTTGACTCAAGGCGCAGAGCACTGCTCCCTGAGTCCACCCAGTTGTGTGACAATAGCAAATTAATATTCACTATTGTTTTCCTGATGCTCCTCCCGGGCCAATCAGGAAGCCGGTCCTGAGACCCGATTGGCCAGGGAGTCTCAGGACTCCCTGGCCAATTGTGTCTCAGTCAGGACACAGTTCCTGTTCAGTTGGGAGGAGAAGCAATGGCCCAGCTCTTCCTTCCCCCTGCCTCCTAAGGTCAGTCCATCTAAGGCCGGGGGTGTGGGGGCGCTTGTGGCTTAGCCTTCCCCTTCCTTGGCTGTCCATCTCCCGCGGGGAAGGGGGGTGCTTGTGGCGACCAGATGTCACTGATTATTACTGGATTGTTAAGGATGCCGGCGGGTTCCGGCTCCTTAACAACCACCTGCCCAAGTCCTTAACAACCAATGAATATGTGATGTTTATTCACCATTGCATTTTGATTTTTTGCTAAACAAACGAAAACAGACAGAAAATTTTGAAAAAAAAAAGTTTTTCTTAGTTTCTAGCATAAATTTTTGTAAATAATTATTTTTTCTCTGATATGCTTCACTGATGGGCACTGATAAGGCGGCACTGATAGACGGCACTGATGGGCACTAATATGATGCACTGATGGGCACTGATAAGGTGGCACTGATGAGACTGTACTGATAGGTACTGATGGGCAGCACTGATAGGCGGCACTGATGGGCGGCACAAGGGCACTGATAGGCAGTACTAACAGGCATCACTAATAGGCGACACTGATTGGCAGCACTAGTGGGCACAAATTGGCAGCACTGGTGGGCACTGTTGGGGCTGCACTGTTAATCAGGACACTAATGATCAACACCCTGATTGTCAGTGCAGATGTCTTCTGTGTGGATTTGCTTGTTTTTGGCTCTACTCTCCTCACGTGCTGTCACCGTAAGGGGAAGATTGACGATAACCGGCAAATCCTGTTTACATCCATGATCAACTGTGATTGGACACAGCTAATCACATGGTAAAGAGCAGCTGTGATTGGCTTTTTACCCTGATCTGTAATCGTCTGCCTAAGAACAAAAATGTGATACTGTATGTCGAAGCATTCCAGTCTGTTGGCAATATTTTTTTTGTATTTAAGGCTAAGAACATTTTTAGCAAATATGGAAAACCTTTATTGATCCTGCCAGAAATGCGATGTCCTTGTCACTTTCTGTAAGCTGAAGAAGACGCAATAAAACAACCCAATTGCCTGTATTTAGACTACTAATCACCTCATCCCCCATGTAATGGAGATGAACACAGGAAGACTCATTTAAAGTTCAGCCTGGATGACGTATATTTATTCTTTTAAAAAAATGACATTGCATCATGTTTACCTTGTGTTGTGTTCATATTTCTAATAAGAAGAAGGGTGCAATGCTGAGGAAATACTTGCCAACCGGCGTACATCAAGACTTGTCGTCTGGGTTTTTCACCGTAATGAAGAAGTAATGACATCCCTGTGAAATATAAATTATATGACGTTATTATAGCACCTTCATATGGATATAGTGTGTCACATGACTCACTTTTTAATGAAATAATTCATTGGAAAATTAATAAGGGACAGAGAGAGAAAATAGAACGCGGCACAGAGAGATGGACGCAAAGGGCTCATTCATAAGTATTGGGACACTTGCCCTTACACGCACATGAACTTTTAAGGCATCCCAGTCTTAGTCTGTAGGGTACAATCTTGAGTTGGCCCACCCTTTGCAGCTATAACAGCTTCAACTCTTCCTGGAAGGTTGTCCACAAGGTTTAGGAGTGTGTCTATAGGAATGTTTGACCATTCCTCTAGAAGAGCATTTGTGAGGTCAGGTACTGATGTTGGACGAGAAGGCCTGGTTTACAGTCTCCGCTTTAATTCATCCCAAAGGTGTTCTATCGGTTTAGATCAGGACTCTGTGCAGGCCAGTTGAGTTCTTCCACCCCAAACTCGCTTATCCTTATCTTTATGGACCTTGCTTTGTGCACTGGTGTGCAGTCATGTTGGAACAGGAAGGGTCCGTCCCCAAACTGTTCTCACAAAGTTGGGAGCATGAAATTGTCCAAAATGTCTTGGTATGTTGACGCCTTAAGAGTTCCCTTCACTGGAACTAAGGGGCCAAGCCCAACCCCTGAAAAACAACCCCCTCCACCAAATGATTTGGACCAGTTCACAAAGCAATGCCCATAAAGACATGGATGAGCGAGTTTGGAGTGGTCAACCCGTTAAAACACCTTTGGGATGAATTTGAGAGGAGACTGTGAGCCAGGCCTTCTTGTCCAACATCAGTACCTGACCTCACAAATGCTCTTCTGGAAGAATGGTCAGACATTCCCACAGACACACTCCTAAACCTTGTGGACAGCCCTCCCAGAAGAGTTGAAGCTGTTATAGCTGCAAAGGGTGGGCAACTCAATATTGAACCCTACGGACTAAGACTGGGATGCCATTAAAGTTCATGTGCGTGTAAAGGCAGGCGTCCCAATACTTTTAGTAATATAGTGTATATCTGATTCTGCACAGAACAGCCACCCTGTAGCAATGCTATGGGGCGGTTGTCAAGTGGTTATTACTGCTTTAACGATTAAAATAAATATAACGTATATACTCGAGTATAAGCCAAGTTTTTCAGCCCTTTTTTTAAGGCTGAAAATACCCCCCTTGGCTTATACTCAAGTCAGTGTACCTGATATTGGTGACAGGCTGCGGGCGTCCATTCATTGTTTAAATGTCGCGGTCCCATCCTGGTCCCTTCCGTGATAGGCATTTCCCAGCAGAAACTGTGTTCAGTGTTCCGCCAATCACAGATGTCCTCTTGTCCGAGGATGAAAAGACGTCCGTGATTGGTGGAAAAATTAAGAAAACAGTGTCTGCTGGGAAACTGAGTCCGAGGATAAGAGAACATCTGTGATAGGCGGAACACTGAACACAGTGTCTGCTGGGAAACGCCTATCACGGAACGGGACCAGGAGGAGACCGCGACTTTTAAACAATGAATGGATGCCCGCAGCCTGTCAGGAATTTCAGGTACACTGATTGGGCACAGTGAGGTTGCAATGGGCACAGTGAGGTTGCAATGGGCACAGTGAGGTTGCAATGGGCACAGTGAGGTTGCAATGGGCACAGTGAGGTTGCAATGGGCACAGTGAGGATGGGCACAGTGAGGTTGCAATGGGCACAGTGAGGATGGGCACAGTGAGGGTGCAATGGGCACAGTGAGGATGGGCACAGTGAGGGTGCAATGGGCACAGTGAGGATGGGCACAGTGAATTTGCAATGGGCACAGTGAGGTTGCAATGGGCACAGTGAGGATGGGCACAGTGAAGTTGCAATGGGCACAGTGAGGATGGGCACAGTGAGGTTGCAATGGGCACAGTGAGGTTGCAATGGGCACAGTGAGGATGGGCACAGTGAGGTTGCAATGGGCACAGTGAGGATGGGCACAATGAGGGTGCAATGGCCACAGTGAGGTTGCAATGGGCACAGTGAGGTTGCAATGGGCACAGTGAGGCTGTAAATGGTCAGAGTGAGGTGTGCAAATGGGCACAGTGAAGCTGCAAATGGGCATTGTTGACCCTCTTTACCGCTTACAGCAGCTGCTGCATTCTCACTCTAGGCTTATACTCGAGTCAATACGTTTTCCCATTTTTTTGTGGTAAAATTAGTTACCTCTGCTTATACTTGGGTCGGCTTATACTCAAGTCTATACAGTGTGTGTATATATATATATATATATATATATATATATATATATATATATATATATATATATATATACATATATATATATATATACATATATATATTATTTTTATTTTTTTTAAATAATAGCATTGTTGTGTATTTGTACGTCAGGAATTTTTGAATCCATACACTGGCCTGGTCACACAATGGCCACCTTCATATTACCACATTGCCCATGTAATTTATTCTTCCAATTAAACTCCATAGGAACACCTCATTATCCTATCTTGACTTCTACGTTGGCATATGAAAGCGTTCCACGTGAGGGTTAACCATAAAAAAAAAGCCCCATGAGCGGGGGCCCAGGCCTGCCCTCCCGCCGGAACATCTGATATAACTGATATCTTCCTATTAACCATCTTTCACAAATGGAGCTAATTCACTGACTCATTATATATCTTCTTGGGAATATTGTAATTCATCTAACTTTTGGCACATATGCCTCAGAACTCATCAAGATTCCACGGACCTGACTAGCCCATCAACTATGAAATGACTTTTGTTCTGCTGAAACATTTATGATAAATTCAGATGGAAGGGAGGCTTCAGGAACGGTTAGTTGACGAGGCGTGAGGCCGCCGTAATGTCTGACTAAAAAGGACCCGCCAGCGCCAGCCAATGGGGCAAGCCCACGCGAGGAGCCTAATTTATCTCCTGCAAACGCTGACAGCCCTCCCGTCTATTTCATGTGGGAAAAATATAAATTAGCTATGTTGACGGACCCGTGTTTGTAGGTTAAAAAAAGATCATAATGTAGAATTCCAGTAAAGACAAAAAAAAGGGATGCTGGCTTATTTAATTAAGCAAAGAGTTCTATGCAATGTGCAATTATTTGTAGCAGATGTCAACTTCCACTCATCCAAATGGAGTGTGTGAGACCCGAGGGAATATACAGATATATGTGCTACTAATGCTGACCTTGTCTTCTTAAAAATGCAGGGCGCCTGGCTGCCATGCTGCTCCAAAAAGACACTGCAAGGCAACTGGCTGAAGCTACCATGACCAATCAGGGGCGGATCCAGAGTCTAGTCTCGGGAGGGGCACTACCAGAAAATTTTGCGGGCTATTTGTCGGGGCAATGGTTGGTGTCGGCGCTTTAATCATCACGGCGCCATGGTTGATATGGTGTCAGGATGATTGAAGCGCATTATTTATATTATTACATTGTAATATATAATTAAATAGTTCAACTCACCATAATGCAGAATCAGTGGGAGCCCCGAGTGTGTTACTTACCACCGTTGCCTCCCACCAGATGCAGATTGTCACTTGCCATGTCACTTGCCACATCCCCTGCCACCAGATGTGGATTGTCATTTGCCAGTGTCGCTTGCCACAAGATGCGGATTGTCACTTGCCAGTGGCTGTGTCCCAGAGTTAGGGTGGGCTGGGAGAGATGATGTCAGAAAGCCACTACCCATCAGAATATGCAACCAAAGTGATGTTGCATTGCGGCCATCTTGGTACACAAGCACTTGTCCACGGTAAGCCTAGGGTTAGAAGTCGGCAAACGGATATCTTTATACACCCACCGGAGTCTTGCTTTTCAAAGTTATTTTTAACAGTAAACTCAGTTTATATAATAAAATATAAGTTGAGTTTTCTGTTAAAAATAAGATGGCCGCGATGCAACGTCACTTCAGTTGCATATTCAGATGGGTAGCGGCGGCTTCCTGACAGAATACCTGCCTGCTCGTTCAGTGACACGCCAGCCCGCTCACCAGCCTTACCGCCCGGCATGATTGCTCACTCACCAGCCTGCCCGTCCTCTCGCTCACCCGCCGTCGCTCAACCGGTCATTATTTTCTCACACCCGCTCATTATTTTCTCGGGGGGAGCAATTGCCCTGTTGCCCCCCCCTGGATCCGCCCCTGTGACCAATAGGCATTAAAGTGGTTGTAAACCTCAGCCATGAATTATGGATAAAGCATATCCCTCTATAGTGTGCGCTTGTCTCAATCCAGAGCACTAATGCCTCGTTTCCACTGAGTGGATCGGTTCGGTACGGTTCGGTACGGTACGCTAGTTTGAGTGTTTCCATTATGAAAGCGGCCCATACAACCGAACCATACCGCACCATTCTGGGTCCTGCTTCAGATGTGGGGCCATAGAAAATGGTTTGGTTCGGTTAGGGCGGAGCTACAATACATTCCACTGATTGGCGGACACGCTAGGCATTTTTTCTAAACCCTAAATGGCCCCTGATGGTCCGACTTGCAGTGAAAACGCTCACCAGAATAGACCGGACCATTCTAACTGTTCCAAACTGTACCGACCCGAACCGTTCCGCTCAGTGGAAATGAGGCATTTGTGTAATTTCTCTCTGCTGCCTAGTTCCTCAGTGATAAGCATGAATCTCTTCTGACAGGCTTTCCTGACACTAAGGCAAAGAAGGTGACAGGGAGGGAGCTGCAGCACGCAGCCTGTGATTGACAGCCTGAGTTTTGTTCCTGTGTGAAAAAAATATAATTTATATAACCTACGGTATATAGTTATGGATGCGCTACGTAAAATAACTACTAGTGAATTACATTAAATACAAACATACTGCTACGTATATAAAAATAGTGAACCAAACACCAGCCTGCCTATACACACTAAAATGAATACTGGTGTATTGGATATTGCTATACCAAATAAGTGCAGTGGTGCACTGATTAAAATAGGATATAGACCTGTGAAGCAATACAAGACAACATGTGCCCCTAAACACAAAATGAAAACTTCGATGAAAGGTGAGTGCACATAAATAGTAAAAAATTAATGATAACAAGTGCCAATCAAGTCCTTATAATCGATGTATGATATGAAGAAATAGTCTGGTGTTGAATATAGGAGACATCATGCGAAAAAAAATCCAGAAAGCGACAGCTGTCAAAAGTCCACCTTCACCGACTGTAAACTAATCACCCAAATGTGCTCAGAATAGGATGGCAGCTTACCAAATGAAGTTGACCCTTTTAGGTAAAAAAGAGGTCAAATGTGCTTGCAGCAAGATCACTTGCTTATGTTATATGGAGAAGATGATACCGGAACGGAACCACTACCTCATGGAGGCTCAGATCAGGATATGAAAATAAAGGATGAAACGGCAATAGCGTAATTCCGTTTAATGAGCCAAAACATATACAAAGTTAAAAATCCAAATGCCTGCTTACTTGGGGGGTGCCACAGACCCGGCACTGAGGCTGGATGGCATAACCGTGGGTGGAATAACGATGTCCCATCTATGTGTTGCTGGCGTGCGTTCCACCTACGACAGCGGTGAGCCAGAGGGACCGGAAGTATCGTCTGTGCGTGACCTAGTACCGCCTCGACGTACGTTTCGTATGACACGTCATCAGGAAGCGTCTTTGTTCCTGTGTGTTGGAGGGGAAGGGGGGGGTGGGTGGGATGTCCCTTCCCTTCCCTCCAATCGGCTGTCAGAGCTCTCCTCACTGAGCTCTGCAGAGTGTAACTCCACCCTCTGTGAAAGCTCAGACAATCTTTATAAATTCTGGACTTTGAATGGATGTAGGGGAGAGATGACTGCAAATAAACAGGTACCACTTACGTAGGAGGATTTGTTGCATCTCTGTGTATCACCTGAAGCCAGTAATTTCACTGGATATAGTGTGTACTTATGTCAATTAAGAGCACTATGTGTGTCAGTCCTGACAATTTTTTTGGACACCAATTTTAAAAGTTGTACTGGATTATGCCCCACCATTGATGTCAGTAGGAGGAATAGTGCCCCATCATTGGTATAAGCGGGAGGAATAGTGCCCTATCATTGTTGTCAGTGGGAAGAATAATGCCCCATAATTGGTGTCAGTGGGAGGAATAGTGCTTTATTGTTGATGGCCATGGGAGGAATAGTGCCCCATCATTAGTGTAAGTGGGAAGAATAGTGCCCCATAATTGCTATTGGTGGAAGTAATGGTGCCCAATCGTTGGTGACAGTGGAAGTAATGGTGCCCCATCATTGGTGTCAGTGGGAGGAACCCCCCCCCCCCATCCATGGTGTCAGTGGGAGGAATAAACCCCCCCATCATTGGTGTCAGTGGGAGGAATACCCCCCCATCCATGGTGTCAGTGGGAGGAATAACCCCCCCATCATTGGTGTCAGTGGGAGGAATAACCCACCCTCATCCATGGTGTCAGTGGGAAGAATAAACCCCCCCATCATTGGTGTCAGTGGGAGGAATAACCCCCCCCCCCATCCATGGTGTCAGTGGGAGGAATAAACCCCCCCATCATTGGTGTCAGTGGGAGGAATACCCCCCCCTCCATGGTGTCAGTGGGAGGAATAACCCCCCCATCATTGGTGTCAGTGGGAGGAATAACCCCCCCCATCCATGGTGTCAGTGGGAGGAATACCCCCCCTCCATGGTGTCAGTGGGAGGAATAACCCCCCCCATCATTGGTGTCAGTGGGAGGAATAACCCCCCCCCCCCATCCATGGTGTCAGTGGGAGGAATAACCCCCCCATCATTGGTGTCAGTGGGAGGAATAGTGCCCCAAAGGTTGGATAAAAGCAAGCAAAGGCCACATTTGGCCTCCGGGCCACAGTTTTGAGGCCACTGTTTAAGATAGAATAGAATAGAGTTAGCAACCATGTCAGGTATTTGTTGCTACAAAAAACATACTTGGGGGGCACACCCTAAAATGTGTTTAAATTCAAGATGGTGCTGCTATAAGACCAACAAACGTTACAAAACAGATTACAGCGCACACATTCAAGAATGACATTTATCCTACAAGGCTAGTTAAAAACATATTCAAAAAAATAAGGGGGCTTGGTCACACTATATGGTCATGTAGTGCTAAGCCCACTTACTGCGACAAAGTACCCCGATTAGTGGGTAGGTATTTGTTGCTGTCTGTGTCCCTGCCGGAAAGTTTCATTTTATTTGTCTTAGTAACCATTGTCACAGGGACTAAAAGTAATAGGATTATCCAAAATTTTGAGTTGTCACCAGTACAAGAATATAGAAGAAGTCTTCCACTGGTGACACTTGTTCGAGTGACAACTGTCTAAGAGAGGATTTTCCTTACTTCCTATTGAGTCTACCTCCCCAATGGTATGCTGAGGGGCAAAAAAAGGAAAATGAAAAAAATTTACTGGGAAAAGCTTCTCCCAGAAACCACTGTGGTTCCTTCTGACATCTCTAATGCCCTGTACACACGATCGGAATTTCCGATGGGATAAAATCCGATGGAATTTTCCATCGGAATTCCGTTCAAGCTGTCTTCCATCAGTCTTGCATACACACTGTCAGCCAAAATTCAGACCGTCCAAAACGTGGTGACGTACAACACTACGACGAGCCGAGAAATATGAAGTTCAATGCTGCCGAACATGCGTCGGCTTGATTCTTAGCATGCGTGGATTTTTCTCCAACGGAGTTCCACACAGACGATCGGAATTTCCCATAGGATTTTTTTCCATCGGTAAAAAAAAAATTAAAACATGTTCTATTTCTAAACACCGACGGAAAAAAGTCCGATGGGGCCCACACAAGGTCGGAATTTCCGATGAAAAAACTCTGTCTGACTTTTTTCATCGGAAATTCCGATCGTGTGTACAAGGCATTAGATCATTGCTGTGTCCTACACTGATGGAGGGGTTGGAACCACAGTGGCTAGCGGGAGGGACGCGCTCATTGACAAGTTAGAGGTGTCAGTATCAGCATACAAAGGTCTGCAAGAGGTAATTGCCAGCACACCTACCACCAAACGGGTAAGTTTAAACTTGCTTCTTAAAGGAGTTCCACTTTAAGAACACTGTGTTTATCACCAAATGATAGTTGGGCGTTAATGACTCTAGTTAATTATACCTGGATTTCTCATGTTGCTATCCTGCAAAATACAATCAAGAAGCCAACATTACAATATATTTTGGCAGCTGCTCAGTCTCAAGACGTTGGATGCATAAACCAAGGAATGGGGAGAAAGGTCACGCTTGTTATTAGCTCAAGTCTTTTCTTTCTTTACCTCTTCTCTTGCCTTGATGCAGCTTTGAAAGCTGTGCTCTTTGAACATGGCTTCAATATAAACATCTGCCTGGAATCAAAGTCAAGACAGAAGCACAGAGGAAAATCCTGGGAACTTACTTGCCCCCTGACTTACATTGGCCAGAGGTGCCAAATGTATTCTGCCAAGTATAAATGGGCATTTAATGAATCTAGACTAGGAAAACAGAATGGAGTTCAAAGTCAATATTTGAACTTCGGGTCACCGTTTAATAACGCGGGTGATCTGAGTAATGTCAAATGCATTCTATTATGCTGTGAACGACAAAGAACATAGCCTGAACTGAGAAAAAAAAAACTTTTCATTATGTCTTGTGACAGGAGTCCTGGGAAAGTGGTTAATGGTGTGCAACTTTGTGGGTCCAGTCAGAATTGGATTAAGGACGGCTAAGCTAGGGGTCTCTTTAAAGCCCACCCCTAGCCTAAATGTATTTTAGTTTTGAATAGAGTGGGAAGAACTAAAGTTTTACCCTGGATACCCCCCCCCAGAAGCGGCTCTAGGCTTTGTGAGGCCTTAGGCAAAACTTAGACATGAGGCCCCACTGATGCCCTTGAACTACGCAGCAGGCCTTCCCAGATTGAGATCCTCGTGCGGTGGATGGGAAAAGTGACGTGCGCGGACGCAACATCACTCCTTATTGGCTGGCAGGCAGAACATCGGGAGTCTTAGGTTATGCGAGAAGTGAGTGTAAAGCCCCATACACACGATCTGACTTTTTGACAACAAACTTCAAAATGAGCAAGTTTTCAAAAAAATCCGACCGTGTGTACGCTCCATCGGAAAAACTTTTTCGGTTCTCATCGGACAAAAGTTGGCTCTGCAAACGGACAAACTTTTCGGCAACAAAAGTACGCCAATTACGTCACTACGTTCATGTTTGTTGGCTGAAAAAGTCCGAGCGTGTGTATGCTATGGGCATTCACGGCCAACTCCCTTTGGAACAAAAATCCACGGAAAAGATTGTTTGAAGTCCGATTGTGTGTATGATTGTGTGTATGAGGCTTAACAGGGCTCTTAACGTTGCCTGCACACAGCGGCATTAAGATATCCTGTCACCTCTAAAATAAAGTGCTGCAGATCAGATGTTCGGCACGCTTAAGTGAGACAGGGCTCTTATCGCTGCCTGAGCACAGCAGTGTTAAGGTCCCTTGTCAATCAAAACTGGGGTAATGTGTGTCGCACTACCCCCGAAGGAGCCGCTTGGTAATTTTGGGTTCCCTGTTTTGCGCCTCAACTCCAAGAACACCCTCAGCCCCTCTGACACACCTGGTTGATTGAATCACTACAGACACACGTAGCGCATAGTACCTTTCACCATACTGTAGGATATAGGCAATAAACAATTACACACATGCTTAGTGGTAAACACTATTTGTCTAGAATTAGGAACTTGCCTAAATGATAAAAAGTGCAGTTCACAAAGCAGAGTAGAACTGCCCTCAGGTAATAAAGGTAAACAAATATATCTATAAAAGCAGCTCTACATCAAAAGCAAAAAAATCAATACGAGAATAGGTAAATCAATATTTAGCAACACAAATGTAATCTAAACGTGTCTAAAGGAATAGCAGTTTCCTAGTGGTTTTAGAGTGCACTCGAAAAAATTTGAGAAGGTGGGGTCCCCCTTTAAATGGCAACAACAAACTGCGCAGGGCCAGTGCAAGGATTTTTGTTTACTTATCCCTGGTCCAAGAAGTGACGTCATACAGGGGAGGGCTGGCAGCCTGTCCAGTCAAGTGGCCCATTGAACCACCAAATCAGCTCATCCATGCCCACCTGGTTTTTCAATGCAGCCTCATCAGTGCCTCCTCATCAGTGCCCATCAGTGCAGCCTCATCAGTGCCCATCAATGCAGACTCACCATTGTCCATAAATGCAGTCTCACCAGAGTTGTAGTTTCCTCTGCCCTGCTCGGGAGCTTGATCGCGGACTACAACTCCCGGAATGCAACAGCGTCCGGCTGGGCCGCTGGCCCAACTTCCTACAGAAGAAAAAAAAAGGTACCGGGCAGCGGCTGCCGGCGGTTTTCAACATAGGTTAGAGTGGCCTAGGGGGCAATTGCCACTCTGCCCTCCCAGCCCAGCCCGCCCCTGACGTCATACATGACACTTCTCGGTCTGTGTACAGGAGGGTGGCTGAGTGGACGAAGGTCTGCTGAGCTACCGCCGCCCTTTCCAGTGCCACCCACCATGACAGCACCGGGCCCGCAGGTGGGACAGTGGTGCCCGGTAAACATGGTGAAGGGGGTTGCACATCATATCAGTGGTGGAAGTGATAGGCAGCTTCCCAGCCACTTGTAACACTTACAGATGAAAGGCTACAGTCAGCTTTACTAAAGTACACACACTCCTAGCTGCTATTGGGGCTGGGAGTGTGTAAAAAAAAAAAACATTCAGCACTGTAAAAATATGAATCCCCAGCAAGTGGCTGGGGATTAGGATTTTCCTGGCCCCCTATCCTGGCGCCCTCAGGTGGCTGCTTAAGCCGCCATATATAGGTAGTGCCGGCCATAGCCCTGGGGCCATTACAGTTATAGGGCAGTCTTTAGGCTCGGCTCAGACCAGTGTGCTGTGCAACCTCACATGTGATTCGCACCACACTGCAGGGCAAATCACATGTGAAGTCTGTGCAATGCGATTTCTGCCATACAGATAGTATGGCTGAATTTGCATCGCATATGGACCAAGGTCATGCAGGACCCTTTTTTGGTCTGCACCAGAATCGGATCGCATGGGTGTTCACACCCATGTGATCCAATTCATGCCTGAATTGACAGTTTGCACAGCAATATGTGAACCGATCTGGGGGTGTCATTAACTTTGTATTGACACTTCCAACGGTTCGCATAAGGCAGTGTGAACCGCCTGCGAGTCAGGTGCAATACAGGAACCCGCAGTGGATTTGCAGGGTTCTCGCATCGCACCAGTGTGAACTGAGCCTAAGTGTTGGTTCACACTGCAGCGATGTGGGAACCCTGCGAATACCACTGCGGGTTCCCGCATCGCATGTCTGCCAGTGGCAGTTAACACTGCCCCATGCGAACTGCTGGGAGTGTCAATACAAAGTTAATGACACCCCCAAATCAGTTTGCATATCGCAGTGTGAACTTCAAATTCGGACAGGAATCGGAGCGCATGGGTGTGAACACCCATGCACTCCGATTTTGCTGCAGATCAGAAAAGAGGTCCTGTGCGAGTTTGGTCCGAATGCAATACGAATTCAGCCATACAATCTGTATGGCTGAAATCGCATTACACAGAGATTGCATGTTATTTGCACTGCAGTGTGGTACAAATCACATGCGATGTTGAACATCGCTGCAGTGTGAACTAGCACTAAGTCCTAAATCTTCATCTCTAATCGCTGGTGCATGTTGCAGCTGTGAATAGGGCCTGCGGACAGTATTAGGGCCAAAGAATAACAAGGTGGGCAGTTCCTATAGATGGCAGTAGATAATGGCTGACAGGCTCTCTTACCAGACCCAAGGATGCAGCAACAATGGTTCCTCTGATCAGGAGTTAGCTCATTCTGGGTTGCCTGTGGCAACTCCGCTGTGTAGTGCCCAGATCTGTATTCTGGAAATAACTTCATGCCTTTCTTCAGAAGGGATGGTGCTAGGCTGTGTGGATTTCTCTCTGGTAGTGCAGTGCAGTGGGATTATCTCTCCCTGATGGAGTCCTGGGTGCACTTCCCCAAAATTCTCCCGGGCCTCTGGCTCTCTCTCCCTCCTCTTCAGCTGGGCATGCTGGGGGCTGCAGTTTCTTCCCTTAGTGTTGCAATGTCCAGCCCTCTGGACTACATTTCCCACAATCCTCCTCTCTGCTTAATTTTTGTGTTTTTCCCCCCCGTCCAATAAGAAGGAGGGGAAGAAACACAAGTACAGTGGTGAGAGGAGGAGAGGGGGAAAGAAGAGCCCTCAGCAACTTCTCTCTCTCCACACAGACACAGCCGATTCGATCTTCTGCTGCTCTGCTCAACTCTGATAGGAGGAAGGAGGGTTAATGGGCAGGAAGCACAGAGAGAGAGAGAGTCCTCCAGTCTTTTAGCGGCGGCTCGAGCAGGGGGGTGAAGGAGGTCTATTTCTCGGACCCGCTCCTGTTATTTGCCGGCGGCCGGCGGGGAGAACAAGCGGGATGGGGATCCACGGCACCCGCTTACACATATCAGGCAAATTCTGCGATGGTGAGGCCCCTGTGATCGCGAGGCCTAAGGTGATCGCCTAATTTGCCTAATTGGTGAGCCACCTCTGCACCCCCCCACCACTACCACCAGTTCACCAGTTTACCTATACCAACTCACTCTAAATATTCTCCCATTCCTTTTTTCAAAAAGACTAAACTAAGTGCCCCATTTACCTTCTTGAGTCATGTCACACACCTGATCCAAAGTTTTCTATCTTATTCCTATTGACTACAAGAAGAGTCTCTTAGCAGAGTCCTCACCTGGTCCTAAAGACTCCAGGGACATCATGATGGCATCATGACATGTTGCGGTAAAAAGATCAGTTGAT
Source organism: Rana muscosa (assembly GCA_029206835.1). Taxonomy (NCBI): domain Eukaryota; kingdom Metazoa; phylum Chordata; class Amphibia; order Anura; family Ranidae; genus Rana; species Rana muscosa. Next base: position 182,759,398 of record CM055119.1, on the reverse strand, counting down.
AGTGGGCCTGGATTCTTCATTCCTGGAGGAGCTACAGTGGAGGGCCATGTGACGGTAGAATCAGGTGAATTTTACAGGGTGTACGCAGGTGCAGTCTATATTCTTCACTGAAGGTGGTGCTCATCCGCAGCAGCAATGCAAATGAGAGCAGAGGTTGAGAGAAGCTATTGGTTGTGCACGTGCCAGATGGGAACTAAGGCCAGTCATACCTGGTTCGAATCTTGGTTCTTTCAGCAGGAACCAGCCCAATATTCAAACCATTAATGGGCAGGCTGAATGTACCAACTTAGATACAACCAGCCAGATGGATTCGCTTGCGATTTTCACAAGCATCTGCTATAGCTGCTAGCGATAATCAATGTCTTCTCCTGGTGGGGACAGCTTCCCCTGCCCACCCCTGTCCCCCTGCCAGGAGAAGACAGTTGCTTGGCAGGAGGGATTCCCCTGGCAACACTGTCTGTGTTGATGGAGGAATCGTGCAAATTTCTTTCCTGCAAACCATGACTACAGAAAATAAATTTGCACCATCTATGGCTGGCCTTAGTGCCAGAGTTTGCTATATGGACTGCTGCTGTAGGGTCCTAAATATACTGACTAGAGTTGAGCGGACACCTGGATGTTCGGGTTCGACGGGTTCGGCCGAACTTCGGAAAAAAGTTCGGGTTCGGGACCGAACTTTAACCCGAACCCGGACCCGAACCCGAACCCCATTGAAGTCAATGGGGACCCCGACTTCTAAGGACTAAAAAGGCTCTAAAAAGGTAATGGAAAGGGCTAGAGGGCTGCAAATGGCAGCAAAATGTTGTTAAGAGCATGGCAAGTGCTCTGCAAACAAATGTGGATAGGGAAATAACTTAAAATAACATAAATAAATAAATAAATAAATAAATAAATAATCTTGACCTAGGAGGACGAGGTCCATATGGAGTAGGAGGTTGAAGTGGCGGTGGATGTGGCTGTGTAGGTGGAAGCGGCGGTGGAGGAGGACGAGGTAGCCAACACTGATTCAAAAATACAACAATGGCTGTGTAATGCCGGTGATGTGTCGAATTCTGTCCCCCGTCAAATAGTGTCCACCCTGTACTGCGCTTGCTCAGTATGTAAGACAAGGGGATTTCTAAAATCTCCCAAGACGAACGGCGCCTGCGTGGTGAGTTCAGGTGAAGGCCACACCATCCGTGGTTTAAGACGAGCCAAGTGAGGCCGTGCCCAAAGCGTGGCGATCGAACCGAGCCCGTGAGGGGCCCTGTTACTATGTGCTACCGTATGTCCACTTGGATGGTGGGGCTTGAACCTGCACTCACAGCGCAGGCGCCGTTCATCTTCGGAGATTTTGTGAATCTCCTTGTCCTCTGTACTGCGCAAGCGCTGCGCCTTCGCAGTATGGGCCGGACACAATCCGATGGCCGGACAGTTTTTGTCACAACACCGGTATACATGTCTATTCTGCACAAGGTACGGACAAGTCCTGTGGGATCCATGCCTGGTTCATTTTAATGAACGTGAGCTTGTCCACATTGGCTCTGGACAGGCGGCTGCGCTTGTCTGTGATAACGCCCCCTGCCGTGCTAAATACACGTTCAGATAATACACTGGCTGCAGGGCAGGCCAGCACCTCCAAGGCATAAAGGGCAAGCTCAGGCCATGTGCCCAATTTGGAGACCCAGAAGTTAAAGGGGGCAGACCCGTCATCCAGTACGTGTAGGCCTGTGGACACATACTGCTCAACCATGTTGGTGAAATGCTGCCTCCTGCTAAGACGTTCCATCTCAGCTGGTGGTGCTGGTTGTTGTGGCGTGCTGACAAAGCTTTTCCACATTTCAGCCATGCTAACCCTGCCTTCTGAGGTGCTGCCGGTGCCCCGGCTGCGTTGGCGACCTCTTCCTCCTCCTCTGCCTTCGCCTTGTGCTTCCACCGTACGCCCGCTGTCAGGTGGGAATGCCACCAGCAGCGCGTCTACCAGCGTGCGCTTGTACTCGCGCATCTTACGATCCCGCTCCAGTGAGGGAATTAAGGACGGTACGTTGTCCTTGTAACGGGGATCCAGCAGGGTGGCCACCCAGTAATCAGCACCAGTTAAAATGTGGGCAACTCGGCGGTCATTGCGGAAACACTGCAGCATGTAATCGCTCATGTGTGCCAGGCTGCCCAGAGGCAAAGAAAAGCTGTCCTCTGTGGGAGGTGTATCGTCTGTGTCCTCTGTATCCCCCCAGCCATGCACCAGTGATGGCCACGAGCTGGTCTGGGTGCCACCCTGCTGTGAAAATGCCTCCTCCTCCTCCTCATCCTCCTCCATCTCCTCCTCCACCTCGTCATCCTCCAGAACTGTTCCCTTTCTGCCGGACAATTGTGTACCTGGCGTTTGTTGGTGCAGGAACCCACCTTCGTAGCCACTTGTGAAAGACTGCCCTGAAAGCCTTTGAAATGATCCCGCTTCCTCCTCCTCCTCCTCATCCTCCTGTGCCACATCCTCTTCCATCATCGCCCGAAGCATTTTTTCAAGGAGGCATAGAACTGGGATAGTAACGCTAAGAACGGCGTCATTGGCACTGGACATGTTGGTGGAGTACTCAAAACAGCGCAACAAGGCACACAGGTCTCGCATGGAGGCCCAGTTATTGGTGGTGAAGTGGTGCTGTTCCACAGAGCGACTCACGCGTGATTGCTGCAGCTGAAACTCCACTATCGCCTGCTGCTGCTCGCACAGTCTGGCCAGCATGTGCAAGGTGGAGTTCCACCTTGTGGGCACTTCACATATGAGGCAGTGAGCGGGAAGGCCGAAGTTACGCTGCAGCGCTGACAGGCGAGCAGCAGCAGGGTGAGAACGCCGAAAGTGCGCACACACAGCCCGCACTTTCTGCAGCAGCTCTGGCATATTGGAGTAATTTTTAAGGAACCTCTGGACCACCAAGTTCAGCACATGCGCCAGGCAAGGGATGTGCGTCAAACCAGCTAGGCCCAGAGCTGCTACGAGATTTCGCCCATTATCGCACACCACCAGGCCGGGCTTGAGGCTCACTGACAGCAACCACTCATTGGTCTGTTGTTCCATGTCCCTCCACAACTCCTGTGCGGTGTGGGGTTTTTCCCCCAAACAGGAAAGTTTTAAAACTGCCTGCTGTCGTTTACCCCTGGCTGTGCTGAAGTTGGTGGTGAAGGTATTACGCTGACCGGATGAGGAGGCGGTAGAGGATGAGGAAGCGGAGTAGGAGGAGTTAGCAACAGGAGGCAAACTGAAGCGCCCTGCAATCCTCAGGGGTGGAAGGACATGCGCCAAACTGCTATCTGCCTCAGGCCCAGCCGCCACTGCATTTACCCAGTGTGCTGTTAGGGAGATATAACGTCCCTGAGCGTGCTTACTGGTCCACGCATCCGTAGTTAGGTGGACCTTGCCACAGATGGCGTTGCACAGTGCACACCTGATTTTGTCTCCCACTTGGTTGTGCAGGGAAGGGATGGCTCGCCTGGAAAAATAGTGGCGGCTGGGCACGACGTACTGTGGGACAGCCAATGCCATCAGGCTTTTAAAACTCTGCGTCTCCACCAGACGGAATGACAGCATTTCAAAGGCCAGGAGTTTTGAAATGCTGGCATTCAGGGCCAGGGATCGCGGGTGGCTAGGGGGGTACTTCCTCTTCCGCTCCAATGTTTGGGAGATAGAGAGCTGAACGCTTCCATGGGACATTGTGGAGATGGTTGGTGACCCAGGTGGTAGTGTTGCTGGCAGATGCTCTGTTTGCGGGGTGGCAGGTGCCACTGTCACTACAGAGGTGGATGAAGAGGCCGAGACTGCAGCAGAAGAGGAAGCAGGAGGAGCCAGAGACCTTTCTTGGTTTTTGAGGTGTCTACTCCACTGCAGCTCGTGCTTTGCACTTAGATGCCTGGTCATGCAGGTTGTGCTCAGGTTGAGAACATTTATGCCTCGCTTCAGGCTCTGATTGCACAGCGTGCAAACCACTCGTGTCTTGTCATCAGCACATTGTGTGAAGAACTGCCACGCTGGGGAACTCCTTGGACCTGGCTTTGGTGTGCTCGGTCCCTTGCTGCGTTGGGCAGTAGCAGACATACTGTCTAGCTGACAGACGCTCCGCTTTTGCACCCTGCTCCCTCTTCTGCTGTGCTGGTGGCTCTGTGCGACCACCGTCTCTTCCTCCAAACTACACTGGTCACCTGCATAATGTTGATTCCATGTGGGGTCGAGGACCTCATCGTCCTCCACATCATCTTCCACCCAGTCTTCACCCCTGCCCTCCTTGTCTGTCTGCACAATTGCGAAAGCAGCAGCAGTTGGCACCTGTGTTTCGTCATCATCCGAGACGTACTGCGATGGTCCTCCCATGTACTCATCATGAAACATAAGTGGTTGGGCATCGGTGCACTCAATCTCTTCCACTTCTGGGGCAGGGCTAGGTGGATGGCCCTGGGAAACCCTGCTAACAGAGTCATCGAAAAGCAGAAGAGACTGCTGCATGATTTGGGGCTCAGACTGCTTGGCTGATTTGCAAGGGGGTGAGGTGAAAGACTGATGGACATGGGTTTCAGGTGCCAACTCTGTTCTTTCATCAGAAGAGTGGGTGGGAGACAATGTGAAGGAACCCGAGGCACTGTCAGCAACCCAATCTACTATCGCCTGTACTTGTCCTGGCCTAAACATTCGTACAGCCTCATTAGGCGCGACAAAATACCGCCACAGGCTCGGTCGCCTACTCGCACCTGAGGAAGGTGTTTCACTTGTGCGTGTATCTGGCACAGATCCACCACGTCCTCTCCCTGCAACAGGAGCTCCACCAGCAGCACCACGACCGGGGCCACCACGTCCCTTTGACCTTCTCCTCATATTTTCCAAATTTAGGATGTTGCCCTAAATGGGTGTTTTTGGAAGAGCAGAACACACCCACAGTACGTAACCGCTGAATCGCACAGCTACAGAACTGCAGAAAATGCTATTAAAAAAAAATGTTTTTTTTTTAGTATAGCACAGTAGGAGAAAACTATATAGAAATTGTTTATTTCACACACCTCAAAATATGTATAACACACTGCAACCTTTTTTTGGTGCCACTAAACGGCGTTTTTTGGAAGAGCAGAACACACCCACAGTACGTAACCGCTGAATCGCACAGCTACAGAACTGCAGAAAATGCTATTCAAAAAAAAATTTGTTTTTTTAGTATAGCAACGTAGGAGAAAACTATATAGAAATTGTTTATTTCACACACCTCAAAATATGTATAACACACTGCAACCTTTTTTTGGTGCCACTAAACGGCGTTTTTTGGAAGAGCAGAACACACCCACAGTACGTAACCGCTGAATCGCACAGCTACAGAACTGCAGAAAATGCTATTAAAAAAAAATGTTGTTTTTTCAGTATAGCACAGTAGGAGAAAACTATATAGAAATTGTTTATTTCACACACCTCAAAATATGTATAACACACTGCAACCTTTTTTTGGTGCCACTAAACGGCGTTTTTTGGAAGAGCAGAACACACCCACAGTACGTAACCGCTGAATCGCACAGCTACAGAACTGCAGAAAATGCTATTCAAAAAAAATGTTGTTTTTTTAGTATAGCAACGTAGGAGAAAACTATATAGAAATTGTTTATTTCACACACCTCAAAATATGTATAACACACTGCAAACTTTTTTTGGTGCCACTAAACGGCATTTTTTGGAAGAGCAGAACACACCCACAGTACGTAACCGCTGAATCGCACAGCTACAGAACTGCAGAAAATGCTATTCAAAAAAATTTTTGTTTTTTTTAGTATAGCAACGTAGGAGAAAACTATAAAGAAATTGTTTATTTCAAACACCTCAAAATATGTATAACACACTGCAAACTTTTTTTTGTGCCCCTAAACGGCGTTTTTTGGAAGAGCAGAACACACCCACAGTACGTAACCGCTGAATCGCACAGCCACAGAACTGCAGAAAATGCTATTCAAAAAAAATGTTGTTTTTTTAGTATAGCACAGTAGGCGAAAACTATATAGAAATTGTTTATTTCAAACACCTCAAAATATGTATAACACACTGCAAACTTTTTTTTGTGCCCCTAAACGGCGTTTTTTGCAAGCGTACATTAAAGTGCAAATTTTTTTATTTATTTTTTGCCCTAAACGGGTCTTTTTTTGCACGAGCAAAATAAAATGCTTTTTTTTTTGCCCTATGGGTCTTTTGGAAAAGAGAACAATAAAGTGCCTTTTTTTTCCCCCTAAAAGTTAGATTTTCTATGACACTGGGCTCATGGCAGTGTAAAAACACTGCACTGCAACACAAATAGGTAGACCTATGCAGATCGCTGATTTTAATCTCTGAATCTGGACTCCTATATAATATTCTCTCTCCCTGAAAGCACCAACACAGGAACCTGGCCCTACACTACACTATCTCTCTATCTTTTCCCTCAGATTGTAGAATCAGGACTACCTCATCTATCTTTCTATCTCTCCCTAAAAGCAGCAGCAGCAGACTAGATCCTCTCCCTATCTATTCTGAAGCAGAGTGTCATGTGTGCTGTGTGCCTCTAGCTTATATAGAAGCTGGGTCACATGTTGCACTGACCAATCACAGCCATGCCATTAGTAGGCATGGCTCTGATGGCTTCTAAGGGCACACCAGCTAATCAAAAGGTAATTGGCTGGCCCCTGAAGCATTTCTAAATGCGTTATTAGATTGCCGAACCCGAACCCGAACCCGGACTTTTGGGCAAAGTCCGGGTTCGGGTTCGGGAAAAAGCTAACGTTCGGTACGGACCCGAACTTTACAGTTCGGGTTCGCTCAACACTAAAACTGACCATTGCCTACTACCTCCAGAAAAGACATCCCCTAGACTGAGCCTAAATTGTTGGCATGTGTGGGAATGAGTTTGTGTGACTGACAGCTTCTGTACTAAATTGGGAGATCTGGGTACACTTCCAATACTTAATGATATATGATAATGATATTTGAGTAAAGACCTGCATTCATTTATGCCTTTTATATCTGCCTGGAGTTCAGCTTTCATTATTTTTAGTGGAATTTTCAACTGTTTGATTTTCCATTACCAAAAATGCAATAGGAGAGGCAAGAGTCCAGGGCTGTAAGCACTATGACTAGCTGACAGTGACACCAATGAGAAAAGTTTGCCACACCTACTCTATGGCCTGTCAGTTGAGAACGGACGTGTGTTGCAGGAGCTCCTGCCGTCTGCCTTCCAGGGCACATTCCGCGGTTCTTCCTCCCATACAGGGGCTGCCTAACAGGCCACGGCCCCTGGCACCCGGCCCTATCCTTCCACAGCAGCTCCCAGAGCGGAGCACTGCTCGTCCACTCGCCATCGGAAGACGCCATCCGGGCCGCCATTCGCCATTGACCGGCAACTGCCGGCAAGATAGTCCGTGGCTGAGGCCTAGTTCCGGCCTCCTCCAGCCCAGCATCGTCCCCCCTCTCCCCCATCCTTAGCAGGCAAGCCATGTCTCCCGCATCGGAGCTCCCCCAAGCGGCCCGAAGCCGCAACCACCACCGCCTGTCCTTTTTAGGACAGTCCGCGGCTCCGGCCTAACTTCCAGCCGCGGTGGCCATCTTGGTACACCCGCCCGGCCTCAGCACTTCCTGACTCAATCTAGGCACCAGTGGCCATCTTGGTACACCTGGGCCCATATCTATCAGGACCCTGACAGTACCAAGAAAAGTATAGCAGGAAATATACTCTGCAAATACCATCATCTTCATCCTTATCCTCATTCTCATGACAATACTCATTCTCAGCACCATCATCTTCACCCTCATCATCATCATCATCATCCTCATCGGTATCCTCATCAGCAGCATCTTCCTCATCATCATCCTCATCCTCATTCACATCATCATCCTCATCCTCCTCTCAGCATCACCACCAGTTGTCCTGGCAAACCTGACAACTAGGTAAGTATACCGGGCTCCTCCATTAGCTAGCTGATCCAGGGCAGACCCGATCGCCTCTAGAGGGATCAGGAAGGAATTTTTTCCCCCGCTCTAGCACTATTGGCCTGTGCTTGGCTGGGGTTTTTCGCCTTCCTCTGGATCAACGGGGGGATTAGATAGTTGGGGAGCAGCGCCGTCTACACCAGGATCATCATCATCATCATCATCAGTTGTCCATCAAACCTGATAACCAGGTAAGTATATCGGACTCCTTCCATTAGCGGGAAGGTCAGGGTAGCTCCAACCGCCTCCAGGGATCAGGAAGGAATCATCATCACTAGGATCATCATCAGCATTGGATCATCATCAGCATTGGATCATCATCAGCATTGGATCATCATCACTATCGGATCATCATCACTATCGGATCATCATCACTATCGGATTATCATCACTATCGGATCATCATCACTATCGGATCATCATCACTATCGGATCATTCATCACTATCGGATCATCATCCTTGTCAACATCAAACACCAACTTCAAGCATTAGCACACCTCAGCAGCTCTCTCATCGCATCGCTCATCATCATCATCATCAACATCAGGATCATCATCGTTATCAACATCATCTCATCGCCTCATCATTATCAGCACTTTTTCAACATGGTTAACATTATATACTCAGCCGACACCATCCAAAGCCTAAAGAACTTTGCCACAACACTACCAACACCCATCCAAAAAAAATTACAAAAAGAACGAATCGTAAGAATCAGTCGACTATCAACAGGAAAAAACAGAGCATCATGGCATCTACAACATCTATCAAGTGCCCTAATCAACACCAGATCTGCAGTCAAACACAGACAGGAAATCCATGATTTCATAACCCAACACAACATAGACTGCCTCTTCATCACGGAAAGCTGGCTAACACCCGACTGCAATACCATCCTAGCAGAACTAGTGCCGGAGAACTACCGCATCCTAACGGAGCATAGAACAGGACAAAGAGGAGGGGGCCTAGCAGTAATTTACAAAGACCACCTTACGTTCATCAAACCAACTCTACAGAACTCATTGCCTTTCATGGAAACACTCACTCTGCAACTACAAACTACACCCCAGGATACCATCCACATACTGCTCTGCTACAGACCACCGGGACCCAAGACACACCTCCTCACACATTTAAATGAATTTTTCTCGACATACACCATGAAAACCAAAAATCTGCTGCTACCTGGAGACTTCAACCTTTGGGCCAACTCCCCCGAAGACCCTATCGCCACTGCCTGCATCGACCAACTAGAAAAACTAGGCTTGCAACAATTGATAAATACTCCTACTCATGTATCAGGTCACACTCTTGACCTAATCTTCAAACAAGACATGGACATCAACACACTGGACAACCAGCCTCTACCATGGACAGACCATCATGCCATCAAGTTTACTATAACGACCAACACGGCCCTCCAAAAATCAATACAATCAGCAACAACACACTGGACAAGATCACAGAAGAAACTATACTCTGAGCTTTTCAAAACCACGCTATTGAACAATATGGAAATGCTAAACCAAAACCACTCAACAGAAGAAACACTCAACTTCCTGAACAATGCTTTGCTACAGACAGCAGATACAGTTGCTCCAAGACGCAGAGCACTCATCCGCAAAAACAATGCAGGCTGGTTCAACGACGCTCTTACTTTACTGAAACAAGAACGCAGAAGAGCAGAAGGAGCCTGGAGAAGAAATGCAACAAAGGAGAACTACACAATCTACAAAGCACTCACTAGGAAATATCATAAAGCAATCTTCAAAGCAAAAAGAGACCATTTCGCAAACACCATTGCAAAAGCCCTAAACCGCCCCCGCAAACTCTTCAAACTAGTAGCTCAGACCATGAATCCCACCTGTTTGGAGTCTTCAGCAAACGAAACACAGGAATTCTGCAATGAACTATCCAATTTTTTTATCGACAAAATTGATAACATTAGGAAAATAATTCAGCAGGAAAAATCAAACAACCCCACACAGCCAAAGGAAGAAAAGAACCAGATAAATATTCTGCAATCAAAGAAATTTACTCTGGTCCCAATTACAATCGACACTACTAAAAACATCATCAGAAGCCTCCGAGATAGCACTTCACCGAACGACATCATTCCGGCAAAACTGCTGAAAGAATGTACCGACATCTTGGCACCCCACATAACACACTTCATCAACCAATCGTTCAAAGAAGGTATTGTGCCGACTTCCCTTAAACAAGGAATAATCAAACCCCTCCTAAAGAAACCTAACCTTGACCCGAATGACCCAAATTTTAGAAGACCGGTAACAAGCCTGAACACCATCTCCAAGATTATCGAGAAAGTTGTAACACAACAGCTACAACTTCATTTGCATACCCACAATCTCCTGGACCCACTTCAATCGGGGTTCCGCCCAGGCCATGGGACGGAAACGGCACTTCTCAAAATATGGGACGACGTACTAGAAGCAGCAGATGACGGAGAATCATGTCTCCTGGTGCTGCTGGACCTCAGTGCAGCCTTTGACACAGTAGATCACAAAATCCTACTTACGCGTCTCACCGAAGTAGCAGGAGTCGCAGACACGGACCTACCATGGTTCGCATCCTTCTTAGAAAACCGATCCCAGACAGTGAAACTGGGAGCCTTTACTTCGGCACCACGCACAAATACATGCGGAGTACCTCAAGGATCACCCCTGTTACCGGTACTCTTCAACATCTACCTCCGGCCACTCCTCAAAATCATCAGTGAACAGGACATGCGTTATCACTCCTATGCAGATGACACTCAACTATACTTTCGCATCAACAACAAAAAAGATCAATATTACGGACTGGAAAAATGCCTTACATTGATCAACAATTGGATGACAGAGAGCTCCCTCAAGCTTAATGGATCCAAAACAGAACTGCTCATTTTCCACGCTAACGGAAAGAAAAAAGCCAGGACCACATGGACGCCACCCACCATCCTGGGACAAAACATAACCCCAAGCACCAAAGTTAAAAGCCTGGGAGTTATCTTTGACTCAGACATGACTATGGACGCACAAATAGGATCAGTAGTCAGTGGATCCCACCACCTTCTCCGCCTGCTACGAAGACTCATCCCGTTCATCCCGGAAAAAGACAGAGCAGTAGTAGTCGGAACCATTATCAATTCACGGCTTGACTACGCTAACTCACTTTACCTAGGACTACCCAAATACCAAGTTGCACGTCTACAAGTCGTCCAAAACACAGCGGCCAGACTGGTAACAGGGAAAAAACCCTGGGAATCAATTGCACCATCCCTGAAAAGCCTCCATTGGCTAGCTGTAAAGGATCGGATCACATTCAAGACCCTCTGCCTCACCCACAAATGCGCACAAGGAAACGCTCCTGAATACTTATGCGAGAAAATAAAACACTACACCACTACTCGTGACCTTCGATCAACTAACCAAAACCTCCTCCACATCCCCAAGACCCGCTACAAAGCCAAGGGAGAACGAAGGTTTGCTGTCCAAGGACCAAGGCTATGGAATGCGCTACCCACGAATATCCGCATGGAAGAAAACCATCGGGCCTTCCGGAAAATACTAAAGACCCATCTCTTCTAACGATCTCAACGACACTGGATGCAAAGCGCCTTGAGGCGATTTAGTTCGCAATAACAGCGCTATACAAGTTACTCACTCACTCACTCACTCTGAAGTCCCGAGCAGACAAGGAAAACCATTGGCTGCTTCATTGGGTATTTGTCTCTGAAGTCCTCAGTAGATAAGGAAAACCAGTGGGTTCTTCATTGGATCTTTGTCTTTGAAGTTGCCAGCAGATGAGGAAATCCAATGGTTACTTTATTGGGTCTATGTCACTCTCTGAAGTCCCCAGCAGATATGGAAAACCAGTGGGTGCTTCGCTGGGTCTTTGTCTCTGAAGTCCCCAGCAGACAAGGAAATCCAGTGGTTGGTTCATTGGGTCTATGTCTCTGAAGTCCCCAGCAGATATGGAAAACCAGTGGGTGCTTCGTTGGGTCTTTGTCTCTGAAGTCCCCAGCAGAAAAGGAAATCCAGTGGTTGCTTCATTGGGTCTTTGTCTCTGAAGTCCCCAGCAGATATGGAAATACAGTGGTTGCTTCATTGGGTCTTTGTCTCTGAAGTCCCCAGCAGATATGGAAAACCAGTGGGTGCTTCATTGGGTCTTTGTCTCTGAAGTCCCCAGCAGACAAGGAAATCCAGTGGTTGCTTCATTGGGTCTTTGTTTCTGAAGTCCCCAGCAGACAAGGAAATCCAGTGGTTGCTTCATTGGGTCTATGTCTCTGAAGTCCCCAGCAGATATGGAAATCCAGTGGGTGCTTCATTGGGTCTGTGTCTCTGAAGTCCCCAGCAGACAAGAAAATCCAGTGGGTGCTTAGTTGGGTCTTTGTCTCTGAAGTCCCCAGCAGACAAGGAAATCCAGTGGGTGCTTCATTGGGTTTTGTCCATCTCCAATGGACATACCAATATTAAGAACACTAATCATTTAAAGTCGATTTCAAAATATTAATAAATCTATTGACATGTATTCTACATTATACATTGTGACTTATTACATTTTGTGGCAATAAAGGTGACACTTTGACAAATTGCAGATGCAGAATACTAGATAATGTGCATCGACTAGATTGTATTATATTATTTAATGAATTTGGAGAGCAAAACAGTTGTTAGGTCAAAAGCCAAACGGACAGTCTGCTTGGGGAGGGGGATTTGGGAAGACTTATCTATATTATGAAGCTGTCTTTACAAGAGAGCAAAACTAACAAGAATAAGGTAAATTATTGACAAAGAATTGGCAGATTGTCATCTGCCTGTCGACTTTAATTACGTCCATATGGTGTCATTGTGACTGAAGGCAAGGCACATGATCTAAAGTCAGAGCAAACGCAAAGTCTTACGTCTGCCTTCATTTTCTGGGATACAATATATGTCCAGCCTTAAAACAATAATAAAGTGTACCTGTCATGGTGGAGGCAATCAACTTGTATCATTAGGTTTTAAGCGCCAGTAGATGGGAAATGGTATTTGACTGCAAGGATTTGGCACAGTGTGTCTTAGAGCAATGTCAATCTGTAAAATGGGTTCTTATAAGGAATATAGAACAGTTAAAGTAGAACTGAAGGCAACACGTTTTCTATCTTAAGTAAAGTTATAACCCCTGTAAGGTTGTTGTTTTTTGTCATCTGTGTCCCATTGCAGAGATTTCTCTTCACTTCCTTCTTGTACCATAGCCAAAACAGGATGTTGGTGAGGAAATCCCTGGTAGTCTCCATGGTCACTAGGGCTAGTGTCCCCATTGCAAGTCTTCCCCCTATTCCTGTTTTGGTGACAATTCAAAATTAGGTATTTTCTTTCACTTTCATTCTTGGTAATAACGATAAACAGGACAAATAGAGAGGGTGAATCTACCTAACGGGGGGGGGGGGGGCACAGACAGAAATTAAAACCTGACATATGTTGTAATCTCTCTCCACTCTATCTAAAATTAAAAAGAAACCTTTTGCCTTAGTTATACTTTAACATTGCCCAGGAAGTTCCCTGAAAAATGTACCTTACTCCTGAAAAATAGCAGTACATGTCCTGTGCCTAGGCACTCTCGTGCCGTGATCATCATAGCTGTATATCTGCAGTGTGAAATCATCTAAGAGGAGGCTGTCTCTGACTGCTAGTCTCATGAGATTGGGGTGATATCCCTCCTGTGCTGCTCACTGTTTTCTTTGCTGGAGAGGAACCTGTACCTGATGGGCTGCAGTGCAAGAATCTCTCTGCTTCAGCTCCATTCATCCTATGGATCTGTGCTTTTTTCACCCCTCCTGCTGCTTATTTTTCTCCCTCCACTCATCAAATCACTAGTCATCAGGGCAATCTATATGTAGCGCTACCCCCAGTTAAGAGAGCCGCTGATATTGATTTGGGCCCTGCAGTGCACCGCTGTCAACCCCCGGCAATCGGCTCTAACCTCCCGTGGCACAGCTGGTGATAGAGAGATAGGACCGCGTGATCGCAACTGTTGGTGACGCAGTCCTATAACAAACATACACAGAATATACTTTAAAACTCCTATTAAAGTAAGCGGAACTGACACCAAATGTACTTTACCCAGATATTTTACTGAGGCTAATGGGCAAGTAATAAACAACAGTATAACAAGTTGCAGATCCCTGCAATAAACAGTAATAAAGATAAACAGAGTAATCAGAATAATAAAGTATTGCTATGCAACTCTAGCGCTGCCCTTTTACAGCTACTTCCCCTCATGGGTAGACTAACACCCAGCAATGTCTACCTATGCAGTCAGGCCTGACTGATCTAAATGGAAGTTCAGTGAGACAATATTCGCTAGCAATCTCTTGGTGGTGCACTTGAAGAACAACTTTGTAATCCCAACGAATAGTAAAGATAAAGTATCTGTCTTTAAACAGCTCTCACCACCTGGACAAGTCCAAGTCCCTTTCCTCCATCGATTCATCTAGGAACAGGAATCCACCGACATCCAAGTCTTCAATCCTTCTGGTGTACTGCAGCAAGGAGGATTAGATGTCTCTAAGGCTCTGCTAGGCTGGCAGAGGGCTCTTTGGAAAGGAGCACACGGCCCAGGCTTCAGGCCTTGTGCACACAGCAGTTCAGCACAGACATCCTCTTGCTAGGAGAGGGGGGTCCAAAGAGGCCGACCAAAACTCCGCCTCCCCTTTATAAAGTCTGCCCCAGCAGTCTCTGTTCTGGAGCAATGCACCCTGGGTGCTGCAAGATGTACTGGGAGATGTAGTCTCTCTCTCCTCTGCTTTCACTTCCATAATGTCTCTTTACTTCCTCCCGACTCACCTCTCACCTGGAACTTCTTGTCTCTCTGCATTAAAGGGGAACACCCCGCTACACACTCCCCCCACTTGAACTCTTTGGTCCCCAAAGATAAACTTCAACAAATACTGTTTACCATTTTGGACAATGTCGAGCATGATGTTGGCATAGGGAATTCCCACCAAAACTTTGGGATGGAACTCTCTTGCCCACAGTTCACACTACCATGAGTGGCCTGCCTAACTGTGCCAAAGAGTGAGCTGGGGTTGCCCTCCACCAAATGGACGGTGGAAGGATCAGGTTGTTCAACACTTCTCCTAGCCGTTACAACAGAGTCCTCTGAGCTCGTCCCCATTTGGGAGTAAGTTAGTTTCTTGAGAGGCCTGATGACTCTGCGAGCCCTCTGCTCTCTTGGTGCTTCTGACTCTGGCACCACAGGCTCTTCTTCAGGAGTAAGTTCAGGCAACATTGCTGGTTTTGGAACCTCTGATTCAGAAGTCGACTGACGTATGGAATCTCTAGAGTCCTCCTCTGCGCAAGTGTCAGGAACATCTTCCCAGTAATCAGCTGAGGGACTGAAGGGTATGAATTCAGTAGCCTCCGGATTCAGCGTTGCATCTGGGGTATCCCCTCCATTTGGGAGATCTATGGCGGACGTTCCCAGAGTCGAGGGAGGCCACAGCCAGTCCAGTTCTCCACCTTCTTCTGTACTCAATTGGGAGGCCTCCCCATCTTTGGCTCGAGAGGTCTGGGACCGAGTGTTCGGCCTAGGAATATCCAGGATAGAGGCCGGTTCAGGGGAGTCTCTCACGGGAGGTATTCTGACTGCCTCAGCAAGTGGGAGCAGGTGGTTCCGATGCCACGTCTTCAGTGGACCCACCTTTCCTTCTGGCTTTAGTTTGTAGACAGGCAAACCGGGCAACTTCCTACAGACAACATAGGGCTCAGATCTCCACCTGTCGGCAAGCTTGTGTTTTCCAGGGACCCCCAGATTGCGTAGCAGTACTCGGTCCCCGGGCTGCAGATCTTGCACTCGAACCTTCAGATCAAAATTTCTCTTGTTGCGGGCCCCCCTTTGATCCGAAGCCGCCTGGGCTTGTTCATAGGCCACCTGCAAGCTACGTCTAAGTCTGTCCACGTATCCCTTGTGGGATGTAGCTGAGGTATTGTCTATAGAAGTGCCAAAGGCCAGGTCCACAGGTAGCCTTGCTTCTCTCCCAAACATAAGTCGATAAGGGGAGTAGCCAGTGGCGTCACTTGTGGTACAGTTATAGGCATGTACTAGGGCTGATATGTGCTGACTCCAGTGTTGCTTCTTCTCTGTTTCTAAGGTTCCCAACATGTTGAGCAGGGTCCGGTTAAATCTCTCCGGCTGAGCATCTCCTTGTGGGTGGTAAGGCGTGGTTCTGGTCTTCTTTATTCCTAATGAATCCAAAAGTCTTCGGATCAACCGACTCTCAAAGTCCCTTCCTTGATCTGAGTGGAGTCTCTGTGGTAGTCCGTAATGGACAAAATACTTCTCCATAAGTATCTTGGCCACGGTGGATGCCTTCTGGTCTTTGGTTGGGAAAGCTTGAGCATAGCGGGTGAAATGGTCGGTTATTACCAGAACATTCCCCAATCCACTCAGGTCGGGTTCGAGGCAGAGAAAGTCAATGCATACCAGATCCATTGGGCCTTGACTCTGTAAGTGGCCCATTGGGGCAGCTTGATGGGGTAGGGTCTTTCTCTGAATGCATCGTGCACAGGAATGGCAATACTCCTCTACTTCTGCCCTCATGCAGGGCCAATAGAACCGATCTCTGACAAGCTGGAAGGTCCTTTCTGCCCCTAGGTGACCATGATGGTCATGCAGGGCAATTAGTACAGTCTCTCGGTGCTTCTCTGGAAGAAATAACTGCCACTTATCTTCTGAGTCATCAGAGGGGCCCCTTCGGTAGACCACTCCCTGATGTACCTGTAGCCTGTCCAATTCCTTCCTCAACAGGCGAGCCTCCTTTGAGGGGTGATGTAGGAATTTGTTGGGATCCTGATTCTCCAGGGCTTCGAGGACCAATCTCCCCATGGGGTCTTCCAATTGGTCACACCTCAACTCCTTCTTGGACAGTCTCGGTAGGTTGTCTTCCTCCAGTTGAGTTACCCCACAATAGTGTTTGGGGACTCCTACCATGGTAACCCCTATTTCTTCTGCTCTGGAGCCTCCTCTGGCTTGGAATTCAGCCCCTTGACAAAGGGCCCGCACCCCGTCCGGTGCCACTTGGGTCCAATCTTCCCAGTCATTTGTCGTGGCATGAGACCTCCGGGACAGGGCATCTGCATCCCTATTTCCGGCTCCTGGTCTGTACTTCAGACTGAAGTTGAATCCAGACAATGCGGCCAACCACCTGTGTCCGGTGGCATCTAGTTTCGCAGTGGTGAAGAGGTAGGTCAGGGGGTTGTTGTCTGTCTTCACAGTAAACTCTGCCCCATACAAGTAGTCTTTTAGCTTGTCTACTACCGCCCATTTGAGGGCCAGGAATTCCAGCTTATGAGTGGGGTAATTCTTTTCTGAGGGGGTCAGGCTCCTGCTCACATAGGCCACTGGTCGCAGTTGTCCTTCATGTTCTTGGTAGAGTACACCACCTAGACCCTCATGGCTGGCATCCACATGTAATTCATAAGGTCTGGTAGGGTCGGCGTAGGCCAGGACTGGGGCAGTGGTTAAGCTCCTCTTCAGAGCATGAAAGGCCTCTTCACACCTTGGGTTCCACTGATCTTGAACTGACTCACCAGGCCTCCTGGGCCCTGAGTCATCCTCTTCCCCTTCTGCCTTTAGCAATTCATTCAACGGGCGGGCAATCCGAGCAAACCCCTCCACAAACCTCCTATAATAGGAGCAGAACCCCAGGAAGGATCTGAGCTCTGTTACTGTGGTGGGTCGTGGCCAGGAAGTGACTGCTTCCAACTTCTCAGGATCTGTGGCCACCCCTTCTTCAGACACTATGTGCCCCAGATAGTTCACAGAAGACTGGTAGAACCGACACTTCTCGGGGGAAAGCTTAAGTCCCTCTTCGCTGAGTCTTCTCAATACTTTCTCCAACCTGGCTTCATGTTCTTCCAAGGTTCTTCCAAAGACAATGACATCGTCCAAGTACACAAGGACTTCTATAAGATTCATGTCTCCAACAGTCTTCTCCATAAGGCGTTGAAAGGTAGCAGGAGCTCCAGACAGACCCTGAGGCATCCTATTGAATTCGAAGAATCCCACCGCGGTTATGAAGGCTGTCTTCTCCCTGTCTTCTGGGTGCATAGGGATTTGATAGTACCCACTCTTGAGGTCCATCACACTGAACCATTTGGCTCCAGACAAACTTTGTAGGGCATCTTCTATCCTTGGCGTGGTGTATTGGTCAGGGATGGTTCTCCTGTTGAGAGTCCTGTAATCGATACAAAGCCTCAACGACCCATTCTTCTTTCTGACCACCACGATTGGGGAGGCATAGGGACTTCTAGACTCCCGGATCACACCAGTCTTCTTTAGTTCTACAAGTTGTTCCCTCAGATCCTCCAGATCTGCCAGGGGGACCCGCCTGACCCTCTCTCGGAAGGGCTTATCTTCTTGGAGGCGGATCCGATGGGTGGCACTTCTTGCACACCCCACATCGAATTCATCTTCAGAAAAGATCTTCTCCCACCTGGTCAGCTGGGCCTTGGCTCTTTCTTTCCAAGCCCTGGGTAGGTTCGGGTTTTCCACGGACAGTTTCTCCCAAACATCTCCTCCGTCACCCGTCCCCTTGACTTCGGACCAAGTGACCGGGGCAGCAGGGCTCACCTGACCAAGCAACACTCTGGCAGGGATCTCCATGGGTCCTCCCGTAGTGTTCCTAACACTCACCGGAACTCTGCCATGGGCCTTCTTCAGGGCCTTGAACGGAATCACTTCTGGTATCACTTCCAGGCCTGAGGACTCTTCCCTTGGGTCTGATTCCAGCATGACAAAGGGGCCAGGTTGTTCCCACGAAAGCTTCACAGTGGCCCTAAGACAGGTTACTTCTCCGGGCTGTAGCACTACTCCTTCTCTGCCAAGTCTCCACACCTTCCCTATCCCCTCTCCCGGGGTCTTCTGCTCTAAGACCAGTCGTTGGTAGGCCGTCTTTAGCATGGGATGGATTTTGGTGGCTGAATGGTTTCTCTCTTTCACTAGAGGGGTCAGGAGTCTCCTGACTAGATCCGTGTTTGTCCCAATGATCAGGGAAATCTTGCTGGCTCCAGGCGGCCGGGGACACACAACTGCCAGGGTGTCAAACACTTCAGCCTTCCCAGCCACGGATGGGTCGAAAGTCATCTTTATGGGCAGGTACCCATCATAAGGGAAACTCTGGGTTCCAAGTCCCCATATCTCCAGCTCTTCTATCTTCTGGATAGGCAGATGACTCAAGTGCCTATCATAGAAGTCCCGGTATAGTAAAGTCACCTGTGCTCCGGTGTCCAAAAGAGCTTTAGTATAGACTCCTTCCACTTGAATGGGCACAGTAGGAGATGGGCCCACCAGTTCCTTTGGGTATGGCCAGACTGGGGTCACCTCTTTTTTTTGGCTTTCGACCCTTGCCCTGCTTCTTTTGGACTTTAATTTTTCCTGAGCCTGGCATGCATTGACTTTCTCCCTCTCAATGGGGGCACAAACCCGCTGAGGGATGTTATTGTTCCTTTTAGGTGGATGTTCCTTCTTTGGGGTGCTGTACTTCCACTGAGGGGTCTTGCCCCCTCCCTCTGGGGTACATCTTGGTGGGGGTGTACTATACCTCCTCCTAGGAGTTTTGTCTCCTCCATTCTTGGCCTTTTTTTTAGTTTGGAGCGCACTGAAGATGATGGGCACCCGGTTGACTCCTTCACCGGGGCCCTTTGGAGTTTCCCGCCGGCTTGCAATTATCTGTTCTCTTCTTCTTTGGGCTGGAGCATACGTTAGCAAAGTGGCCACTCCCTCCGCAGTTATAGCAAATCACCTCTTCTCGGTCCTGTAGGGAGGCCGGTGCTGAGGTGTTCGGGAACAACTCCTTTCTTGGGCTTGGTTTCTCTCGTCTTCTCTGATCTTTCTCCATCAAAGAGGTCAGCATCTCCAACACTTGGGCCATTTGCGATTTCAGAGTGTCAACCTCCGCATCTCTTTCTGGGCTCTTGACCGAATGGACCAACACTGGTACAGGTGTGACATTCGCCTTGGCCACCTGCTGATCTTCCTGCAGCGCCTCTTCGTCCCTAATAATTTTTATTAGATCAGAGTAGGTTAGTGACATTCCTCCTCCTGAGGTTTTCAGGTGCAGCCAGACCGGGTCTGAGCGCCGCGCTCCCCTCATGATCTGCTTCATGCGTGCTTCATCTGCATCTTTGGGCAGCATTCACTTCTTCAGTACAATCTTGCATAACTGCCTGTTCAGCCTTCTAACATATTCTGACAGTTTCTCATTCGGCTGCTGGAGAGTGTGTTCAATTTGATAAATCATCTCTGACACCTTCTCCAGCTGACCAAACTCTTCCTGCAGCATGGCCAGGCAATCTTGAGCTGTACAGTTTTCATTTCCAAACCGGAAGCTCTTCACCGCTTCTGCCGCGGCACCTTTCAGACTTTCTAAGACTCGCTGTCTCTTCTGTGCCTCAGGCACCTCCCATGCTTCTACTGCCTGCAATGCCTGTTCCACCCAAGTGTCAAAATCTTCCTCCCCCGCAGGGACGGGGAGCTTCCCTGAGAAGGTGCTAAGCTTCCGGTAACCGGCCTCCACATGCACCGTACTGCTTTTCTGGCACTTAATTACAAGGTCTCCTAGAGCATTCAACAATTCAGGCCCTATAGCGGCCAGCGGTGATCCCGGGCTTAATAGTTCCTTAAGCTTTTCTGCTTTAGGGGATAGTGGTGGAGATAATTGTGGGAGTGATGGCTTTGGTGTCTGAAACCATTCTTCCTTCACTGGCAGCGTATGTATCAAGTGATAGATCTGATTATCTATGGCTTGTATACTCTGACTTTTAAAATGCTCTGGGATTTCGTTTTTCCATTCTACCAGTGCGTATGTAAACGAGATCACTGGATCTGGCCTAAAATCCATCACCCATGCTTTGTGGCTCGGAGACAGTAACAATACGAGCTGTTTTATCTCCTCTTCCTTCCATTTTTCCCCCGGGAGTACAATGACTACCGCCGCGGTTGGATCGGCGCCAATCGCTGCGCACCACTGTGACATTGCCAGCGGGTCCATGCTGGTACTTCTGACCGGCTTGATTGCAGCGTGCAACGTACAAGGATCCCGGACTCGAGCCCCCATGTGTAGCGCTACCCCCAGTTAAGAGAGCCGTTGATATTGATTTGGGCCCTGCAGTGCACTGCTGTCAACCCCCGGCAATCGGCTCTAACCTCCCGTGGCACAGCTGGTGATAGAGAGATAGGACTGCGTGATCGCAACTGTTGGTGACGCAGTCCTATAACAAACATACACAGAATATACTTTAAAACTCCTATTAAAGTAAGCGGAACTGACACCAAATGTACTTTACCCAGATATTTTACTGAGGCTAATGGGCAAGTAATAAACAACAGTATAACAAGTTGCAGATCCCTGCAATAAACAGTAATAAAGATAAACAGAGTAATCAGAATAATAAAGTATTGCTATGCAACTCTAGCGCTGCCCTTTTACAGCTACTTCCCCTCATGGGTAGACTAACACCCAGCAATGTCTACCTATGCAGTCAGGCCTGACTGATCTAAATGGAAGTTCAGTGAAACAATATTCGCTAGCAATCTCTTGGTGGTGCACTTGAAGAACAACTTTGTAATCCCAACGAATAGTAAAGATAAAGTATCTGTCTTTAAACAGCTCTCACCACCTGGACAAGTCCAAGTCCCTTTCCTCCATCGATTCGTCTAGGAACAGGAATCCACCGACATCCAAGTCTTCAATCCTTCTGGTGTACTGCAGCAAGGAGGATTAGATGTCTCTAAGGCTCTGCTAGGCTGGCAGAGGGCTCTTTGGAAAGGAGCACACGGCCCAGGCTTCAGGCCTTGTGCACACAGCAGTTCAGCACAGACATCCTCTTGCTAGGAGAGGGGGGTCCAAAGAGGCCGACCAAAACTCCGCCTCCCCTTTATAAAGTCTGCCCCAGCAGTCTCTGTTCTGGAGCAATGCACCCTGGGTGCTGCAAGATGTACTGGGAGATGTAGTCTCTCTCTCCTCTGCTTTCACTTCCATAATGTCTCTTTACTTCCTCCCGACTCACCTCTCACCTGGAACTTCTTGTCTCTCTGCATTAAAGGGGAACACCCCGCTACATATAAAATTAGGAAGAAAAGCCATGCGTTTTCCAAGATGGCCAAGTTCACACAAAGACACAGGGTGAAACAAGGCATTGTAAAATCAGTAATGTGGAAAAGATCAGCTTCAGGAAGTCTATAGATAATACCGGTGACTAGTCTAGTGGCAGTGGACTAGTCCAGTGGCAGTGGACTAGCTTCATAAAGAGCGCACGGGTGCCGCCCCCTCTCTCCTGCCACCTCTCTATCATCGTAGATAGATTCATGCATTGCATGAATCTATCTATGGTCGCCGCTGCCACCCCTATTCAGGTGCCCGACCCCTTTTCGGGCACCGGGCACCTGAATTACAGCGGCAGGGTGTTTTTTGGAAGCACCTGATTAGAGCCGTAGGCTCTATTAGGCGTCCAAAAAGGTGAAAAGCGGGCGCCCCACTGGGCGCTCGCTGTTCACTCAGTGTTGTGTTAGGAAAGCGAATGAATATTCGCTTTCCTAACACTGAACTGTCTCTCAGCCAATCAGGTGCTCGGGTCTGTTACCTGTCACCTGATTGGCTGAAACGACAGGCGCTGTGATTGGATGCCGCCTATCAGGCGTCCAATCATAGCAGAGGATGGGAAGAGAGGACGGGAGAAGACATTGAGGAGCGTGGAGGAAACCGCCGTGACCCGCTTCCCCACCGAGACAGGTAAGTGCCGGGCGGGCGGGGGATGCACACTGGAAGCAATTGGTGGGCACAGTAGCAGCAGTTGATGGGTACACTGGCAGCAGTTGATGAGCACAGTAGCGGCAGTTGACAGGCACACTGGCAGCAGTTGATGGGCACAGTAGCGGCAGTTGATGGGCACAGTAGCGGCAATTGATGGGCACAGCGTTGGCAATTGATGGGCACAGTGTCAGCAATTGATGGGCACACTGGCACCAATTGATGGGCACACTGGCAGCAATTGATGGGCACATTGGCAGCAATTTATGGGCACAGTAGCGGCAGTTGATGGGCACAGTAGCAGCAATTGATGGGCACACTGGCAGCAATTGATGGCCACAGTGTCAGCAATTGATGAGCACAGTGTCAATTTTGAGCACCAGCCGCCACTGGACTAGTTCCTTGACCTCTGCGTTTGCTTTTTTTTTTTGGTGCATATCCTCCACAGCTTTGTTTCTCAACTCCAGTCCTCGAGGCGCACCAACAGGTCATGTTTTCAGGATTTCCCTCAGAGGAACCGGCTGTGGTAATTACTAAGGCAGTGAAACTGATCAAATCACCTGTGCAAAATAATGGAAAGCCTGAAAACATGACCTGTTGGGGCGCCTTGAGGACCGGAGTTGAAAAACACTGCTCCACAGCATGTCCAGGTTTAGGTTAATTGTTAGGATTTGTTTTAAGGTATAGGATGGTAAACTAACCTTTCAACTAAACATAAATAACTATATGGTGGTCCCCATCACTCATTATAAAATTGCGAGCTGTAAAAAAATCTATTCACATTAGAAAAAAAATATAAAAGTAAAAAAATAAAATATACTTAACTTAGACCTCAGGTTCTGTCCCTTGTTCAAGCACTTCACTTCCTGTTCTAGAGTGACAACACTTTGCCTCCCAGTTGTGCACCTGCCTTGTCATCCTGTTACATGGGCATCCAATGGAGACTACTAAGCGGCCATTTCAATAGTCATTTTACAGCCATGGTCCAGTGTTGGCTATATCAGTAAATCTGGACTAAGAAATGCCATGCGGTCTTGTTGTTGGAGTGCATGTAGACTGAAAATGGCTAAATGCCATGCAATTAGAGTTTACATCTATTTTAAAACTGGACACTAAGGAAATGAAAACAAATACCCTTACAGTGGGGCTCCCCTCTCCCTGGACTATAAAGTTTAAATGCTTGTTTTTTTCCCTAGGGTGCCAAAAAACTATTTTACTCTTAACCCTTGTTACAGCAGTCTCCTCCTTCCATGCAACTGGTCCCCCAAAGCCTCTTCTCTTCAGCAATCCAATCAATGGTGGCAGCTGTGACATCATTACATACAATGCAGTCCTGCATAGTACGTGAAGATGCCAAGGGCCAACCCAAAATTGGAAATAAGAGGTAAGCCCTGGAGAACAAGTGATAAGGTAACTAAAAGAGCTTTTTCCTGGTACACTAGGCAAAAACAAGCATTTATCCCTTGCAGTGTGAGGGAAGCCCCAGTGCAATGGTATGGTAGTTTTCATTTTCTCCCTTTTCTAGAGTTTAACTGGGCCAATGATGACGGAAGGGACACTGTCCTTGTACTCGACTGGATTGGATTAACACATGTTTGGTCCTTTTTTATGTGGACTGAATTTGGGATTTGTATTGGGATAGTATATAATGATTATGAGATCACTACAGATTGTTTAACACATGTGGTCACTTATGCTATGTTTATTTTGTTTTCTGCCTTTTATGTTCACATTTTCTTTTTGAACCTTTTTTATGCATTTAATGGAAATTTGGTAGCACACATTTTGTGCTGGCAGCTTACCTGTGTAGGTTACCCAAGCGCCGTGATTTTCCTTTATTTTTTAAATCCCCTCTGGGTATTCAATGACCATTGCAAGGATTTTAACAAGCTTTGATGCAGAGTCCTACTTGTTTCTGCTCTGAAGAAATAGCTGTTTGTTTCACATACTCTATGAAGATTGATTTTGAATAGGAGGTTTCCGGTTCATTAGAATCACCCTCTTAGTGTTCTGACAACAACTGCAGGATCTTTCATCCGTTTACAAAATATTCAACCCTTGTACGATATCTCACCAAAACTGAATTTCTTATTGCAAGGGATGCCTAAAATATGACTTGTATCTTATTGCAGACTGCTGGAAAAATCTGTAAGACCAATCACAGAAACAGGAAATGACATTTCTGGGGGCGTTCCCTACACCAAAAGTGTACGGAACACCTCCAGGTTGCCATATTGAACAGAATGTTACAGAAAATGACAGAGCTGCGGATTAAAAAGGAAAGATAATTTCCAATAATATTCAATTATAATATGGCTTGTATAGCAATTGCATGTACTACTGTACATTATTTTTTGTTTGTATTTATCAATTTTTTTTTTATCTCCTTGATGAGATTATATATATATATATATATATATATATATATATATATATATATATTTATACAGAGTGGAACCTCGGATTGCGAGTAACGCGGTTAACGAGCGTTTCGCAATACGAGCACTGTATTTCCTAAAATCCTAACTCGGTTTGCGAGTGTTGTCTCGCGAAACGAGCAGGATTCAGGCCAAAGCGGTGTGCATTACCGCGTTTGGCCTGAGGTGCGGGGGGAGCGCCGTTCGGAAACGGCCAGAAAGGCCCGAGGACAGTTCGGCTGACCTCGGCAAACCTCGGAAAGGCTTGTAAACGGAGTCTTTTCGAGGTTTGCCGAGCTCAGCCGAACTGTCCTCGGGCCTTTCCGGCCGTTTCCGAGGCTCTCCGGGTGCCCCCCCGCTGGCCGCATGTGGTATTGCATGCCATTGAAGTCAATGCAGAACAAATTATTTTCATTTCCATTGACTTAAATTAGGAAACTCGCTTTGATATGCAAGTGCTTTGGATTACGAGAATTCTCCTGGAACGGATTATGCTCGTAATCCAAGGTTCCACTGTGTATATATAGATATATATATATATATCTATATATAGATATATATATATATATATATATATATATATATGTAGCGGCCTCACCCTCTCTCCAACTTCTTCATCGGTTACACACCAACTCATGTCTAGGGGTTCCTGGGTTGTGAGAGTGAGATGCGCCACGGCCCATGTCCTCCCCATTGTAGTAGGGAGGTGAAGGCCACTTACTGATGTTTCCTCGGGCCGGTGTGTTCTGTGAATGCACTGAGTCTGTAATTGCAAGCTCACCAGCCTCCCCTTTACTTCCAGTAACTGGAGTTCACACACCGGAGAAAGGTCCAACACTTGTTTATTTGACACTCCAATACGCAAAGCACAATAAACAGTTCTTTTACAGCAAACTGGTTGGGACCTATAACCTTGCCAACGGTGGGGCGAGCAGATCGAGGCACTTCCTAAAGTTTGAGTTCTATGCCACTGTACTATGACCAGCGGCGCCTAAGCCAATCCGGCTGTTACAGAACAGGAAGGATGGGGTCTCTTCCAGCAACCCCTATGAACAGCAATGGAGCCCTCTTCGATACGCTGTGGCCCCTATCAGGGGGATGTGTCCTCCCAAGAGAGTTCCCAGAGGCCCACTGTCACCGGGTTGGTGCTGCTCCGGGTCTCCAGTGGGTAACCTCCCCGGCCTCCTCACCTCAGGTACGAGTCCCTCCGCTCAGGGACCCTCGGACAGTCCACCCTAGCGGGACCCAGTCGAAGGTACTGGGCCCCAGGCCTCCTCGATAGTACCTCACCCCAGGCTAAAGGTGCCTGGGATGGACGCCAACATGACTCCGGACCAGGCCATGGGCACCTGGACCAGACTCCTGGATCTCCCGCACCCAGGCCTAAGGGCCCTGGGTGCGGACCGCAACCCTCCTCCTCCGAGGACCTCCTTCTCCGCAAGACGACGACCTCGTGGTCAGGGCGTCTCCCCCTTTTATCTCCTCCCTTCAACGGCCCGGCGGGTTCCCCGCCCCAGCCATACCATCTCCGGGAAGAGACCAAACAGGGAGCACTGCAGGGGATGATTCTACCTGAAGCCCGTGGGTACCCCGCCACCCACAGGCAAAGGAGAATATTACATCCTCCAATCCTCCACGAAACAAAAAGGGGTCTGAATCCTAACACAATTATACACCTGGGTTACACTATTGCCCAGGTGTATCCCATCAATTTGAGGACCCCGCTACACACTCCCCCCTGTAATTTGACGCTGGTCCCCAGCGTCAGGTGCACACCCATGCCTCCCATAAAGTGGTGACATGGAGTGAAACCCCTGAGGCAGTTCCTCTAAATTTCCCAAGTGCCAAGACCTGCTCAGGGAATGGGGAACATATAAAACAACTTATGTCATAAAACACTTTAAACATCTGCCTAGTCACAGCCCCTCTCCCACACTGTCTAAGAGCCACCCACTCTCAATGATCTTGACTGACGATTCTCCTGCAGGGGAAAGAAAAACAACATCCTAACATAATTTCGTGTCATTTGGGATGAGTGGGCCCGTCAGCCGAGAGACCCACTCACTCCAACAAGCAAGGGGATGTGCGTGTGAAACATTTTCAAACATTTGTTGCGCAACACTGCCACCTGGTGACAACGCCGCGGTCATGACACTCAACGAATCTTCGTTCTTCCAGCTTTTCCCTACTCTGCCACTATTCCCAAATGTCCTTGCCTTTGGCACATGAAGAAAAGGGGAAACACGAAAACACAACAGTCCCCAAGTCTCCAACGAGAAAAAGAAAAGCCCATACAAAAACAAAAACAGGGCACAGTCCTGCGTGTCTGGGAATGGCTCTTCCAGAAAGTTCAAGTGCACAAAAGAAATAAACAGGAGTTCTTTCCTCCTATAAGTAAAACTTTGGATCCGGCAGGTACAGGGGTTTCAGGTGTTTGTCAAATGCCTCTATCGAATACTCGACATCTTCTCCTTCTCTTCTGCAAATGACTATCTTGTCAGCATGGATATGGCGCCCCAATTTCCATTCAGCTTTGCAGTCCTCAAACCTCTTAGACACTGCCGGCACACATTCCAGGTACCTGCGGGCATGGGGCACCTTCAACTTGTCCCACACAAACTCGTCATACCATCTTGTTCTCCAGACTTCCACCTCATACAGCAAGTCCCGGGGTAGATACGGGTACTCCCACCCATATTCCCGAGCTACTTTATGGCAAAACAGTCTCTGCAAGCGGGCCAAAGGTGGCATAGTGGCTTTCTCTCCAGTTCCAGGCAGCACAATAGCTTCCGGATGCCGAGGTACCTTTACCAGCTCCCTGGAAATGACTTTCGGCGCTCTCAGAGAAGCGCGGGGTGTCCCCACAACCAAAGTAGGTGAGGTAACAGTAGATGAGGACACAGGTGGAGGGGTAGGTTCCCTCGTAAGCTGCGGGTCTTCCACCCGAGGCGTGCTGTCTCCTGTGTACATAGGTGAATCCCGTACCGCACGGGAAGCAAGAAGTGGCACTCTATCCCAGCCCTTGCGGCTGAACAGTTCGTCTATCTCGCCATCATCTCCGCAATCAGACAGCGACTCTAGGTCGGAGGTGTCATACATCTCCGCAGGCAGATATCTACCGGTGGACACAGAATCATCTTCTCTGGGGGGTTCCACCTCCAATGGGCCCCCGACACCTCCAACCACCACCACAGTCCCAGCCCCTGGCTCACCTGACCCTTGTAGAAGACTGGGATGTCCGGGACTTCCATCTCGACCGGCGCCATCCAGGCCAGGCAAGCAGCGGGGTGAAGCTCGACCACGTCCATAGGATGCCTGTACTAGGCCAACTTTCCTCTTCGGTGGTGGAAGCAAAGAACTTGTGGCGACCGAAGCAGCATCTTCGGATTTTTCTCTGTTGGGCAGTCCATCGCCCTGGTCAGCGCGCACAGGAACCTCGTTAAAGGCCTTGATCTCCCCTTCCGGAGTAGCAGTACCCGTGAGGTGATTGAGGCGAAGGGCCCGGGGCCTTGCTGTGGACGACTCGACCTCAAAAAGGAATTCTCTGCACTCCTCACATCGCCCGAATGGCTTCAGGGTGACCACCAGTCCCGAGCAGCCGGGACAGATCACACCGAGGGCCTCCGTGTCTCTGCAGGTGTACAGAGCCAACCGCCCTCGGGGCCTAAGTCTTATCCCCGTGTCTGTGATGGGGGCAGCAAAGGAAGTCATTCTCGTGGGGTGAGGAACCATAATCCACGGGGCACTTGAGGTCATCCCGACTGTTTGCTGCTCCATCATGCACTGACCCCGCGCCGGAGTCTCCACGTGTATCCCCACACTTGGCCAGACTCCTCCCATGAGCTGTACATTTTCGCGGGCTTCCTCTTAACTCCGCCCACGAACGATGTCGCCATGGGGTGCCTCGTGGCGCAGTGCGTTAACAGTCCCCACGTGCAGTACGTCACACGGCTGGACCTCTCCCTTTTTCCGCTCCTCTGCATGGGCCTTTCCCGTGTTAGGGTCATTTCCACAACTCCGAGCAGGGACGCACTTTGGCCAGTAATTTGGCCGATCTGCCCGGAACTCCTCTGGGCAGCAAAGTTCAAATGTAGACATTCTCAAGTCCATCTTTAGAACACACTCTATCCCGGACGAGCCCCCACGTGTAGCGGCCTCACCCTCTCTCCAACTTCTTCATCGGTTACACACCAACTCATGTCTAGGGGTTCCTGGGTTGTGAGAGTGAGATGCGCCACGGCCCATGTCCTCCCCATTGTAGTAGGGAGGTGAAGGCCACTTACTGATGTTTCCTCGGGCGGTGTGTTCTGTGAATGCACTGAGTCTGTAATTGCAAGCTCACCAGCCTCCCCTTTACTTCCAGTAACTGGAGTTCACACACCGGAGAAAGGTCCAACACTTGTTTATTTGACACTCCAATACGCAAAGCACAATAAACAGTTCTTTTACAGCAAACTGGTTGGGACCTATAACCTTGCCAACGGTGGGGCGAGCAGATCGAGGCACTTCCTAAAGTTTGAGTTCTATGCCACTGTACTATGACCAGCGGCGCCTAAGCCAATCCGGCTGTTACAGAACAGGAAGGATGGGGTCTCTTCCAGCAACCCCTATGAACAGCAATGGAGCCCTCTTCGATACGCTGTGGCCCCTATCAGGGGGATGTGTCCTCCCAAGAGAGTTCCCAGAGGCCCACTGTCACCGGGTTGGTGCTGCTCCGGGTCTCCAGTGGGTAACCTCCCCGGCCTCCTCACCTCAGGTACGAGTCCCTCCGCTCAGGGACCCTCGGACAGTCCACCCTAGCGGGACCCAGTCGAAGGTACTGGGCCCCAGGCCTCCTCGATAGTACCTCACCCCAGGCTAAAGGTGCCTGGGATGGACGCCAACATGACTCCGGACCAGGCCATGGGCACCTGGACCAGACTCCTGGATCTCCCGCACCCAGGCCTAAGGGCCCTGGGTGCGGACCGCAACCCTCCTCCTCCGAGGACCTCCTTCTCCGCAAGACGACGACCTCGTGGTCAGGGCGTCTCCCCCTTTTATCTCCTCCCTTCAACGGCCCGGCGGGTTCCCCGCCCCAGCCATACCATCTCCGGGAAGAGACCAAACAGGGAGCACTGCAGGGGATGATTCTACCTGAAGCCCGTGGGTACCCCGCCACCCACAGGCAAAGGAGAATATTACATCCTCCAATCCTCCACGAAACAAAAAGGGGTCTGAATCCTAACACAATTATACACCTGGGTTACACTATTGCCCAGGTGTATCCCATCAATTTGAGGACCCCGCTACATATATATATATATATATATCTCAAAAAACAAAGGATACAATCTCAAATGCAATATCCTTTAATTCCAAAGTGCAATTACAAACACATGTATAAATGGTAACAGTGGCAGTGACTGTACAGTCTCAAGCATCCCTACTCTTCATCAGGCTGACAGACCACCATTAATACTAGTGGTGCAACGGATCAGTGACGATCCGTGATCCGAACGGGTCACCCCGTTCGGATCGGCACACACCGCGATCCGTGGCCTCGGCCTTAGGAAAGGCCACGGCTTCGGCCTAGCTCCGGAGCCGCGGCCATCTTGGTACACCCGGGGGCGGTGGCCGCCTTGTGACGTCATCATCCCTCGCTGCTCGTGGATTTGAACTGGCCGGCGGGAGAGACTGGTAAGTGGGGGAGATGCCCATTACTGGGGGAGATTGTGGATATTACATACGGGGGGGAGATTGTGGATATTACATACAGGGGGAGATTGTGGATATTACATACAGGGGGAGATTGTGGATATTACTGGGGGAAGATTGTGGATATTACATACAGGGGGAGATTGTGGATATTACTGGGGGAAGATTGTGGATATTACATACAGGGGAAGATTGTGGATATTACTGGGGGAGATTGTGGATATTACTGGGGGAGATTGTGGATATTACTGGGGGAAGATTGTGGATATTACTGGGGGAAGATTGTGGATATTACTGGGGGAAGATTGTGGATATTACTGGGGGAAGATTGTGGATATTACTGGGGGGAGATTGTGGATATTACTGGGGGAAGATTGTGGATATTACTGGGGGGAGATTGTGGATATTACTGGGGGGAGATTGTGGATATTACTGGGGGGAGATTGTGGATATTACTGGGGGGAGATTGTGGATATTACTGGGGGAGATTGCGGTGGGGAGATTGTGGATATTACAGTGGGGGGGGGGGGGTGACGTGGATATTAGTAATTTAATTTTTTTTTTGCCGATCCGAAAATGATCCGATCCGTGGCTCTGATCCGAGGATCGATCCGATCCGTGAGTTTTTTGATCTGTTGCACCCCTAATTAATACCATCTCTGTTATACAGCTGGAGACACAGAAGGTGACTCACCCTACATATACATACATAAATACATTATATATATATATATATATATATATATATATATATATATATATATATATAAATATATATATATATATATATTTTTTTTTGTACAAATATATATATTTAAATTTATTTTTGTTTTTTGCACACATATATATATATACTGTATATATATATATATATATATATTGTGACAGCAGGAAGGTAAAGTCACCTGGTTGCATCCAGGGGGGTAGATATATTTCTCCCAGATTCAGGCTTTATGCCGACTTATACAACTAGGGAGTTGATGAAGCCCAGCTGAGGCTAGTGGGCTCATGAATGACTCATACCTCTAGGGAGAGTGCTGGGCGTCGTGAGACAGGGAGTTGATGAGACCAGCTGAAGCTTGTCAGCTCATTTAGGCCTCTATAAGAACTCCCAGCTTCATTAGATGTTGGCTCATGCCTGGAACCAGACCTGTGTGGACTGTCTAGGGAGAGTGAACCCCTGTGCGGTGAGGCAAAGCCTGTGTGGCTATTTGCTTGGACATTTAAAACCAGGGACTTAGGGACTAGGACAGCACTAGGCTGATCCCAGTTGTTAGTTAGGAAACCTGTATGTTTAGTCAGAGGTCAAGTTGACCAGGATTTATTTTGTTTATATGTTTCTTTTGGCTTTGCTGTGTTTTGTCACTGTAAATAGAAAATAAACCGCACCTTTTTTTTGATTTTGAAAACCACAACCTCCGTTTGCTGGGCCTGTTTTTGTGTGGGGAGCCCATCCAGGGGATCACACACACCCGCTGCCGAGCTAACCCCCTCACAGTTGGTGGAGAATGCGGGCAGTTTTTTTTAAGCCAGCATGGAGGAGATACTGAAGCAGCTGGCTCTAGCAAATGCCAATCAACAGCAGACAAATGCAGGTTTGCAAAAGAGCCTTGCAGCTCAACAACAGAACTTCGCAGCCCAGCAGCAAGCTCATCAACAGAGCCTTGCAGCCCAGCAGCAAGCTCACCAACAGAGTCTGGAAGCTCAGCAACAAGCCCAGCAGCAATCTGAGGCCCGCTTCATAGACCTGTTACAGAAGCAAGAGCAGAGACTACAACAAATGGAAGCAGTAATGCAGCAACGTCCGCAGACCAGTGAGGAAAGCCGTCCCACTAATACCGCGTCCTTTGGGGTGAGTCGTTTATTGACAAAAATGACTGGAGAGGATGATCCAGAGGTATTTTTGACCACATTTGAAAGGACTGCTGAAAGAGAAAAGTGGCCTGAGGAGCAGTGGGCTGGACTGGTGGCTCCTCTGTTAACTGGTGAATCGCAGAAGGCTTACTATGACCTAGAGCCTGACCAAGCAAAAGACTATGTGATGCTAAAAGCTGAGATATTGGCAAGGCTGGGTGTCACCCAGGCTGTCCGGGCTCAGCGTGTGCATAACTGGACTTTCCAGCTTGGAAAACCCCCCAGGTCTCAAATGTATGATCTCATTCACCTGAGCAGAAAGTGGCTACAGCCAGAGACTTTGTCCGCACCAAAGATTGTGGAACGTGTTGTAATGGATCGGTTTTTGAGAGCTCTTCCTACTGCCATCCAAAAGTGGGTAAGCCATGGAGACCCAGAGACGGCCGATGGTCTTGTGGATCGTGTGGAGAAATACTTGGCTACAGAGAACCTGACGGCCTCTTCCAGAGACACTCGGACTTTCCACCCTAAGACCAGACCATCCCCAGGGGCGGATAAGAGGATTCCAAGGGGTAAGGGTGGAGAGAGTGAGAGGGTGGGAGCTCTACCCCAAGTTTGGCGAGAACAGCCTGGGAAATCAGCGGCTCAAGAGGCGGCAAGAAGGATCGTTTGCTACCGCTGCCGGCAAGCGGGACATATTGCAGCCAATTGCCCGGTTGTGGAGGAACCCATGCAGTGTGACTTTCTGACGGGCAGACGTCAGTCGCTGTGTGCGACAGTCGCATGCACTGCCATTCGAGGAATTGAGAAACATTTATGCAAAATGTGTGTTAATGGTAGAAATGTTGTGGTATTGCTGGATTCAGGTAGCCTTGTTACCCTGATAAAGGCTGAGTTAGTTAAAACAGAGGTCTCTGGGAATAGCAAGGTAGCTGTTATTTGTGTGCATGGGGACACCCGAGAGTATCCAGTGACTACAGTGTGTTTCGAGACCCCCAAAGGTACCCTCTCTCATCCAGTGGGCTTAGTATCTCAGTTACCGTATGACGCCATTGTGGGAAGGGATTTTCCGAAGTTCTGGGAACTGTGGGATGATCCTGAGCCCCCCACTGGTGCCCCTATGTACCAGGAATGTGATAGCCAGAACTCCCCTGAGAGTGGTGAGGACTCTCCGGAATTTCCCTTATCAGTATTGGCAGGGGAGACTCAAGAAACTGGAGAGGAGCCCACCTCCTCAGACGAAAACCTACCGTCTGTGGAGTTTTCTGATCTTGAGGTTCACAGGGAAAACTTTGCCACAGAACAGTTGAAAGACCCCGCCCTAATAAAGGCACGCGAAAACGTAGTGAAAATAGATGGCGAGTTAGTGAACCCAGATAATACCTGCACTTACCCATACTTCAGCGTAGAGAAGGACCTACTGTATCGGGTGGCAAAAAGGGCAGAAGAAACCGTTGAGCAGCTTGTGGTGCCCAAATCTTACAGGAAGTTGGTGTTGGAGTTGGCCCATGGGCACATTCTTGGAGGTCATCTGGGGACAGAGAAAACCCGAGAGAGGGTATTACAGAGATTCTATTGGCCGGGGGTGATGAAGGACATAGACAATTATTGTTCCTCCTGCCCTGTGTGTCAGAGGTCGGCCCCGATGCCACATTTCCGTAGCCCGCTGGTCCCTCTACCCATCATTGAGGTCCCGTTTGAGAGGATCGCCATGGATTTGGTAGGTCCTATAATCAAGTCCGCTAGGGGGCACCAGTACATATTAGTTATAATGGACTATGCCACCCGTTATCCAGAAGCGATCCCTCTCCGAAATACCTCGGCCAAAACCATAGCCAAAGAGCTATCTCTTGTGTTTAGCCGGGTGGGTATTTGTAAAGAACTGCTTACGGACCAAGGTACACCCTTTATGTCCCGGGTTATGAAGGAGCTGTGTAAATTGTTCAAAGTGACGCAATTACGTACATCTGTGTATCACCCCCAAACCGATGGGCTGGTTGAAAGATTCAACAAAACCCTAAAACAAATGTTGAAGAAAGTGGTGGATAGAGATGGAAAGGATTGGGACTGTCTACTTCCTTATCTGATGTTTGCTATTAGGGAGGTGCCCCAATCCTCTACGGGATTCTCCCCCTTTGAGTTACTGTATGGGAGACACCCAAGAGGGCTGTTGGATATTGCCAAGGAAACTTGGGAAAGTGAGAGTTCTCCCCACAGGAGTGTGATTGAGCATGTCGCCCTGATGCAAGACCGAATTGCACAGGTAATGCCCATCGTGAAGGAACATTTGGCCCAAGCGCAGTTAGCACAGCAGAGAGTGTACAACCGTGGAGCCAAGACCCGTACCTTTTCCCCGGGGGATAGGATACTGGTACTTGTCCCTACGGTTGAAAGTAAATTCCTTGCCAAATGGCAAGGCCCCTACGAGATAATGGAAAAAGTGAGCGAAGTGAATTACAAGGTCAGACAACCAGGAAGGCGAAAGCCCGAACAGATCTATCACGTTAATCTGTTGAAAGCCTGGAGGGATAGAGAGTCCCTAGTCGCAGACACTTGCTCACCAGCTCAAACTGGTTGCGTGATTCCTGAGGTTGGAATAGCAGCCACCTTGTCACAACCCCAACAACAGGAGGTTAAGGAGTTTGTGCTTCGCAACAAGGAGGTATTCTCTGAGCTGCCGGGACAAACATTTGGGGTAGAGCATGACATCATTACCCCGCCCGGTGAAAGGGTGAAGTTAAAACCCTATCGGATCCCAGAGGCCCGACGGGAGGCAATACGGGAGGAAGTACAGAAAATGCTGAACTTAGGGGTGATAGAGGAGTCCCAAAGTGATTGGTCTAGTCCCATTGTGTTGGTGCCTAAACCGGATGGGAGCTGGCGATTTTGTAACGATTTTCGTCAGTTGAACAAAGTTACAAAATTTGACACCTACCCCATGCCACGTATAGATGAGTTGATCGACCGGCTGGGAACAGCCCGATACATGACGACTCTTGACCTCACAAAAGGGTATTGGCAAATCCCCCTGGCCAAATTGGCCAAAGAGAAAACCGCATTTGTAACCCCAGACGGGGCGTTCCAATATAAAAGAATGCCGTTCGGGTTACAGAATGCGCCGGCCACATTCCAGCGGAAAATGGACCAGATGCTGAGGCCCCATCGGAAGTATGCTGCGGCTTACCTGGATGACGTAATTGTCCATAGCACAGATTGGGCCTCACATCTGCCAAAAGTGCAAGCAGTCCTGGACTCTGTTCGGGAAGCGGGGTTTACGGCTAACCCCAAGAAGTGTACCATTGGGCAGGAGGAGGCCAAATATCTTGGGTACACCATTGGGAGGGGAGTAATAAAACCCCAACTCAACAAAGTCGAGGCCATCCAGAGTTGGCCACGTCCCAACAGCAAGAAGCAGGTACGAGCCTTTCTGGGAATCGCTGGGTATTATCGGCGATTCATTCCCCACTTTGCTTCTAAGGCTGTGCCCCTAACCAACCTAACGAAGGGGAAAGGGTCGGTCATGATTAAATGGACCCCCGAGGCTGAGGCAGCATTCCAATTCTTGAAACAAGCCTTATGTAGCCAGCCAGTGTTGTACTCACCCGACTTCTCTAAAGACTTTGTCGTACAAAGTGATGCGTCAGATGTGGGGTTAGGAGCAGTATTGTCCCAGGTCTGGAACGGGGAAGAGCACCCAGTCATTTACCTCAGCAGGAAGTTGAAGTCCCATGAGGTAAATTACGCCACGGTTGAAAAGGAGTGTTTAGCGGTGAAGTGGGCTCTAGATTCCCTTCGGTACTATCTGCTAGGTAGGCACTTTGACATGGTTACGGATCACGCTCCGTTAAAGTGGATGGCTCAAAACAAGGAGACAAATAGAAGAGTGAATAGGTGGTTCCTGGCCCTACAGGAATTCAACTTCACAGTAAAGCATCGCCCTGGCGTTCAAATGGGGAATGTGGATGCTTTGTCTCGAGTACATGAATGCCTGATTGCTGGTGTTCCAACCCCGAGGTTAAAACAAGAGGGGGGGGTATGTGACAGCAGGAAGGTAAAGTCACCTGGTTGCATCCAGGGGGGTAGATATATTTCTCCCAGATTCAGGCTTTATGCCGACTTATACAACTAGGGAGTTGATGAAGCCCAGCTGAGGCTAGTGGGCTCATGAATGACTCATACCTCTAGGGAGAGTGCTGGGCGTCGTGAGACAGGGAGTTGATGAGACCAGCTGAAGCTTGTCAGCTCATTTAGGCCTCTATAAGAACTCCCAGCTTCATTAGATGTTGGCTCATGCCTGGAACCAGACCTGTGTGGACTGTCTAGGGAGAGTGAACCCCTGTGCGGTGAGGCAAAGCCTGTGTGGCTATTTGCTTGGACATTTAAAACCAGGGACTTAGGGACTAGGACAGCACTAGGCTGATCCCAGTTGTTAGTTAGGAAACCTGTATGTTTAGTCAGAGGTCAAGTTGACCAGGATTTATTTTGTTTATATGTTTCTTTTGGCTTTGCTGTGTTTTGTCACTGTAAATAGAAAATAAACCGCACCTTTTTTTTGATTTTGAAAACCACAACCTCCGTTTGCTGGGCCTGTTTTTGTGTGGGGAGCCCATCCAGGGGATCACACACACCCGCTGCCGAGCTAACCCCCTCACAATATATATATATATATATATATATATATATATATGCACACAGTGGGTACGGAAAGTATTTAGACCCCCTTAAATTTTTCACTCTTTGTTATATTGCAGCCATGTGCTAAAATCATTTACTTCATTTTTTTCCTCATTAATGTACACACAGCACCCCAAATTGACAGAAAAACACAGAATTGTTGACATTTTTGCAGATTTATTAAAAAAGAAAAACTGAAATATCACATGGTCCTAAGTATTCAGACCCTTTGCTCAGTATTTAGTATTTGCGCCCTTTTGATCTAATACAGCCATGAGTCTTTTTGGGAAAGATACAACAAATTTTTCACACCTGGATTTGGGGATCCTCTACCATTCCTCCTTGCAGATCCTCTCCAGTTCTGTCAGGTTGGATGGTAAACGTTGGTGGACGGCCATTTTTAGGTCTCTCCAGAGATGCTCAATTGGGTTTAAGTCAGAGCTCTGGCTGGGCCATTCAAGAACAGTCACAGAGTTGTTGTGAAGCCACTCCTTCGTTATTTTAGCTGTGTGCTTAGGGTCATTGTCTTGTTGGAAGGTAAACCTTCAGTCCAGTCTGAGGTCCTGAGCACTCTGGAGAAGGTTTTCGTCCAGGATATCCCTGTACTTGGCTGCATTCATCTTTCCCTCGATTGCAACCAGTCGTCCTGTCCCTGCAGCTGAAAAACACCCCCACAGCATGATGCTGCCACCACCATGCTTCACTGTTGGGACTGTATTGGACAGGTGATGAGCAGTGCCTGGTTTTCTCCAAACATACCGCTTAGAATTAAGGCCAAAAAGTTCTATATTGGTCTCATCAGACCAAAGAATCTTATTTCTCACCATCTTGGAGTCCTTCAGGTGTTTTTTAGCAGGAGAGGCTTCCGTCGGGCCACTCTGCCATAAAGCCCCGACTGGTGGCGGGCTGCTGTGATGGTAGACTTTCTACAACTTTCTCCCATCTCCCGACTGCATCTCTGGAGCTCAGCCACAGTGATCTTTGGGTTCTTCTTTACCTCTCTCACCAAGGCTCTTCTCCCCCGATAGCTCAGTTTGGCCGGATGGCCAGCTCTAGGAAGGGTTCTGGTCGTCCCAAACGTCTTCCATTTAAGGATTATGGAGGTCACTATGCTCTTAGGAACCTTAAGTGCAGCAGAATTTTTTTGTAACCTTGGCCAGATCTGTGCCTTGCCACAATTCTGTCTCTGAGCTCTTCAGGCAGTTCCTTTGACCTCATGATTCTCATTTGCTCTGACATGCACTGTGAGCTGTAAGGTCTTATATAGACAGGTGTGTGGCTTTCCTAATCAAGTCCAATCAGTATAATCAATCACAGTTGGACTCAAATGAAGGTGTAGAAGCATCTCAAGGATGATCAGAAGAAATGGACAGCACCTGAGTTATATATATATATATGAGTGTCACAGCAAAGGGTCTGAATACTTAGGACCATGTGATATTTTAGTTTTTCTTTTTTAATAAATCTGCAAGAATGTCAACAATTCTGTGTTTTTCTGTCAATATGGGGTGCTGTGTGTACATTAATGAGGATTTTTTTTTATCTTAAATGGTTTTAGCAAATGGCTGCAATATAACAAAGAGTGAAAAATTTAAGGGGGTCTGAATACTTTCCGTACCCACTATATATATATATATATATATATATATATATATAGCGCTACCCCCAGTTAAGAGAGCCGCTGGATTTGTTTGCGGGCCCTGAATACAGCACCGCCAACCCCCGGCAATCTACTTGACCCACTCTGGCACAGTTAGTCTAGGGATTGTGTTGTATCACAATCTATCTGTATTGTAAGGGTTACCTCTTTGTATAATGATAACACACTGATAGCAAGTGATGAGGTATAACAGGTTTTTTACTTTGGGTAAAAGGCACAAGGTTAATACATAACACATATATGTCTGCAGAGCCCTGCAGCAGAAGATATAGTACACCCTAAAAATGCAGGCTATTTCCCTTCTAGTGCAGCTATCTCTATCTATGCGCCCTTATGGCGCAGCAAGAAAAAGTTCTAACTCCTGGTCAGGCCTGACTCAGATTTAACTCAGTCTCTAGCAGAACGATTTCTTTGCATGCAACTTGACTGGTGGTGCACAACAGGAACAGTATTTGTAATCCAAAGGGGTAGACAATAAAGAACACTTCACCGGAGACCAGGGGTCTCAAACCTGCGGCCCTCCAGCTGTTGCGGAACTACAAGTCTCATCATGCCTCTGCCTATGGGAGTCATGCTTGTAACTTAAAATGAGGGGTGTAGTGGTGGCGCTGTTCTCATATAAACCAATCTGCTAGGAGATAGAAATTGTAAAAAATTGTGAAGGATTATAATTATAAAAAAATGTAAACAATGTAAAGCAGGCTCTGCCTGGTGTTTACTGTGTATCCATCCGGTGAAGGTATATACAAAGCCTGAGTTTAGTGTGCTGTGTTCAAAACCTAAGTTTAGATGCAGAGTGAGACCTCTAGTTAAAGTTACTATTGGGATGTGAAGTGTAGAAATAGTGTGTCTCTGCCTGGTGTTTGCTTTAACTATAGTAGTGCCCTTCAGAAGTGATAGTGTTGATAAGTGTTCCAGTGGGTAACAAGATCTGATTGAAAAGAATAAATAGTATAAAATAATAAAATAAAATTCCAATTCCAATGCTTGTAACTGTTTAGCCTTGCAATGCCTCATGGGAATTGTAGTTCTGCAACAGCTGGAGGGCCACCAGTTTGAGACCCCTGCCAGAGACTAACTCAACTCAGTTCCGCCACTAGTCTCCAGTGGAACAGTAAATAAAGGCCGGTGGGCCAAGGGAGTCTCTAGGCCTAACAACAGTACAGCCTATAGGATTGAGCAGGTGCTCGCTCACCACTCCGGACGCGATCCCAGTCCGGAACTTCCACCTGCTGTGTCTACACACACAGCGTCTGTAACGGTCAGGTCTCCGATCCAACTGATGTAAGTAGTCAGGGAAGTCAGGTGTCACCCAGGTTCCGCAGTGTGGTGGAAGGCTCTCTGGAAGTTATGCAAGGCCCTGCACTGCAGCAGATCCGCACAGGAAGACCTGTTGATTGCAGCGCGGTGTCCAAAGAGGCCGAGCTCAGCCTCGCCCTCCTCTTATATAGCCCCACCCATCAGTCTCTGCGGTGGCTGAATGCACCCTGGGTGCCGAACGGGGTTCTGGGTAACGTAGTCCCGGGGCCTTAAAGGAGACCCCGCTACACACACACACACATATATATATATATATATATATATATATATATATACACACACAGTATATATATGTGCAGTATAAATATATGTACAAAAACAAAAATAAATGTATATATATATATATATATACGTATATTTTTTCCCACTAAGTGGAGTTACAGTATCTTTTAAGCTCATATCTGGAATGTATGAAACCACTGCAAAATCCTATGCAATATATACTATACTACCATAGACTTCTTATGGGCTACTTTTCCAGGCTTATAGAAGCACACAGTAAGACACTGTATAGTTTGACAGCACTAATGACGGTTGCAGTTAGCTAACTTGCTGAACACAAATGTGAAGATTAAGTAACGGCTCGATGCAGTATCATGCTGAGCTTTGTTAGCCTTATTCCTACCACATTATATGGCAACAACACCGTATTACACATAAGTGTGTATGCTACCTGATTAAGTATAGAAAATTATATACCGGATTATTTAGTCCACGTTACTCCAGATTTAAATTAATTTCAGTGGTGGGTGCAAAGTGCAGCAATACCCGTATTCAGAGGATGTAAATAAGATGAAACACCATATACAGCAAACAGTAGGACATTTTTTTTTTCAGTGCATTACACTCTACAGCACAGGGAAAGACAAGCAATACAGTACAGTACATGGTGGATATCAGCATTGTACAAGGGGGTTATGCAACTCCCCCAATTAAAATCAATAAGGACACATACATACATCAATTTTTTGCCAGTGGCAAAACAAGTTATTACGAGACCCCATAGCAACTCTGCTCTAAAAGATGTTTTATTAGTAAAGATGACACACTCTAAAACAAAGTTATCTGTTTTCAGAGAATGTAACGGAACAAGTTTATTTATTCCCTGAAGAACTGATGTTTTATATAAACTGTACATATAATATATATAGTATATGTACAAGTATATACTGTAGGTATATAAAACATTTATTAATACATATACGGTATATACCGTTGGTTCTGGATGTGCATCATCCGGCTTATGGGGTATAAAAGAAATATGATGAAACAGACATGTGAATACCTTCTATTTAAAGTGACACTAAAAAATATCCTGATTCGCTAGAAATAACCTATACACACCCACTACTTACTGAACCTTAAAGTGATTGTAAGGCTCTGTTTTACAAAAAAAATAAAAAAAATAACAAATATGCCTGTACTAACCTCCTCTGTGCAGTGATTTTGCACAGAGCGGCCCTGATCCTCCTCTTCTGGGGTCCCCCCGCAGTGCTCCTGGCTCCTTCTCTTCTCGAGTGCCCCCTGGGGGCACTCGTGCGGGCGCGTTCCCGAGTCCTGCTGCTGCGTCCATTGACACAGACAGCAGGACTCGGCCTCGCCCCCCCGCTCTGTGTCACTGAATTTGATTGACAGCAGCGGGAGCCAATGGGTCCTAATGCTATCAATCTGTCCAATGAGGACCCGAGACAGCGGCTGGAGCTGCTGTGCTCGTCCCCCCCGCTAGAACTTTCGGGTTTAGGTAAGTAAAAGGGAGGGTCTGGGGGAGGGTGCTGCATCACAAAAGGTTTTTCACCTTAATGCATAAAATGCATTAAGGTGAAAAACCCAAGGGTTTATAACCCCTTTAATCA
The DNA here is from genome assembly GCA_029206835.1 of Rana muscosa. Lineage (NCBI taxonomy): Eukaryota > Metazoa > Chordata > Amphibia > Anura > Ranidae > Rana > Rana muscosa. Next base: position 182,717,177 of record CM055119.1, on the reverse strand, counting down.
ATTTTTCATGAAATAATTCCTTATTGTGTTTTTCCGCCTCCTTGTACCTTCCCTGTGAGCTCCTGAAGCTCTCCTGGAGCCCTGGTTCACATTTGTGCGTTTTGACATGCAATTTCACATGTCAAATTGCATGTCAAATCGGTGTCAATTGCCGGCAATGGCATCATCCTAATTGCGGCGCCGCACCAATTTCAAAAATACGTTTCTGTACTACTTTTTGCGATTTCAAGTTGTGATTTCCATTAACATCTGTGCAGAAACCCGCATAGATATCTGTGAAATCGCAGCTGAAATTGGGACTGACATGCAGGAGGGAAATCTTGCAAGTTCAGTTGAACTCGCACGGCTTCATTCCCGCAGCTAAAGCCCCATACACACGGTCGGACTTCCATCCTTTTCCGTGGATTTTTGTCCGAACGGAGTTGGCCGGGCACACCCATAGCATACACACCACAGGACTTTTCTGCAAACTTTCCCAAAACTTTTTGCAACATCACGTGGTTTTTCTGCTCTTTACCGCCACCCTTTGGTCAACTTCTGCTATTGTTGGTTGATTTTAACATTAGTTGTTTTGTCCATCGGACAAAAGTCCTATGGTTTTCTGTACACACGGTCGGACTTTGCTCCATCTGACTTTTGTTGGCCAAAAGTTTGTCCGTTTGCAGACCCAACTTTTGTCTGATGAAAACACAAAAAACAAAACAAAAAAGTTTGTCCGATGGAGCGTACACACGGTTGGATTGTTGGTCCAACTTGCTCAAAATGAAGTTTGTTGGCCAAAAGTCTGACCGTGTGTACGGGGCTTTAGTGTGAACCTGGCCATTCACACTTGAACAACTTCAAAGTTGCGCCAACTTTGGAATGCAACTTTGGTGCATCTTTGGATGGCTGTAGCTTGGATATGATTTTGGCTTTGACCAGCAATAATGGACAACTGTTGCACACAAGTTGCATTGTATAACATTCAGGTACAAATTTCATGCAACATCTGAGAGTCTATGACAGTGGTTCTCAACTCCAGTCCTCAGGGCCCACCAACAGGCCAGGTTTGCAAGATAACTGAAATGCATCACAGGTGATATAATTTGCTGCTCAGGGATTGCAGTATTCTAGTCTGCATCTCACCAAGGTAATACTTAAAATCTGGCCTGTTAGTGGGTCCTGAGGACAGGAGTTGAGAACCACTGGTCTATGGCCCTTAAGTTTCAGGAAAGTCAGACCAAAGTAGTGCATGAACTACTTTGAAGTTGCTGCAACTTTAAGTCGCACATATATGAATGGTTATCATTGGAAAACATGGGGAACGACTTGTCATGCAACTTTGAAGTCCAAGGTTGGATAACAAGTCGCACAAGTGTGAATGAAAACCTACCCCTTACTTCTGGAGCGAGCAGTGCAAGTTAGTTGCAGTCGTGTACCGCAATGTTTCTAAAATCCAGTCCTCAAGTACCCCCAACAGGTCATGTTTTCAGGCTTTCCATTATTTTGCACAGGTGATTTGATCAGTTTCACTGCCTTAGTAATTACCACAGCTGTTGCATCTGAGTGAAATCCTGAAAACAGGACCTGTTGGGGGTACTTAAGGACTGGAGTTGAGAAACGTTGATGTACCGTACATGCTCTTCGCACACTACAAATCCCATAGTCCATTCTGGGAGCAAGCAAGAGAGGGTGGCTATGTTCCTACATACAGGGGGGCCATGGAGAACGAGTGTAGCCAATCTCGAACAGGAGGTTGTTACCACGTATTACCATCTAAAAACTGGAAGAAAAAACTAAAAAATAGGGAAGCAAAGGGAAAGGAAGAGGAGGGAAAGAAAGAGGAGGGGAAAGGGAAGGGAAAGGGAGAGAAGAGAAGAGGAAGGGAAAGGAGGAGAAGGGGAATGGAGAGAAGCAAAGGAAGAGAAGAGAAGGGGAAGGAGGGCAAGGGAAAGGACGAGAAGAGAAGAGGAAGAGAAACAAAGAGAAAGGAAGATAAGAGAAGGGTAAGGGTAAGGAGGGGAAGGGGAAGGAGGGGAAGGGAAGAGAAGGGAAAGGAAGAGAAGAGAAGGGGAAGGAAGGGAAGCGAAGGGAAAGGAAGAGAAGGGGAGGGGAAGGGAAAGGAATAGAAGGGAAAGGAAGAGAAGGGGAAGGAAGGGAAGCGAAGGGAAAGGAAGAGAAGAGAAGGGGAAGGGGAAGGAGGGGGAGGGAAAGGAAGAGAAGGGAAAGGAAGAGAAGTGATGGGGAAGGGAAAAGAAGAGAAGGAGAAGGAAGAGAATAAAAGAGACGGGGAAGGAAGGGAAGCAAAGGGAAAGCAAGAGAAGAGAAGGGGTAGGGGAAGGAGGGGAAGGGAAAGGAAGAGAAGGGAAAGGAAGAGAAGAGAAGGGGAAGGAAGAGAAGCAAAGGGAAAGGAAGAGCAGAGAATGGGAAGGAGGGGAAGGAAAAGGAAGAGAAGGGAAAGGAAGAGAAGAGAAGAGAAGGGGAAGGAAGGGAAGCAAAGGGAAAGCGGAAGAAGGGGAAGAAGAGGAAGGGAAAGGAAGTGAAGGGAAAGGAAGAGAAGCAAAGGGGAAGGAGGGGAAGGGAAAGGAAGAGAAGAGAAGGGGAAGGAAGGGAAGCAAAGGGAAAGGAAGAGAAGAGAAGCTGAAGGGGAAGGAGGGGAAGGGAAAGGAAGAGAAGAGAAGGGGAAGGGGAAGGAGGGGAAAGGAAGAGAAGAGAAGGGGAAGGGAAAAGAAGAGAAGGGAAAGGAACAGGGAGAGGAAGAGGTGTTTAAGAGGAGAGGAGGTGTCATGAGATGCAATGTTTCCTAATACAACACCTGGGAAAATCCTACGGTTATAGGTAACTTACAATCATATCTCCCGGCTGTTAATTGACAGATACTTTCCTATTTCTGGCCTTTCAGTTCATTCGGTTGTCGACTATAGATTGATTATTCCTATTGGGAGAGATCAATCAGAAAATAAATCAGACATTTATTGAAGCGTGTTTGGTCACCATTATCCTCACTAGTTCTTCTTTCTTTTTAGGAGATATGCCAAGCCCATATATCTGAAATGAAAATGATAATTTGATTAGATATTGATGAAATGAAAAAGAAAGAGGTGGGAAGTGGGGAAGGAAGAGAAGAGAAGAGAAGAGGGAATGCAGGAAGAAGAAGAAAGAAGAAATAGCTGGAAGGAGGAGAGGTGAGGAGAAAGGAAGGATGGAAGGAAGGAAGAAAAGAAAGTAGGAAGAAAGAAGGGAAGGAAAAGAGAAGAAAAGAAAAGAAAAGGTGTCATGGGATGTAATGTTTCTTATTACAACACCTGGACTGATCCTGTGCTTATAGTAAAAGTAAACCCTCCTACTTAGTTGCATTCATTTTGAAAGGTCCAAGCAGGTGCTTCTGATGTTTATATCAGAAGAGATCTTTAAAGATCTGCCATTATAAGACTTCAGCATGACTTTTCATCTAAGCTTAATTTCATCTGTCTCCCTCTTCATTTGTTCCTCAGAGTTCTGAGCTAATCAGGATGCACTCACCAATCTCAATTAAAAATGCAAGTTGGCATTAATTATCTACAAACGGCAGATGTTAATAAATCTCAAATACTTCTACCTTCTAGTGGGCCTTGGGCTGTCTTACAAGCAGATGTTACTCCGCTATAAGAGGTCAGGTGCTTTGCTGTGAAGTGAACCAACTCTACTGCAAAAGATACAAATTTTGAGAATTTCGTATTAAGCACAAAACTACTTATTGAGAAAAAATAAAAATAAAGGTTTCCTATTATGCACACATATTTTTGTTAAAGAGTGTTTTTAATATATTCATGAAAATAATTGTTCTAACCCACAACGTACAGTGGGTACGGAAAGTATTCAGACCCCCTTACATTTTTCACTCTTTGTTATATTGCAGCCATTTGCTAAAATCATTTAAGTTCATTTTTTTTCCTCAATAATGTACACACAGCACACCATATTGACAGAAAAACACAGAATTGTTGACATTTTTGCAGATTTATTAAAAAAGAAAAACTTATCACAAAATATCACATGGTCCTAAGTATTCAGACCCTTTGCTGTGACACTCATATATATAACTCAGGTGCTGTCAATTTCTTCTGATCATCCTTGAGATGGTTCTACACCTTCATTTGAGTCCAGCTGTGTTTGATTATACTGATTGGACTTGATTAGGAAAGCCACACACCTGTCTAAATAACACCTTACAGATCACAGTGCATGTCAGAGCAAATGAGAATCATGAGGTCAAAGGAACTGCCTGAAGAGCTCAGAGACAGAATTGTGGCAAGGCACAGATCTGGCCAAGGTTACAAAAAAAATTCTGCTGCACTTAAGGTTTCTAAGAGCACAGTGGCCTCCATAATCCTTAAATGGAAGACGTTTGGGACGACCAGAACCCTTCCTAGAGCTGGCCGTCTGGCCAAACTGAGCGATTGGGGGAGAAGAGCCTTGGTGAGAGAGGTAAAGAAGAACCCAAAGATCACTGTGGCTGAGCTCCAGAGATGCAGTCGGGAGATGGGAGAAAGTTGTAGAAAGTCAACCATCACTGCAGCCCTCCACCAGTCGGGGCTTTATGGCAGAGTGGCCCGACAGAAGCCTCTCCTCAGTGCAAGACACAGAAAAAGCCTGAAGGAGTTTGCTAAAAAAACACCTGAAGGACTCCAAGATGGTGAGAAATAAGATTCTCTGGTCTGATGAGACCAAGATAGAACTTTTTGGCCTTAATTCTAAGCGGTATGTGTGGAGAAAACCAGGCACTGCTCATCGCCTGTCCAATACAGTCCCAACAGTGAAGCATGGTGGTGGCAGCATCATGCTGTGATGGTGTTTTTCAGCTGCAGGGACAGAACGACTGGTTGCAATCGAGGGAAAGATGAATGTGGCAAAGTACAGGGATATCCTGGACGATAACCTTCTCCAGAGTGCTCAGGACCTCAGACTGGGCCGAAGGTTTACCTTCCAACAAGACAATGACCCTAAGCACACAGCTAAAATAACGAAGGAGTGGCTTCACAACAACTTTGTGACTGTTCTTGAATGGCCCAGCCAGAGCCCTGACTTAACCACTTAACGACCGCTCACTGTATATGTACGTCGGCAGAATGGCACCGACAGGCACAATCACGTACAGTGTACGTGATTGCCTTTGTACAGTTGGGGGTCCGATCGGACCCCCCCTCCTATACAGTGAGTGCCCGTTTATCGTTGGGGAGGGATCAGAGATGAGGGGGTGACCATTCGATTTTGGCCACCCCCTCGCGATCGCTCCCGGCGAATGAAAATGCTCCCTCTGCCTGTGTAATGTAAACACAGGCAGAGGAAGCAGGAGGAAGTGATGTCATCTCCCTTGCGGCGGTCTTTTCATCCGCAGCGCAGAGGAGAGAAGACACAGGTTAGTGCACCAACAGTCCACTGACACATAGGTACACATAGGCACACATTTCACCCCCCAGTCACCCCCAGGTCACCCCCCAGCCCCCAATCACAGTGTCACTGATTGCAGTGATCATTTATTTTACTGATCACTGCATTTAGTGTCATCTGTGATAGTAAAAAGTTGCAGGGCAGTTAGGTTTAGGCCCCTTTAGGTCCAGGGTAGCCCCCTAACCCCCCTAATAAAGGTTTAACCCCTTGATCGCCCCCCAGGTAACCCTTTCACCCCCTAACGCCAGCGTCACTAAGCAATCGTATTTTCGATCGCTGTATTTAGTGCCGGTGGTGCCCTAGATAGCCAGTTATTTATTTTTAGTTTCGCCGCAGGTTTTTAGAGCGTCAGGTACCCCCATATATTATTTTAACCCCCTGATTGCCCCTAGAGTTAACCCTTTCACCAGTGATCACCGTATAAGCGTCACTGGTGACACTGGTTAGCCAGTTAGTTATTTAGTTATTTAGGTAACCCGTCAGGTTTTTATATAGCGTCGGGCACCCCCATATTTAACCTAATAAAGGTTTTAACCCCCTGATTGCCCCTAGTTAACCCTTTCACCAGTGATCACCATATAAAGGTTACGGGTGACGCTGGTTGGTTAGTTTGCTTTTTATAGCATCAGGGCACCCGCCGTAAATAACCCAATAAAGGTTTAACCCCCTGATCGCCCGGCGGGTGAGATCAATTAGGTTTTAGCGCCAGAGAGGGTCTGCGTCGCCCCAGGCAGCGTTAGGTTAGTGCCAGTAACGCTAACACCCACGCACAAAGCATACACCTCCCTTAGTGGTATAGTATCTGATCAGATCTATACTAGCGTCCCCAGCGGTTTAGGGTTCCCAAAAACACAGTGTTAGCGGGATCAGCCCAGATACCTGCTAGCACCTGCGTTTAGCCCCTCCGCCCAGCCCAGCCCAGCCCAGCCCAGCCCACCCAAGTGCAGTATCGATCGATCACTGTCACTTACCAAACAAAACACACATAACTGCAGCGTTCGCAGAGACAGTCCTGATCCCTGCGATCGCTAACAGTTTTTTTTGTAGCGTTTGATATATTTGCTGACAACAGTCGGGTGCTTTTTTTCCTGTGGATCTTACTAGTGTACCCCTAAATTTAGAGCCCAAAATGGCAAGACGAAGGTACACTAGTAAAGAGGCCTACGAGATTATGAGCATGACAGATAGTGAAGAGGAGGTCACGTATCTGTCAGATTCAGGCTCAGAATATCTTCCCGTAGAAGAGAGTGACGTCAGCGGCCCCACGTCAGATAGCTCTGACGACGAAGTTGAGGTCCCTGCTAAGGTCAGGCGTACCCGATCCCGATCTTCTGAGGTTGTTGAGGAGCAAGAACCGCAGGGCTCTCGTATCATGGAGCAGAGGAGTACTAGCGCCGCTATTCCTTCTGGTGAATTGGCAAACACCAGCGGCCTAGTACAGCCTGGGCGTACATCCAGCACTGCAGTATCACGTGGTGACGTGGCGAGTCCCATAAGTGCAGTTCAAGCTGGCGAGGTGGCAAGCACAAGTAGTGTCCCGCTGCCACCAATAAGAAGACAAAGGCAGGCCCGTCGTACCCATAGTGCTCTTCCTGCAGAATTCGCCTATCCTGATTGGGTCCCCACCACTTCTGCAGAGCCCGTACTTCCCCCATTCACTGCCCAACCCGGTATTCAGGTGGATACAGCTGATTTTATGCCAATTGATTATTATTCGCTGTTTTTCACGGAAGATCTCTATAGATCTATTGTGGACCAGAGTAATTTATATGCTGGTCAATTTATCGCCGCTAATCCCCAGTTGCCTTCCATTGCCAAAGATTGGAAACCAATTATGGTTTCCGAATTTAAGACCTTTCTGGGCCTTTCCCTCAACATGGGCACACATAAATTCCCGTCATTGCGTGCTTATTGGTCCACGCACCCAATTGACCACATGCCCGTGTTCTCTGCCTCCATGCCCAGGAAACGATACGAGCAGATTTTGCGGTTCATGCACTTCAAAGACAATGAACTTTGCCGTCCACGTGGGGACCCTGAATACGACCGGCTCTATAAAATTCGGCCCCTCATAAACCACTTCAACGAACGTTTTGCAGCCTTGTTTACTCCCGATCAAGCTGTCTGCGTTGATGAGTCCCTGATTAAATTTTCTGCCCGCTTGGCTTTCAAGCAGTACATTCCCAGCAAGCGTGCCAGATACGGGGTCAAGCTCTATAAGTTCTGTGACAGGGCAACAGGCTATGTATGGAGCTTTATGGTTTATGAGGGAAAAGATAGTCAGGTTGAGCCGGTCAACTGCCCGGATTACATAGGGAGCGCTGGCAAGATAGTGTGGAAATTGGTGTCACCCTTATTCGGAAAGGGGTACCACTTGTATGTGGACAATTATTACACGAGCGTGCCACTGTTTAGTCACTTGTTTGATCATCAGATTGGAGCATGTGGCACCGTGCGACCTAATCGCCGGGGATTTCCCCAGCGGCTTGTAGATGCCTGTCTTAGGCTGGGGGAGAGAGCCTGCTTGAAGTGTAATAACTTGCTCGCTATGAAGTGGAGGGACAATAAGAATGTTTTCCTTCTTACCTCCCTTCATGCAGACACGACAGTCCAAATTCCTACGGCGACTGGTGTTGTGGAGAAACCCCTCTGTGTCCACGAATATAACAAAAATATGGGAGGGGTGGACCTCAACGACCAGTTGTTGGCGCCGTATCTAATTGACCGTAAGGCGAGACGCTGGTACAAAAAAGTGTCTCTATCATTTCAATTGGCTTTGCTGAACGCTCATGTGCTATACAGAGCTTCAGGCGGGACGTTATCTCTTCTAAAATTCCAGAATGAGATAGTCACAGAACTCCTGTATCCAGGCGGTTCTGCACCTCACCATCCCCTACCAAATGCAGTAAGCCGGCTGCATGAGAGGCATTATACGCATGTCCTCCCGAGTACCCCTACCCAACGAGCCCCCCAAAAAAGATGTTGTGTCTGTAGCAAGCGCGGATTTAGGCGTGACACCCGTCATTATTGTCCACTCTGTCCTGACAAGCCTGGTCTTTGCCTTGGTGAATGTTTTAAACGCTACCACTCAAAAGTGAAGTTTTAGCGTAGGGTACAGCATTTCACAGACTAGGACACACTTACACAGGGTCTCCCAAGATGCCATTACATTTTGAGAGACCCGAACCATTACAGTTGTAAAGTTACAAAAAAAAGTGTAAAAAAGAAAAAAAAAAACGTAAAAATCAAAACACAAAAAAATATAAAATAAAAAAACCAAAAATAGTTGTCGTTTTATTGTTCTCTCTCTCTCTATTTTCTCTCTATTGTTCTGCTCTTTTTTACTGTATTCTATTCTGCAATGTTTTATCATGCTTGCTTTTCAGGTATGTAATTTTTTGTTTTCAGGTGCGCCATTCAACTGCAGCGCGGAATTATTTATCTTGACAGCAACAGCGTTTGCTCCCACGATAAATAAAGCCGTGATTCCAGTGCTGTAGGAGGTGATTTCACCACCAAAGTTAAAAAAAAAGAGCATATATGCCGAAGCATGGGGGCAGCAGGGGCGGAGGAGCGATTTTGCTCCTAACGCCGCGTACATACGGTCAAAATTCCGACGGAGGCTTGCCCGTGGAAAAGTCCGACCGTGTGTACGCGGCATAACTTTTTTGCGGGAGGATGCCCCCATGCTTCGGCATATATATATTTTAGGCACAGGTTGCGTTAAAAAAATGTTTTATTTTTTACTAGGTTTTGTTTTGGTATTTGCTTTGCAGGTATGGTATGGTAAGGTCTTACTGTTGTACTGTAATGTTACTTTGTTTTAATGTTAACCATCATTTGCTTAGCAGGTACGCAATTCAGTTGCATCACGGATTTATTTATCTTGACAGCAACAGCGTTTGCTCCCACGATACATAAAGCCGTGACTCCAACGCTGTAGGAGGTGATTTCACCACCACAGTTAAAAAAAGAGCATATATGCCGAAGCATGGGGGCAGCAGGGGCGGAGGAGCGATTTTGCTCCTAATGCCGCGTATATACTGTCGAAATTCCGACGGAGGCTTGCCCGTGGAAAAGTTCGACTGTGTGTATGCGGCATAACCTTTTATGCCGCGTACATACGGTCAAAATTCCGACGAAGGATTGCCCGTGGAAAAGTCTGACCGTGTGTACGCGGCATAACTTTTTTGTGGGAGGATGCCCCCATGCTTCGGCATATATACCCATCATTAGAAGTGGGTGGATGAAGGGAGGTATTCTAATGGTGGGCATACCCACTGATCAATCTCTTTTTTTCGTTCAGCCAACAGGCTGCATGAAAAAAAAGATTACAATACATGTCCAACAAGGACCAGCAACGTACTGGTATGTTGCTGGACTTTGAATGTTTATACCAGAATGATGCCTGCAGGTTTAGGTATCATCTTGGTATCATTCTTTTCAGCCAGCGGCCGGCTTTCATGTAAAAGCAATTCTAGCAGATAATTAGCTTCTAGACTGCTTTTACAAGCAGTGGGAGGGAATGCCCCCCCCCCGGATATAAACAGTGCCATTGGGAAAGCATTTTATCACACCGATCTTGGTGTGGTCAGATGCTTTGAGGGCAGAGGAAAGATCTAGGGTCTAACCCCCCAATTTTTTTCAAAAAAAGAGTACCTGTCACCACTTATTGCTATCATAGGGGATATTTACATTCCCTGAGATAACAATAAAAATGATAAAAAAAAAATATGGAAGGAACAGTTTAAAAATAAAATAAAAAAGCAAAATAAATAATAAAAAAAAAAAAGCACCGCTGTCCCCCCCTGCTCTTGCGCAAAGGCGAACACAAGCGTCGGTCTAGCGTCATATGTAAACAGCAATTGCATCATGCATGTGAGGTATCACCGCGAAGGTCAGATCGAGGGCAGTAATTTTAGCAGTAGACCTCCTCTGTAAATCTAACGTGGTAACCTGTAAAGGCTTTTAAATGCTTTTAAAAATGAATGTAGTTTCTCGCCGCTGCGCGTTTGTGTGCAATTTTAAAGCATGTCGTGTTTGGTATCCATGTACTCGGCCTAAGATCATCTTTTTTATTTCATGAAACATTTGGGCAATATAGTGTTTTTTAGTGCATTAACCACTTGACCACTGGGCACTTAAACCCCCTTAATAACCAGACCAATTTTCAGCTTTCGGTGCTCTCACATTTTGAATGACAATTACTCAGTCATACAACACTGTACCCATATGAAATTTTTGTCCTTTTTTTCACACAAATAGAGCTTTCTTTTGGTGGTATTTAATCACTGTTGGGTTTTTTTATTTTTTGCGCTATAAGAGAAAAAAGACTGAAAATTTTGTAAAAAAATGATTTTTTTTTCGTTTCTGTTATAAAATTTTGCAAATTACTATTTTTTCTTCATAAATTTTGGCCAAAATTTATACTGCTACATATCTTTGGTAAAAATAAGTACAAATTGGTGGATATTATTTGGTCTTTGTGAAAGTTATAGAGTCCACAAGCTATGGTGCCAATATCTGAAAATTGATCACACCTGAAGTACTGACGGCCTATCTCAATTCTTGAGACCCTAACATGCCAGAAAAGTACAAATACCCCCCAAATGACCCCTTTTTGGAAAGAAGACATTCCAAGGTATTCAGAAAGAGGCATTGTGAGTTTTTTGAAGTTGTCATTTTTTCCCACAATTCTTTGCAAAATCAAGATTTTTTTTTTCTCTTTTTTTTTTCACAAAATTGTCATATTAGCAGGTTATTTCTCACACACAGCATATGCATTCCACAAATTACACCCCAAAACACATTCTGCTATTACTCCCGAGTATGGCAATACCACATGTGTGAGACTTTTACACAGCGTGGCCACATACAGAGGCCCAACATGCAGGGAGCACCTTCAGGCGTTCTGGAGCACCAAGGCCAATTCTGACATTTCTCTCCTACATGTAAAAATCATCATTTATTTGCTAGAAAATTACATAGAACCCCAAAACATTATATATGTTTTTTTAGCAAAGACCTTAGAGAATATAATGGTGGTTGTTGCAACTTTTTATCTCGCACGATATTTGCGCAGCAATTTTTTTAACGCGTTTTTTACGGAAAAAAAATGTTTTGTGCTTAAAAAAAAAAAAAAAACAGTAAAGTTAGCCCTAATGTGAAAGATGAAGTTACGCCGAGTAAATAGATACCTAACATGTCGCCCTTAAAAATTGCACACACTCGTGGAATGGCGCCAAACTTCGCTACTTAAAAAATCCCCATAGGCAACGCTTTAAATATTTTTACTGGTTACATGTTTTGAGTTACAGAGGAGGTCTAGGGCCAAAATGATTGCTCTCGCTCTAACGTTCGCAGAGATACCTCACATGTGTGGTTTGAAAACCGTTTTCATATGTGGGCGGGACTTACGTATGCGTTCGCTTCTGTATGCGAGCTCACGGGGACAGGGGCGCTTTAAAAAAAAAAAATATTTTATTCTTCATTTTACTTTATTTATTTTAGTTTGACATGTTTTTCCGCCCTAAACATTTTTTTGATCACTTTTATACCTATTACAAGGAACGTAAACATCCCTTGTAATAGGAATATGGCATGACAGGTCCTCTTTACAGTGAGATATGGGGGGGGGGGTGTCAATAAGACCCCACATCTCACCTCTAGGCTGGGAAGCCTGAAAAAAATACAAAAAAAAAAAACAACAATCCTGGCTTTGATTGTAGCGGTGAGTCGGTAGAAGCACCGGAGGGCGGCGGGGGGGGGGACATCCCCTCTCGCCTCCCGTAAGAATGATCAAGCGGCGGAACAGCCACTATGATTGTTCTTATGGTGTAGGGAATCGCCGGCTGAAAAAGCTAATATCTGAATGATGCCTGTAGCTGCTCCCATCATTCAGATATCCCCGCACAAAGTCAAGGACGTCATATGACGGCCGGAGGGCGGGAAGTGGTTATTGCAGAGTATTGCCGGGCATTGCGGAGTATTGCCGGGCATTGCGGAGTATTGCCGGGCATTGCGGAGTATTGCCGGGCATTGCGGAGTATTGCCGGGCATTGCGGAGTATTGCGGAGTATTGCGGACTATGGCAGGGTATTGCGGTGTATGGCAGGGTATTGCGGTGTATGGCAGGGTATTGCATGGGTATTGCACAGGGTATTGTGGAGGGTATTGCACAGGGTATTGTGGAGGGTATTGCAGAGTATTGTGGAGGGTATTGCAGAGTATTGTGGAGGGTATTGCAGAGTATTGTGGAGGGTATTGCAGAGTATTGTGCAGGGTATTGCAGAGTATTGTGCAGGGTATTGCAGAGTATTGTGCAGGGTATTGCAAAGTATTGTGCAGGGTATTGCAGAGTATTGTGCAGGGTATTGCAGAGTATTTTGCAGAGTATTTTGCAGGGTATGCAGAGTATTTTGCAGGGTATTGCAGAGTATTGTGCAGGGTATTGCAGAGTATTGTGCAGGGTATTGCAGAGTATTGCACCAGGGTATTGCAGAGTATTGCACCAGGGTATTGCAGAGTATTGCACCAGGGTATTGCAGAGTATTGCACCAGGGTATTGCAGAGTATTGCACCAGGGTATTGCAGAGTATTTCGCAGGGTATTGCAGAGTATTTCGCAGGGTATTGCAGAGTATTTCGCAGGGTATTGCAGAGTATTGCACCAGGGTATTGCAGAGTATTGCACCAGGGTATTGCAGAGTATTGCACCAGGGTATTGCAGAGTATTGCACCAGGGTATTGCAGGGTATTGGCAGGGTATTTTGCAGAGTATTGGCAGGGTGTATTGCAGAGTATTGGCAGGGTATAGCACAGGGATGGCTGAGCAGGGATGGATGGATGGATGGATCTGTGACTGCAATTGTCACAGATCCAGCCCACAGTGCTGCTGCTGCCATCCGCTCCCTCCCCCTCCCCTCTCACACTGTACCGATCGGTACAGAGAGGGGAGGGAGGAACCGGCGTCATCAAATGACGCCGGTCTGTTTACAAGTGATTGCTCCGTCATTTGACGGAGCGATCACGTGGTAAACGGCCGCTATCAGCGGCGATTTACCGCGATTCGTGATCCGCCGGGTCCTCTGGACCCGGCGGTCACGGAGTTTCCCGTGTGCGCGCCCCAGGGGGAGGACGTTATATAACGTCCTCCCAGAGTTAAGCAACCACCTTGTCGACGTTATTTGTCGGCAGGTGGTTGTTAAGTGGTTAAAAATAAAAAAAGTGTGTTTTTCCCCCAAAAAATGCGTTTGAAAAATCGCTGCGCAAATACTGTGTGGAAAAAAAAATGCAACACCCACTATTTTAATCTGTAGGGCCTTTGCTTTAAAAAATATATAATGTTTGGGGGTTCAACATAATTTTCTTGCAAAAAAAAAAAATGTTTTCATGTAAACAAAAAGTGTCAGAAAGGGCTTTGTCTTCAAGTGGTTAGAAGAGTGGATGATGTGTGACATAAGCTTCCTAATGTTGTGCATAAAATGCCAGGACAGTTCAAAGCCCCCCCAAATGACCCCATTTTGGAAAGTAGACACCCCAAGTTATTTGCTGAGAGGTATGTTGAGTATTTTTCAGATCTCGCTTTTTGTCACAAAGTTTTAAAAATTGAAAAAAAAAAAAAATATGTCTTTCTTCATTTTCAAAAACAAATGAGAGCTGTAAAATACTCACCATGCCTCTCAGCAAATAGCTTGGGGTGTCTACTTTCCAAAATTCGGTCATTTGTGGGGGTTTTGGGCTATCTTGGCATTTTATGGCCTTCGAAACTGTGATAGGTAGTGAGGAGTGAAATCAAAAATTTGCGCCCTTAGAAATCCTGAAGGCGGTGCTTGGTTTTTGGGGTCCCGTACGCAGCTAGGCTCTCAAAAAGTCCCACACATGTGGTATCCCCGTACTCAGGAGAAGCAGCAGAATGTATTTTGGGGTGCAATTCCGCATATAACCATGGCATGTTTGAGCAATATATCATTTAGTGACAACTTTTTGCAATTTTTTTATTTCTTTTTGTCATTATTCAATCACTTGGGACAAAAAAAATATTCAATGGGCTCAACATGCCTCTCAGCAATTTCCTTGGGGTGTCTACTTTCCAAAATGGGGTCATTTTGGGGGGTTTTGTGCTATCTTGGCATTTTATGGCCTTCAAAACTGTGATAGGTAGTGAGGAGTGAAATCAAAAATTTATGCCCTTAGAAACCTTGAAGGCGGTGCTTGGTTTTTGGGGTCCCGTACGCGGCTAAGCTCCCAAAAAGTCCCACACATGTGGTATCCCCGTACTCAGGAGAAGCAGCAGAATCTATTTTGGGGTGTAATTTCACATATGCCCATGGCATGTGTGAGCAATATATCATTTAGTGACAACTTTGTGCAAAAATAACAAAGTTTGTCATATTCCCGCAACTTGTGGCAAAATATAAGATATTCCATGGACTGAACATGCCTCTCAGTAAATAGCTTGGGGTGTCTACTTTCCAAAATGGGGTCATTTGGGGGGGGGGGGTTTGTGCTATTTTGGCATTTTATGGCCTTCGAAACTGTGATAGGTAGTGAGGAGTGAAATCAAAAATTTACGCCCTTAGAAATCCTGAAGGCGGTGCTTGGTTTTTGGGGCCCCGTACCCGGCTAGGCTCCCAAAAAGTCCCACACATGTGGTATCCCCGTACTCAGGAGGAGCAGCAGAATGCATTTTGGGGTGCAATTCCACATATAACCATGGCATGTGTGAGCAATATATCATTTAGTGACAACTTTTTGTACATTTTTTCTTTTTTTTTTCTTTTTGTCATTATTCAATCATTTGGGACAAAAAAAAAAATATTCAATGGGCTCAACATGGCTCTCAGCAAATAGCTTGGGGTGTTTACTTTCCAAAATGGGGTCATTTGGGGGGGTTTTGTGCCATCTTGGCATTTTATGGCTTTCGAAACTGTGATAGGTAGTGAGGAGTGAAATCAAAAATTTACGCCCTTAGAAATCCTGAAGGCGGTGCTTGGTTTTTGGGGCCCCGTACCCGGCTAGGCTCCCAAAAAGTCCCACACATGTGGTATCCCCGTACTCAGGAGGAGCAGCAGAATGTATTTTGGGGTGCAATTCCACATATAACCATGGCATGTGTGAGCAATATATCATTTAGTGACAACTTTTTGTACATTTTTTCTTTTTTTTTTCTTTTTGTCATTATTCAATCATTTGGGACAAAAAAAAATATTCAATGGGCTCAACATGGCTCTCAGCAAATAGCTTGGGGTGTTTACTTTCCAAAATGGGGTCATTTGGGGGGGTTTTGTGCCATCTTGGCATTTTATGGCCTTCAAAACTGTGATAGGTAGTGATAGGTAGTGAGGAGTGAAATCAAAAATTTACACCCTTAGGAAGCCTGAAGGCGGTGCTTGGTTTTTGGGGTCCCGTACGCGACTAGGCTCCCAAAAAGTCCCACACATGTGGTATCCCCGTTCTCAGGAGAAGCAGCAGAATGTATTTTGGGGTGTAATTTCACATACGCCCATGGCATGTGTGAGCAATATATCATTTAGTGACAACTTTGTGCAAAAAAAATAAAGTTTGTCATATTCCAGCAACTTGTGGCAAAATATAAAATATTCCATGGACTGAACATGCCTCTCAGTAAATAGCTTGGGGTGTCTACTTTCCAAAATGGGGTCATTTGGGGGGGGGGGTTTGTGCTATTTTGGCATTTTATGGCCTTTGAAACTGTGATAGGTAGTGAGGAGTGAAATCAAAAATTTGCGCCCTTAGAAATCCTGAAGGCGGTGCTTGGTGTCCGGGGTCCCGTACGTGGCTAGGCTCCTAAAAAGTCCCACACATGTGGTATCCCCGTACTCAGGAGAAGCAGCAGAATGTATTTTGGGGTGCAATTCCACATATAACCATGGCATGTGTGAGCAATATATCATTTAGTGACAACTTTTTGTAATTTTTTATTTTTTTTTTGTCATTATTCAATCACTTGGGACAAAAAAAAAAAATATTCAATGGGCTCAACATGCCTCTCAGCAATTTCCTTGGGGTGTCTACTTTCCAAAATGGGGTCATTTGGGGGGGTTTTGTACTGCCCTGCCATTTTAGCACCTCAAGAAATGAGATAGGCAGTCATAAATTAAAAGCTGTGTAAATTCCAGAAAATGTACCCTAGTTTGTAGACGCTATAACTTTTGCGCAAACCAATAAATATACGCTTATTGACATTTTTTTTACTAAAGACATGTGGCTGAACAAATTTTACCTAAATGTATGACTACAATTGAGTTTATTCGATTTTTCTTATAACAAAAAGTAGAAAATATCATTTTTTTCAAAATTTTCGATTTTTTTCCATTTATATCGCAAAAAATTAAAATCGCAGAGGCAATCAAATACCATTAAAAGAAAGCTCTATTTGTGGGAAGAAAAGGACGTAAATTTCGTTTGGGTACAACATTGCATGTCCGCACAATTTACAGTTAAAGCAGCGCAGTGCAAAATTCTGAAATCACCTCTGGTCCTCTAGCTACCAAATGGTCCGGGGCTTAAGTGGTTAAACCCAATTGAGCATCTCTGGAGAGACCTAAAAATGGCCGTCCACCAACGTTTACCATCCAACCTGACAGAACTGGAGAGGATCTGCAAGGAGGAATGGCAGAGGATCCCCAAATCCAGGTGTGAAAAACTTGTTGCATCTTTCCCAAAAAGACTCATGGCTGTATTAGATCAAAAGGGTGCAAATACTAAATACTGAGCAAAGGGTCTGAATACTTAGGACCATGTGATATTTCAGTTTTTCTTTTTTAATAAATCTGCAAAAATGTCAACAATTCTGTGTTTTTCTGTCAATTTGGGGTGCTGTGTGTACATTAATGAGTGAAAAATTTAAGGGGGTCTGAATACTTTCCGTACCCACTGTATATGTATTTAAAGTGTTACTAATCCCACAACAGTAAAATCAGTCTGTATATGCAGTAAAGCATGCTTGTTATACTCACTGTGGAACCTAAGGGGTTAATCCTCCGCATTGTGTAAAAAGGCTGTTTGATCCTGTCTTCTATGATCCTCCCCTTCTTCCACAGTCTCCAAACCATCTCCTGGTAGTACAGAGCTGTGGGGTTACTCTGCACATGTTCAGTTTGGTGTGTATTGCTAGAGCTTTATTTATTTTCTTGGGAGGGTGCATGTGATCAGCACAGGGCCAATCAGCACTGTCCAGACAGAGGGGGGTCCTGCAGCCTCATAGGACAATCACTGGAGAATGGGAACTCCTCCTACAAGCTTTAACCAGACAGTGATATAAGTCACAAGAATGCTATATACTGCTGATGAGAAAAGGTATTTAACAGTTTATATTTACTAAAATAATTGCATTTCCATGTTAAATGCAGGGTCCTGGGTTTAGTAGGACTTTAATTCAATTAGGTTGCCTTTCGATGCATGCTGACATCTTATGGCAGCTTCAGGCCACTACAACTTGTTTACTTATGTGATTTGTTATCTCCGTCTGTCCTTCCCTCCTGTTCAGGGCTAGCTGGACCCTCCCAGTTTTTTTCCATCTTCCCTCAGTCAGTGTTAGTACTTTGCAGAGACAGGGCTTAGGAAAGTCATTGTCTTCTTACACTTTAAAAAAAAAAATGGAAAAACATCCTCTGTATTGCAATTAAGTAAAATTGAGCTTGTGTGTCTTAATGAAGAGTGAAGCTGCCTTTGGATGATACCAAAGCAGTTGTTGACCTAACTGCCCAGACAGACTTGGTCTAAGGAGATATGCCAATGTATGAAGCAACATTTGAAACAGAACAATTATGATGTTAAAGCCAATCTAGCCAGAAAACCTTCAAATGAAAGACTGTCTACTTACCTTTCCTATTGCCAGCTTTGCCAGAATGGCACTCCATTTATGAGAATTCCTCCATTGAAGTCTCCTAAAAAATTCCTTAAAGGAGAAGTATGGGATTTTAGTTTTTCTCATATTTATACTTACCTCGGTGGATGGAGCATCAGACTGATGCTCCATCTGTCCCCCGCCGTCTGTGCGCTGAGAACCGAGCCACCGAACTTTGCCGCTGGCTCGGTTCTCACAGATCGCCGAGAGGAAAGAGGCTGACTGTCATTCAGCCTCTTTCCTCTCTGCTTCTCCAGGCCTACACTCGAAGAGGAGTCCCAGGGTACCCAAGTGAGGGGTGACCAACTCTGAAGGAGAGGAATCCAGGGGAGGATCTGACCCAAGGGGATTAGTGAAGAAGTCACTGTCTCGGGAGAGGCCTGGTCAGAGGGAAGGATTCCAATCCATCAAAGCCTTGTAACGTGCCCCATTGACACCTACGTTCTAGTTGTTACTAGGCCGGAAAGTTTGGGACTTGAAGATTCTGTGGCAGAGGATCTCCTGATCGTATCCCAGGGAAATCACAAGTAACTGTTTCATGCTCCACACCGGCTGCTAGGACCATTTATAACGGGACTATCCAGGTGAGCAAAACCCCACTCAGGCCTGAGTGGCGACAAAAGTGTTCTTCAGTGTGTTGTGTGCCTGAACCTTCCCCTACTCTATTCCTTGTACTCTCTCTTCTTCCAAGTTTCACCCCAAGTAAAGAATAAAACCTAACTGCTTAGGTTTTTACTCATGTGTGGACATTGGCTTTATTCAAGTGAAAGACTTACTACCTTAGAGAACGGAGGCCGGGGATTCATTCGAGAGGGGTAACTTGCCGCAAGGCCCAAAAAATCTAACACCGCTCACCTCTCCATATCTGGAGTTGGACAACGGGCAAGTAGCAGGTGTACCTTACTGCTAAAAATGGATGTAGCGGAAAGGTCTGTGTGCTACATATATATATATATATATATATATATATATATATATATATATATATACACAGTGGGGCAAAAAAGTATTTAGTCAGCCACCAATTGTGCAAGTTCTCCCAATTAAAAAGATGAGAGGCCTGTAATTGTCATCATAGGTATACCTCAACTATGAGA
Source organism: Rana muscosa (assembly GCA_029206835.1). Lineage (NCBI taxonomy): Eukaryota > Metazoa > Chordata > Amphibia > Anura > Ranidae > Rana > Rana muscosa. The sequence continues at coordinate 182,697,801 of CM055119.1, read as the reverse complement.
GACAAAATGTGGAAACAAATCCAGACAATCACATTGTCTGATTTGGAAAGAATTTATTTGCAAATTATGGTGGAAAATAAATATTTGGTCACCTACAAACAAGCAAGATTTCTGGCTCTCACAGACCTGTATCTTCTTCTTTAAGAGGCTCCTCTGTCCTCCACTCATTACCTGTATTAATGGCACCTGTTTGAACTTGTTATCAGTATAAAAGACACCTGTCCACAACCTCAAACAGTCACACTCCAAACTCCACTATGGTGAAGACCAAAGAGCTGTCGAAGGACACTAGAAACAAAATTGTAGACCTGCACCAGGCTGGGAAGACTGAATCTGCAATAGGCAAGCAGCTTGGTGTGAAGAAATCAACTGTGGGAGCAATAATTAGAAAATGGATGACATACAAGACCACTGATAATCTCCCTCGATCTGGGGCTCCACGCAAGATCTCACCCCGTGGGGTCAAAATGATCAAGAACGGTGAGCAAAAATCCCAGAACCACACGGGGGGACCTAGTGAATGACCTGCAGAGAGCTGGGACCAATATAACAAAGGCTACCATCAGTAACACACTACGCCGCCAGGGACTCAGATCCTGCAGTGCCAGACGTGTCCCCCTGCTTAAGCCAGTACATGTCCGGGCCCGTCTGAGGTTTGCTAGAGAGCATTTGGATGATCCAGAAGAGGACTGGGAGAATGTCATATGGTCAGATGAAACCAAAGTAGAACTGTTTGGTAGAAACACAACTTGTCGTGTTTGGAGGAGAGAGAATGCTGAGTTGCAACCAAAGAACACCATACCTACTGTGAAGCATGGGGGTGGCAACATCATGCTTTGGGGCTGTTTCTCTGAAAAGGAAACAGGACGACTGACCCGTGTACATGAAAGAATGAATGGGGCCATGTATCGTGAGATTTTGAGTGCAAACCTCCTCCCATCAGCAAGGGCATTGAAGATGTAACGTGGCTGGGTCTTTCAGCATGACAATGATCCCAAACACACCGCCCAGGCAACGAAGGAGTGGCTTCGTAAGAAGCATTTCAAGGTCCTGGAGTGGCCTAGCCAGTCTCCAGATCTCAACCCCATAGAAAACCTTTGGAGGGAGTTGAAAGTCTGTGTTGCCCAGCGACAGCCCCAAAACATCACTGCTCTAGAGCAGATCTGCATGGAGGAATGGGGCCAACATACCAGCAACAGTGTGTGACAACCTTGTGAAGACTTACAGAAAACGTTATATATTCTTTGTTGGCAATGACAGAGATCTAACAAAGTATTGAGATGAACTTTTGATATTGACCAAATACTTATTTTCCACCATAGTTTGCAAATTCTTTCCAAACCAGACAATGTGATTGTCTGGATTTGTTTCCACATTCTGTCTCTCATAGTTGAGGTATACCTATGATGACAATTACAGGAATCTCTCATCTTTTTAAGTGGGAGAACTTGCACAATTGGTGGCTAACTAAATACTTTTTTGACCCACTGTATATTGTGATGTTGGTAGTGTTTAGCTCAAGTGATAGATGCGTTTTTTGTTTAGTGAGTCCACATCAGTAAGGCGTTATAGTTAAGGGCCTGGTAGCCCACATTTATTAAATGGAAAAACAAAAGCAAAAGGTCCATTCAGGAGTCCCACGCAGGGGTTCAAACTTCATTTAGCACTCACATGAAAAACATACCGAGCCACCTGGCTCTATCTTGTCCACAGTTCCTCTGCTTGCTCCCAGCAGACTTGATTCTTTCCAGCCCCCTGGACTCACTGGCTTCTTCAGTCTCCCCAACTCTCAAGGCTGGTCAGCCTTTCCCAGTCCCTGGGCAAAGAATTTCCCTTACACGGGCTGCAATCTCTCACACAGGGCAGACAGCTTCTGACTAGGGATGGGCCGAACACTCCCCGGTTCGGTTCGCACCAGAACATGCGAACAGGCAAAAATTTTGTTCGAACACGCGAACACCGTTAAAGTCTATGGGACACGAACATGAAAAATCAAAAGTGCTCATTTTGAAGGTTAATATGCAAGTTATTGTCATAAAAAGTGTTTGGGGACCCGGGTCCTGCCCCAGGGGACATGTATCAATGCAAAAAAAGTTTTAAAAACTACAATTTTTTCGGGAGCAGTGATTTTAATAATGCTTAAAGTGAAACAATAAAACTGAAATATTCCTTTAAATTTCGTACCTGGGGGGTGTCTATAATATGCCTGTAAATTAGCGCATGTTTCTCGTGTTTAGAACTGTCCCTGAGCAAAATGTCAATTCTAAAAGGAAAAAAAGTCATTTAAAACTACTCGCGGGTATTAATGAATTGTCGGGTCCCGGCAATACAGATAAAAGTCATTGAAAAAAAAGTCAGGGGTCCCCCCCCCCCATTACCGAACCAAAATTTAAAAAAAATGCGTGGGGGTTACCCCCAAATTCCATTACCAGGTCCTTCAGGTCTGGTATGAATATTAAGGGGAACCATGCGCCAATTTAAAAAAATAAATGGCGTGGGGTCTCCATCCACCTGCCATTATGGTGCCACCAACATGTAACACCAGAGCTTTCTCAGTCTGGGTGGACTCCCTCAGCAGGGAGGTGGCCAGGGAGCATGGAGTATACCTTACAGGGTGGGCTTTCAGAATGTACTTCACAGATTTACTTCCTTTTTTAGAAATAATCAACCATATATGGGAACTGAGATGGAGGCACATAAGGTACTGTATATTACTCTCACCCACACACACTGCAAGGTCAAAAGATAATATAATTTGGTCATATTTGGTCAATTCCACACTGTCTCATGTTAAAGGCATTCTGTGCTTCTCAATTAGAGTAGAGCGGACGTATAACCATGTAAATAACAATGTATTTTTTTTTTTTTTTATGGTGTCTTTTGCAACAGACTTCAGCTCTACTCAAACACCCTTTCCTTTGTAATGATGAATGGGGCACAAAGTATTTGAAGACACCCAAAATTGATTTTACGTTGATTAGAAGCCACTTTAATGGATGATCTGCCTATACTGTTAACTTGATTAACTCCCATGAGATGCAGTCACAGCTGTATCAACTACTTTGACTTGTTTCACAATTTGTGCATTCAGATCCCTCGTGTCCAAAAAATACAGTAAACTTGTGGCCATAGCAGAACTATTAAGCTGCAGCTGAATTCTAAAACAGATACCTAAAGGTGCCGACAGCTTCCTAATGAGCACCTCGAGGTTCTCCTATATGCAAGTACCAAGTTCAGAGACAAAAGTAAAGTTTGGGTCTATCCACCTACCTACCACACCTCTTTGCTGTTGAATGAGGCCACCCATCGGGTTCAGGAGCAGAAAGAATAACCCAAAGGGTTCAGGTGCAATAGAGCAGGAGCAGAAAGAATGACTGTGAAGGAGAAAAGGGAGGGAATGAAAGAAGAAAATAGGTTAAGGAAGGAACGACCAGGTATAGAATATAGGGAAGACAGGTAAACAAGAATTTCCCCATTCTTCCTAGTGACAGGACACTGATCGGAAGCGGTGATCAGTGCCGTGTCACACACACAGCCCATCCCCCCTACAGTTAGATACACTCCCTAGGACACACTTAATCCCTTCAGCGCCACCTAGTGGTTAACCCCTTTACTGCCAGTGTCATTTTCACAGTAACAGTGCATTTTTATAGCACTGATTGCTGTAAAAATGACAATGGTCCCAAAATGGTGTCAAAAGTGTCCGATGTGATGTCTGCCATAATGTCGCAGTCATTACTAGTAAAAAAAAAAATATTAATAAAAATGCCATAAAACTATCCCCTATTTTGCAGACGCTATAACTTTTGCGCAAACCAATCAATAAACGCTTATTGCGATTTTTTTTTAACCAAAAATATGTAGAAGAATACGCATCGGCCTAAACTAAGGACATTTTTATATATATATATATATATATATATATATATATATTTTGGGGATATTTATTATAGCAAAAATTAAAAAATATTGCTTTTTTTTCAAAATTGTCGCTCTATTTTTGTTTATAGCGCAAAAAAAAAAAAACGCAGAGGTGATAAAATACCAACAAAAGAAAGTTCTATTTGTGGGAAAAAAAAGGACGTCAATTTTGTTTGGGAGCCACGTCGCATGGCCGCGCAATTGTCAGTTAAAGCGACACAGTGCCGAATTGCAAAAAGTGGCCTGGTCTTTGGCCAGCCAAATGGTCCGGGGGTGAAGTGGTTAAAGAAGGTTAAAAAAAAGTGAGGGCAATGTGTTAAAGGTGAAGGTAGAGAAAGGAGAGACTGACAATGTAAAAGTGTTACTAAACCCACTAAACAGTAAAATCTGTCTAGAAAAGTATGCTTGTTATACCCACTGTGGAACCTAAAGGCTGTTGGATCCTGTCTTCTCTGATCCTCCCCTTCTTCCACAGTCCCCAATGCATCACCTGATAAGACAGAACCTTTGGAGTTAACCTGCACATGCTCAGATTGGTGCCAATCAGCACTGTCTCGACATAGGGTCATGCAACCTCATAGGACGGTCAGAGTAGAATGAAAACTCATCCTACAAGCTTCTTTAACCAGACACTGATAGAAGTCACATACTGCTGATGAGAAAAGATAATTAGCAGTTTATATTTACTAAAATAATTGGATATCCATGTTCTGTGTACTGTGGGAGACCAGATATAGTGAATGCAGGCTCCTGGGTTTAGTAACACTTTAAGGAAAAGGGAGGGGTATCTGGGAAGGGTGAAGGAAGATATACAGTAGTTGTCTTGTTTCACACTCTGTGCATGTGAAGGCCTTATGTCCAAGAAAATACAGTAAGCCTGAGGTCATAATAGGGCTGTTAAGATGTGCCAAAATTGTAAACTAGATACATAAAGGTGCCAGCAGGGTCTTTAAAATTTAGATTTTTTCTTATATGAAAGTATTAAAATATAACTAACGGCAATACATTTTTCCGTTTTGGATATAGTGGAGAGGGATTAGAATGCCTGGCAGGTTGTATTGCTGTCTGTGCCCCTGTTAAGGAGATTCACCCGCTCTAGTTGTCCTGTTTTCCATTTCACTGAAAGTTAAAGTAAAAGAAAATACCAAATGTTGGGTTGTTCCCAGAAACTTAATAGAGGGTAAATCTTGCAATTAGGACACTAGTTCCTGTAACCTGGGGGTCCCCAAAAGATTCCCTTAATTTTCAGGGATTACCTCCCACTTCCTGTTTTGGCTATGGAATGGGAGGTGAAGGGAAATCTCTGAAATGGGACACAGATGACGAACTGAAACCTGACAGGGTTTATAACCCTCCCTTGCTCTATCCAAAGTAAAAAATGTTGTGCTTAGAGTTCTACTTTAAGTTCAGAAATGGACATAAAGTTTGGGCCCATCCATCTACCTCTCACAGATCTCTGTTGGTCAACGAGGCCGCCTTTTATAATGATGGGACACTAGGGAAGGGTTACTAGAGAAGAAGGAGCAGCTGAAAATAGGTAGTGGAATAAGGGAAAGGAGAGGAACAGAATGGAGAGGGGGGGGGGGAGAGGAGAGTCGGTGGGAGAGAGATGGAGTGGGAGAGAGAGGGAGTGAAGGAGCGAGAGCGAGAGAGGGAGAGGGAGAGGATATGGGAGAGGGAATGGGAGAAAGAGAGGGAGTGGGAGTGGGAGAGGGAGCGGGAGAGGGAGTGGGAGAAGAAGAGGGGGAAGGGACTGGGTATAGAGAAGAAAGAAGGAGACATTGGGTGAAAGAACATCAAAATGTGTCTGAGAAGGGTGGAAAGAGAGGAATGAGAGGCTAGGAGCAGGGGCGTTGCTAGGTGGCAAAAAGACCAGGGGCTTCGGCCCGAAGTCCGAGGCTGGCACCGGGGGGGGGGGGGGGGTCCAGGGTGGTCGTGGCGCAGGGTTTTTTGGCTGGGCGGTGGGGTTGTGTGGCGGGGGTAAGTTAACTTGCTGGTTGCTGCCTGGGGCTTACGAGTGCCCATCAATTTTGACCACTAATCTCACCTACCTGACACACTGACCTACATACACTGACCTACATACACTGACCTACCTGACCTACATACACCTGCCTGACCTACATACACTGACCTACCTGACCTACATACACTGACCTACCTGACCTACATACACCTACCTGACCTACATACACTGACCTACCTGACCTACATACACTGACCTACCTAACATACATACATCTACCTGACATACATACACTGACCTCACCTACCTGACCTACATACACTGACCTCACCTACCTGACATACATACACCTACCTGACATACATACACTGACCTACCTGACATACATACACTGACCTCACCTACCTGACCTACATACACTGACCTCACCTACCTGACATACACCTACCTGACATACATACACTGACCTACCTGACCTACATACACTGACCTCACCTACCTAACATACATACACTGACCTACCTGGCATACATACACTGACCTCACCTACCTGACCAGGAGACAGACTTCATGTGTCCAGGTGTCCTGCAGCTCAGTTCAGCCTCAGCCGTAGTGTGCGGTGTGCAGCGCGCCAATCATGTGTCACAGCAGGCAGCCAGAGGAGGAGAGGAGACTGCTTGGATTTCATCACCTGCACGGCCAGCAGGCACAAGGTGGTATGGGGAAGACTCTTCTGCCTCCTGCTGCACACTCCGGTGCCCATGATCGGACAGTCGGACACACCGAGATCCGGAGCTCTTCACTCTGCTATCCGCCCCCAGCACAGCTCAGGTCATCAACACACCCCAGTGCAGCAGGCTCCTCAGGTCATCCTCATCCCCTCCTCTACCATCATCGGTGCAGTCACTGGCAGATCTCGCCCGATTGCTCCTCCGCTGTCCTGATCTCTCCCACCCAAGTGCAGAGCGGGGATCTCAGTGATGTGGTGCGGCGGCGGCAGCATTGTAATTCCCGCCTTCTGGAGCCTGCAGCGCCTATGATGGACGTCACACGTCCCGCACAGTCCCGGCATTGGACCAGTGGGATGTCCATCATAGGCGCTGCAGGCTGCAGAAGGCGGGACCTGCTATGTCACTCGGTGACTCGGCCACACTCGGCGAATCAGATCGGTCCCTGCTCTGTGGCACTCTGGGCTAGCAATTGGACGGTGCCTTCCTGAGACTCTGGGCTTTTCGGGGTCACATTCGGGGCTCCAGCCCCCCCCCCCAGCCATCCCCTCCTGATGCCCCTGGCTAGGAGGCTAATTAAAGATCAAGGATAGGAAGGCTTTAAGGAGATTACCGAGAGGTCAGGAGAAGGGAAGGAAGAAAGAATAATGGCTGGGAAGTGTGAAGGTAGAGGAATAAGAAGATATGGAAGTTTAAGGATTAAGGTTAAGGATGTAGTAAAGGTGGAGGGAGAGAAAGGCGAGTATGACAAGGTGAAGGAAAAGAGAGGAGTCGCGCGGCTCGGGAGGTCAAAAGAAGACAAGTAAAAGGCTTAAAATGTACAAAAAACTTAGATTAAAGGGGTTGTAAAGGTTTGTTTTTTATTTTTTAAATAGGTTCCTTTAAGCTAGTGCATTGTTGGTTCACTTACCTTTTCCTTCGATTTACCTTCTAAATGTTTTTTTTCTTTGTCTGAATTTCTCACTTCCTGTTCCTCCTCAGTAAACTTAACACCATCATCCAAGTGGTGTGGAGTCAGCCAGAACTGCTTACTGAGGAGGAACAGGAAGTGAGAAATTCAGACAAAGAAAAAAAATATTTAGAAGGGAAATCTAAGGAAAAGGTAAGTGAACCAACAATGCACTAGCTTAAAGGAACCTATTTAGAAAATAAAAAACAAACCTTTACAACCCCTTTAAGGTAAATTATGTAACCTTCTTATTTTGGCTCAGCTGGTTGCCTTGGAATCCCTCTGTAAAGCTTAATTTTTGCCCATTGATGGGCTTTAGTTTTTCTTGTAGTGCAGAATGTCTTGCAGTCTCAATTTTCCAATTACACACCTACTTTTACTCCAACAGTTCACATTGTAATTTTTCCAAAGCTAAAATCCTCCTCCTGTTGCAACCCAGGGATTGGTCAACATTTTAATAAAGGAAGAAATAAGAGTTAATTGTGAGTATTGAGCCGACTTTCTTTCCACTTCACAGCCTAGGGGGGCGCCGGATAACATTGGCCTGTTCTGAATGGAATTCAAATTACAGACCTTTTAGTTATACGGCACAGATCCCAAATCGAGAAGAAAAAGAAGTAAATTTAAAGGCTTATAATTTTGCAGTTTACATTTACACCTCATTCACTCCAAGGCACTCCTCGCTAAACTGGAATATTTATAGGTAAATGATAAAGATTATGGGGACCTCACAATGAAGGCGGCACGTCCAAGAACAATCACATGGAGAGGGCAATAATGAAGGTTATACTTTGAAAGCTTTGATAAAAATCAGAGATTGTAATCTCTACAGGGATGGTGGTTTTGCATCACTGGCTCTCTATTCCCCACGATATTATTAAAATAGCATCATGACTTTGTGCGTTAAGTGGCCTTGAGGATAGCAGTCTGTGGGACGAGCCCCTTCCACTATTCCCTAATACCATTAAAAGATTATGCAGCATGGAAGAAGGAGGCAATTGCGCTGCTAGGCTGCATATGGAAAGAATAATTGTTTGTGCACAGAGCAGTGTGAATATTTAAATGAGCGTTATGTCACATAATTAGAAAGTAAAAAAGTCGTCTTATAAAACTTTTGCAATATAACATTTCTGCAGCTTAAAATGGACCTGAACTCAAAAATGAAGATTTGCAAAGTTATAGGGAAAATCTAGAAGTATTAATTGTGCCTAAATATAACACTAGAAAAGTATTTTCTTCTGGAATTTCTCCTGAAATAGAGCAACGCACTTCCTGGTATGAAAGAATGCCTTGGCATGACTGTATGTACAGCTTCATTGTTCGAGGGTAGTCTAAAAAGTTCACGGCCCGACATGGAAGGAGTGACCACCTAGACATGAAACATTATCACTGCGCCAAGCCACTCTTCCAGATGTTCAATGCTGAAAATGGCTCATGCACATTATACGGTTTTCATGCGCTTTTTGCAAACAGTTGGAACCCCCCTGTAGTCAAGTTGAAAATGGAGAAAGTGGAAGAAGAAGGCTTGAAGTGTTCCATCAGGGGGCAAAGTGATGGCAAAAGTCTTCTGGGGCTTCTAGGGTGTGTAACAGCAGTACAGAAGACTAGTTTGGCCACTGATGGAGCAGGGCCGTCTTAATCGCCTCATGGGCCCCTGAGCAAAGTAGCCCAGGGCCCCTACCAGCTTGCCCTAATTTACGCATCTACTTTCAAGAAATAAAGTATAAATAGTTGATAGAATTAAACCTATATTCATTAGTACTTTCAATAAAATCGATTTTACAAACGGTAAATACTCCATAAATCCAAGACTAGTCAACACAAAGGGCACAATACAGAAGGGCACGGTACTGATGTAGGGTTGCCACATCATCCCTTTAATCCAGGACACATATGAATTACATAGGTTCTGAGGCTGATTAAATGCAGATAAGTCACCAAGTGAGTTTAATTACCACCTTAATCAGCCACAGAACCTGTGTAATTAATGTGTGTCCTGGATTAAAGGGATGATGTAGCAACTCTATACGGGGGGGGGGGTCAGGGGGGCACAATACTGGGATCAGGAGGGCGCAGTATAGGTTCTGAGACGCTTCCCGGGATAGGGATACGACCATATTGGGACAGTTTAGCAAAAAGCATGACTGTCCCAGCAAATTCAGGACAGTTGGCAAGTATGATGTAATGCAAGATTATTGTGGGGCCCCCATGTTACCTGGGGCCCCTGGGCAGTGCCCAGGAGTGCCCTTGCATTAAGATGGCCCTGTGATGGAGCACTTTGAGCCTTCTTCTTCCACTTTGTCAATTTTCAACTTGACTGGGGGGGGGGGTGCACTTTGTTTTCAAAGAGCACCTGAAAACCATATAGCGTTCATGCTCCATTTTCAGCGCTGAACATCTGGAAGAGTGGCTCGGTGCAGTGAAAAAAGTTTCATGTCTGTGTGGTCACTCCTTCTGTGTCGGGCACTGAACTTCGCAGACTACCCTTGTATATCTGCAGTATGAGATCTAAGGCACTGCTCATACCTCCCAACTGTCCCTGATTTCCAGGGACTGTCCCTGATTTGGAGCAATGTCCCTCTGTCCCTCATTCCTCCTCATTTGTCCCTCCTTTTGGGTTGATCTATATAGATTAAAAAGCACTTTTTAGCTTTAAAAAAGTGTTTCCCGGTGCTAAACCTTTCATTCAATTTCTAAATTGCTGCATTTGTGAACTTCAAAAGCCAATATAAAGGAATAGTAGTGGTAAATTAAGCACTTGCAGTAATAACTTGCAATAAAGCTATTTTCTTGTATAATTCTCGTGTAGCACACAGACCCTTCCGCTCCATCCATTTTTGCAGTAAGGCACACCTGCTACTTGCCCGGTATCCCCCCTTATGTGTAGAGAGGGGAGAGCGGTGTTAATGTTTTTGGGTCTTGCGGCGAGTTACCTCTCCGGAGTGGATCCCTGGTCTCCGTTGTCTAGGTGGAAGTCCCTTTGTAATAAAGCCAATGTCCACACAGGTGTAAAACCTAAGCAGCAAGGTTTTATTCTTTTCTTGAGGTAAACTTGGAAGAGAGAGAGAGTAGAAACGATAGAGTAGGGGAAGGTTCAGGCACACAACATTTAAGCAACACTCGTCGCCACTCAAGCCTGAGTGGGTTTTGCTCACCCGGATAGTTCCCCTTACAGTGGTCCTAGCAGCCGGTGTGGAGCACGAAACAACTACTTGCGATTTCCCTGGGATACGACCAGGAGATCCTCTACCTCAGAATCCTTAAGTCCCGAACTTCCTGGCCTAGTAACAATAAGACTTTAGGTGCCAATGGGGCACGTTACCAGGTTTTTGGCGGATAGGAATCCTTCCCTCTGTCAGGTAGCCAGGCGTCTCCCGAGACAGCGAATCTTTCACTAATCCCCTTGGGTCCAATCCTCCCCTGGCTTCCTCTCCTTCAGAGCGGGTCTCCCCTCACTTGGGTACCCTGGGACTCCTCTTCGGTTGTAAGCCTCAGCCAAAGGTGCTGGGCCTACTTACAGCGATGCAGCCATAGGCTAAAGGTTTCTGAGGCTGAAACACACGCATGCACCCCTGGCCTGGAGGGCCAGGAGGCGCGAACTGCTCCCTCTTCTCCTCTACTCGCGAATAATTGCGTCTGCCCCTTTTGTACCCTCCCTCAGCATGCACAGTGGGCCGCCCACGCCCACTGCACAGCTGCCAAGAGAGGACACCCAATGGTGTTGTGATACTCCCTGTGGTTCTACCTGAGCCGGAGATGACAGTGCCACCTACAGGCAACAGGGAACACTGCAGCCAGGCAATATCACACCAGAGCAGAAGCAATGTTTTAGGAAATTAACAGTCTGAGCCCAACTATTAGCTCAGACCACCCCTAAATTTGCACATATAGCGTCCCATAATTTGAGATGGGCGCTACACTCCTTTAAGGGGGCGTGACAGGAGGTGTGTCCTATGCCTACATACATTTGCTAAAAGGTGTCCCTTGCTCCCATCTCAGAAAGTTGGGAGGTATGCACTGCTGCCGATAACTGCTAGTCTCAGGAGATTTGGAATGATATTTGTTGATGTCACTGTTGTGCTGCTCATTGTTCTTCTTGATGGAGACTCTGACATCAGGAAGCACAGACTTGCCTCTACCAAGATGGTGGCCTCCATGAAGAGGCACTGTGCAGAACAAAACATTGTAAGTCAGGAATGAGGTAAAGATCAGCAGCAAAATGACCAAAGGCAATGCTGAAAACTAGTTCATTGTCCACCACTGCCTTTTTTGGGCATAGCTTCCAAATCCAGCAAACACAATTAAAGTTTGGGTGCTGCTGAATCTGAACCCCATGCAAGTCAATAGGAAGCAAGGTCCATAAAGACATGTATGAGCAAGTTTGGCATTGGAGAACTTGACTGGCCTGCACAGAGTCCTGACCTCAACCCGATAGAACATCTTTGGGATGAATTAGAGCAGAGACTGCGAGCTAGGCCTTCTTGTCCACATCAGTGCCTGACCTCACAAATGCATTTCTGCCAGAATGGTTAAACATTCCCATAGACACTCCTAAACCTTGTGGACAGCGTTCCCAGAAGAATTGAAGCTGTTATAACTGCAAAGGGTGGGCCAACTCAGTATTGAACCCTACGGAATAAGACTGTGGTGCCATTAAAAATTTATGTGTGTGTAAAGGCAGGTGTCCCAATACTTTTGGTAATATATATATAAGCAATGCCAGCTGGAAGTACAGGGGGAGGTGCGGGGTCCCTCCACACTGGTGGAATGCCAGGGCCCAGTCGTAAGTGCATCTGTTGTGACCCTGGTAATTCCGCCACTGCCTCAAGCAAACAAGATGGTGTCTTGGTTCTTTTTGCCCCAGAGCATGCTGGGGTGTGTAGTTCTGTCCCCTATGGACTGCTATGGGGCCGTTTGCTCTAGGGACTAAATGTCCCACAATTCCTTTCTGCAGTCCTGCTTGTTAATGATTGGCTCCCTCCCCCTGCCAGTGTGGATGCAGGGGAGGGAGCAGACGAACGGATGCCTGTGTGTGTGCGAGCGCCGCAGTCAGTGAGGAGGAGGGGGGAAATCCCCTGCAGGTGCTGACAGGCACGCTCTCCCTTCAGTCCTGGTCAGCTTGGCATGGCTGCGGGAGATGCGGGGCACCCGCTATATTCAAATGTTTTACATTTCTGTTTTAAACTGAATGGGTTGTTTTACAAGGTATGGGTTCACATACTGTATACTTTAATGTGAGACTTCTTAGTGATCTTGAAAGATGATTTAGATTACTTTAAAGTGAGCGGTGTATCAAGCAATAATTTTTTACTACTAAAACTTCTTTCAAATTTAGAAAGTTGTTATTATCTAGGATTTTCGACAGCACAAGTTCTTTTTCTTTCATCTTTTCATCAAAATGCCATTGTATTGAAAGGACACAAAAGCACAAAAAGGGGATAGACAAGAGAAGAAAGTAAATAAAAGAATTGAGAAAATACATGTAACACAGAAATGTAGAAGACTGACAGCAGAAAAAAGATTATGCCTTGTACAAACGGCAGCACTTTCCGAGAAAAAAATTCCGATGGGCTTTTTTTCTCTGAAATTCCGGCCGTGTGTAGCCTCCATCAGACTTTTTTTGTCGGAAGTCCGACGGACCGTAGATAGAGAACTTGTTCTCTTTCTTTCCGTTGGACTTCCGACAGACTCACGGTGGACTTTTGCATGGTCAAAAGTCCAACCGTGTATACAAGGCATAAGGAGCTGATTTACTAAAGGCAAATAGATTGCATTTTGCAAGTGCAATTTCACTCTGCAATCGCATTTGCTCCAGAGCTTAGCAAATGAGGCAAAGCTTTACTTTGAAAAGAATACCCAATCAGTGCAAGGAAAAAAAAATATATATATTTTTGCTTGCACATAATTGGATGATGGAGGTCAGCAGGGCTTCCCCTAATTTCCTAGGCTCTGGAGCAAATGCCCTTGCAGAGTGCACAGTCTATTTACCTTAAAGCATTTGTTACCCCATAACTTCATATTCCTGATACGTGCCTGCTGTACCATGTACTTGTATGAGAATGTATACTGTTCTCTTTGTATTGCTTACTTCATGTGAAGGTGGGCAGGGACCATGAGCCTCTTTGGTAGTGTAGAAAAAAAGAAGTCCCAGTGCTCAGCTGTCCTACTCCTGTGCTAATGCTCCCAGCGCCACCTCTGCAGGCACTGCCAGTCCGCCTGGCTGCAGCTGCCCCTTTCACTATCCCTCCTGACTAAGACTCCACAGTCCTCCCAGACTGACTCTGCATCCATCTCAGACTTCTTGCACCCAGTCCTCTCGGGTATGTCCCTCAGTCCTCTGACTGTACACTCACCAGTCCTTCTGTCTTCCTTCCTGGAGATTTGCCCGGCAGCGTTCTCCTGCTGTCCTCAACTTTGCTCCCACGCCTCCTGGTCAGGACACCTCTGTCTGTTGTGAAGAAGGTCCCTTCCGCACCCGAGCCCAGGCCAGATGACACCCCCCCCAGACTAGGGACTCCCTCAAGGGCCACCGACAGCCTAACACTCTTCTCCATCTTCCACCCGAACTCCACTGCCCCCATCTGGGCTGACCCTGAGTATTTGAGGAGGCCTGCCCCTGCCAACTTATCTGTTGGGGATTGGTCAGGGCCCTCAGAATATTCCAGGCAGCTCCTCCTCACCTCCACTCCCATTCTTCTGGAATCTTCTTTAAGTTCCATAAATAGGGGGAGGTCTCAGAGATGCTGCCTGTGAGTCATCCAGCCCAACCTGAGTCGCTCAAACCCTGACCCAGAAAAACACACAGGCTTGGCTGCCACCAAGCCTGACAATTTTCCTACACTGCACAGAGAGAAAAACTCTCTCTCTCTCTAGCACACTAGCTAGAGGGTGCTACATATATGTGATCACATGAACACAGAGTCTCCAATGGATCATCGCCACAATTATATCATATTGGTGAAGAAGTGTACAGTTGTAAAAGTAGTGGAACTTAGTAGTGGTTGGTGTTTTTTTTTTGGGGGGGCGGCAAACAATGCACACCCCCGGTCGGTCATCCTCCACTTATGGCGCAGGCAGCGCTTCCCGCCGGGCGATGCGTGGCGGCTTCCCCTGCGTCTCCTTCTCGGCATTACAGCGGCTGTGCGTCTCCTCCCTCCCCCTCCTAGGCCAATAGGATCGCTTCTCCTTTCGGCCAATCAGGTAACGGGTCTCAAGACCCGCTTCCTGATTGCCCAGGAGGAGAATCAGTGTGACAATAATGAATATTCATTAGCTATTGTCACACAACTGGGTGGGCTCGGGCGCAGTGCTCTGCACCCCAAACCCACCCTTTATTGAAGCCTATTAGAGCCTCTGGCTCTAATCACGTAGTTAAAAAAAACACTGGAATCCATGTGGCCGGTGCCCTGCATGTAGATTGCAGGGGGCCGGACGCATGGATAGGGGGTGGTGTCCTGCATTACGGGTTGCCACTGGTGGAACTGCAGAAAGCATTTTTGGAACCTCCCTTAGAGAAGCGTTGTCGAAAACAATTTGCGTTTCTGTCATGAAGCGTTGCTGACACCATGAAGGATCTACATTGCTCATCTTGGAACTTGCAGGGATAAAAAGTAAGGAAAACAACGAAAATGATTTACCAAAACTGGAGTGTACAAAATCTGGTGCAGCTCTGCATAGAAACCAATCAGCTTTCAGGTTTTTTTTTTTCGTCAAAGCTTAATTGAACAAGCTGAAGTTAGAAGCTGATTGGCTACCATGCCCAGCTACACCATTTTGCACTCTCCAGTCTTGGTAAACCAATCCCACTGACTATTGCATGAGTGTGTATTACATGTTTTAAACAATTAGCACCATCAGTTTTGTATCTGCCTGGAGAAATATTACAATTTCTTTAAAACTCTACAAACCCATAATCTTTTTGGTAGAAACAAACTAACATTTAAGACATCCTCATGCCCTCATTGGACATGATTGGATTTTTATGAGTGTCTCTATCTGTAGCATTCTATAGCTAAATGTGCAATCTCGTGCGGCGGATATTATACTAGCTGTTATTACTTTTGTGAGTGCTTTTAATTTGTTTTTATTAAGTTTTGTTAAACTTTATTACACCGTTGGGAACACTTTTGCCCCTTTAATTTTTCCAAACTCATCTCCGTTTGGAGAGCTTCTTTTAAAACCCGACTGATATGGGATTACGCCGCGGGAGCCGAGCAATGAGAAAACGCTCGCCACAGAAGAATGATATAATGAGCATATGACCTTTATAATGAGACAATTAACATAAGGGTTGTGTGGTGTCTCTTGGAGAGAATATTGTTGCCATTTATATATCTTAAAAAGCATGGCTCTAGTATCATCCTTCCTTGATTCTAGTCAACAGGTGAAGTTAATCAGTGCTATGCAGCAAACATTGTAATTGTGCTACAATCAGCAGGTGTAATCAGAGTTCTTCAATCTAAGTTATTTGAGATCCATCTCAGGTAGATTTTCAGGGAGCACCTCACAAGGTCACTGGGGGTGTACTTCCTGTGCTCTGTATTTTTATCTTTCTTGGTTTTCTGTAGTCACCATTCATATTCATCCTTCCAAAGCAGGTTTCAATCTAACCAATGGTTGTGGGATATGTATTAGTACTGACATTTGATTTATTTGTTTAAATCAGGCTTTCTCTATGTGAATGACAACAAGGACAACAAGTGTGTTGTAGGTGTCTTCTCCTCTCCTGCAACAAAAGCAGCGATTTGCAGACACCCAGATTACCGAAAAAAGAAAGTACTCTATGCATTTTAACAAATTAGCTGGCCAACCGCCCTGTAGCACATTTATTGCTACAAGGCGACTGCACTGCCCAGGATCACGTATATATATATATCTATATATATAGATATATATATATATATATAGATATATATATATATATGTGTGTGTGTGTGTGATCCTGCACTTTCCGGGTATCGGGCGCGAGTGTGCACCACCTGCGGCTCGCTCCCGCTGTGAATCTACACAGCAGGAGCTGATCAGCGGGTCCTGTGGACCTGATGTCCTCTGCTGTTCTGTCGAGAAATGCCCCCTGTCGAATAATGCCTGCCCGGTACTGCGCTTGCGCAGTACCGAGCTGCCGAAAGCTTCCGAGCATCGGAATTTACGATCAGCTGTAGACGGCGCCTGCGCACAATAGCCGACATTGTGCCACATGCTCCCGATGCTCGTGCAACTCTGCAATGGGCGGATTTCATCATATTGAGCGCTTGTGAGGGGCGGATGCCTACAGAAAAGGGTGCATTTTGTAATGATGGGCAGTGCTACTGCGAGGGGGGTGGAATTTTTCACGAAACTCAAACACATCTCCTAAACAAATATATCTCTGCTATTCTTCCTACACACGCACTGGCAACCTTGCTCTTGCACTGTCACCAGGTATATTTCTGTATTTGTTGAAAATGTTCTTAGCGTGAAAAAAATAAAGAAAACGAATGCAGCCACTACATCTAAGGACCGTAAGCCTCAATATATTACATTTTTGTTCTTGGGTTTAGTTATCCTTTAAGCTGATCATGTTAACATATGCATCTGAAAAATTCTTAAGTTCGGGCGAGGGAGACAGAGAAGAGAATTTCCCAGCTGTCTAAAAAGGTGAGCTCACTATTCCTGGTAGTCGCTAATCTGCTTCTCCTCTTCAGTGTGGCCACTCTGGGGGAACACAGACAGTCCCTATTACAGATGCTTCGAGTAATGAAGCCCAAAGAGAAAGGAAATAAAAAAGACAAAGCGTCTCCGGTTTTCTCATAACATATTCTGTGTGAGCACCTAAACATATGTCTAGCCTGTTTGTTTCCATGATAAGCAAAATGTAATTATGAATTTAAACAGCTTTCAGGTCAATGAATGAGCCTTAATTAATGTGTAATGCTCCATGCCGCCATTTGTATCGAAACACTTGTTATATTTATTATAAAATATTACGGACAAATGTCTGCAGGGGATCGCCGTCGATTGACGACAAGTACTAATCAGTTACCTTTACCAGTCTGCAGAGGTTTTACAGATGGGGAAGAAATCTGAGAGAAATGGAAGTGGTATACACAGTGTTCACTACTGTTTAAATTAGATTTGTCAATGTTATTATTGTGTTCCAGTCCTAGAGCAGACGTAAACTTGGGACCCACACACACCATATGGGTTGGGTAACCTTCCCAACGCAATCTCAAGGCCATTTGCTTTAAGCTGTCCAGACCAGCCATTCTCAACCAGGGGTCCTCCAGAGATTGCTTGAGCTGTGGCTGGCTGACCTCCCATTTGGTGGTGCCTACAGAGTTCTGGTGACCATTGCCACTTGGCAAAGCCAATGAGATGACACCAATGATCTTTTTAAGCTGTCTGTAAGGGCTCATTTTTACTTGCTTTGGCTTCAACACACATTAAAGCGCCTACTGCTTCAACATGCATTTATGATGTGTTTTTGATGTGCTGTGGTGCTTCGATGATGCTTCGGTGAAGCGTTGGTGATGCTCTTTTGAAGCTTTGTTGAAGTTTGACAGATGCCCTGTGTGTGTGCGTGTGGATATTTCATACCTGCAATTTTTCCAAAACAAAGCAAAGCTAAAGCTGAATTAAAGCCTCTCAAAAGCCACAGGTGCTTCAAGCAAGCTTTGTCATAGAGTTCTATGGAGGCTTTGAAGACGCTTTGAAGCACCACTAAAGCGACAGACATGAGGGTATACATTTTAACCACTTAAGCCCCGGACCATTTTGCTGGGCAAAGACCAGGCCACTTTTTGCGATTCGGCACTGCGTCGCATTAACTGACAATTGCGCGGTCTTGCGACGTGGTTCCCAAACAAAATTTACGTATTTTTTTTCCCACAAATAGAGCTTTCTTTTGGTGGTATTTGATCACCTCTGCGTTTTTTTATTTTTTTTGCGCTATAAACAAAAATAGAGCTTTTTGCTATAATAAATATCCCCAAAAAATATATAAAAAAACATATTTTTTCCTCAGTTTAGGCCGATACGTATTCTTCTACATATTTTTGGTAAAAAAATTGCAATAAGCGTTTATTAATTGGTTTGCACAAAAGTTATAGCATCTACAAAATAGGGGATAGTTTTATGGCATTTTTATTAATATTTTTTTTTTTACTAGTAATGGCGGCGATCAGTGATTTTTTTCATGACTGCGACATTATGGCGGACACATCGGACACTTTTGACACATTTTTGGGACCATTGTCATTTTTACAGCAATCAGTGCTATAAAAATGCACTGATTACTGTGAAAATGACAATGGCAGTGAAGGGGTTAACCACTAGGTGGCGCTGTAGGGGTTAAGTGTGTCCTAGGGAGTCATTCTTACTGTTAGGGGGTGTGGCTTGCCGTGACACATCACTGATCATTGTTCCCGATGACAGGGAACACGATCAGTGACAGTGTCACTAGGCAGAATGGGAAGATGTTGTGTTTACACTAACATCTCCCCGTTCCTTCAGCTCTGTGACCCAATCGCGTGACACCGCGGGCGCGGTCACGGAGCTCGCGAGAGGGTCGCGAGCGCGCCGCCACACGGCAGACAAATTAAAGGGGACGTATATATACGCCCTTCTGCCTGTCCGTGCCATTCTGTCAACGTAAATGTTCGTGCGGCGGTCGGCAAGCGGTTAAAGCAGTGCCGAAGCAAAGCAAATGCAAGGTGTAAACAGCACTGTAAGGTAACCATTTTATTTAGTGCCCTAAGGGCTTGTTTACACTTGTTTCAAAACATGGCTTCAGACACGCTTTCTTAAATATCTATGAACACCAGTCAAAGCCCCTGTCACTAAATAAAATGGTTAGCTTACAGTCCGGTTTAAAGTTTACTTTACTTCAAAAATTATACCCCATGTCGCTTTAGTGGTGCTTCAAAGCATCTTCAAAGCCTCCATAGAAGTCTATGACAAAGCTTGCTTGATGCACCTAAAGCTTTTGAGAGGCTTTAACTCGGCTTTAGCACACACACATACAGGGCATCTGTCAGGCTTCATAAAAGCAAAAAAACACCACCAAAGCATCATCGAAGAACCACTGAAGCATCATCAAAGCACTACCAAGGCATCATCGAAGCACCACCGAAGCATCAAAAACACATCAAATTTTTTTCCCACTGACTCCTTATGAATTGATTTTGACAGGGATTCCCTGAGGCCTGATAATTATATTGAGGGTACCCCCAGGGGAAAAAGGTTGAGAAAGGCTGGTGTGTAGACTGATCAAAATGCCAAACTAGTCGAATTTCAGTCATGTGTGGACGTTCCAGCTCAACTCAAGGCAATCGGCTTCTGTAGAAGGGACATGCTGGGAATTTTTTGTTGGTCTACAGCCAATGGGTTGCAGCCACTGATTAGTATATTCTGACAGTGACAGGTGCAGCTTTCATGATACATTGTCCTGATGAGTGGGGAGGGATTCCTTCATCCACCTCATTTGCATGGATGGAGGAATCTGTCCAGCTTTAGGCCTTTTTCACACAGGCAGGTAAATTGTGGACTCACCTGTAAACCACCAGCCTAGCATCCCCAGGGCCGGATTAACATAGGGGCTATTGGAGCTGCAGCTCCAGGCCCCTTCCCCAAGATAGGCCCATTTGCCCAAAAAATAAAAATCTCAAAAAAAATCTCAAAAAAAAAGATCGACTTCGAGGATTGTAGCTCGGCGACCAGGGCGCACAGAGACCCCATATTTGGGGGGTATTTAGATGAAGACCCACCCCACCACTGATCAAAATATGGGGCTGCTATCATTTATGGTTCCGGAGATACGGGGCTGCTTGCGCAGCCTGTCAGAAGCTATATACAGAAAGTATAGAAAGAAGTTGCTGGCAGGACTTTTTCTGACGCCCTGCCAGCGCACCGCTCTAGTGTGAAAGCCCTCGGGCTTTCACACTGGAGTGAATAGAGCAGCTGTTTAAGGGCAGATTGCAAGCGCCATTTTTAACGCTATAGCGCCTGCAAAACGCCCTCAGTGTGAAAGGGGTCTTATAGTAATTAACCCCTTGCCACTTAGGCCAATTCTGACATTTCTCTCCTACATGTAAAAATCATCATTTGTTTTTTGCTAGAAAATTACTCAGAACCCTCAAATATTATATATATTGTTTTAGCAGAGACCCTATGGAATAAAATGGTGGTCTTTGCAACTTTTTATGTTACACAGTATTTGCGCAGAAATTTTTCAAACGTGTTTTTTTTGGAAAGAAACTGTTTAGCATGATTTTTTTTGTATACTAAGCGATGCTTTAATTTTTTTTACAGGTTACATGTTTAGAGTTACAGAGGAGGTCTAGTGCTAGAATTATTGTTCTCGCTCTAACGATCGTGGCGTATGTAACCTGTGTGTATCTGGCTCTGATACTAGCCAGGGCCTACCCAGCCACTGACAAGTATCTCTCCCCAGCCTGTCCCCACACACCCTCTCACCTGCTGAACTGTGGATGGGGGAATCACTCCTGCAGTGTTATTGTGTTCTGCCTGCGAATACAATGATCAGTGTTGCTAACTATAGCTGGCAGCACTGATTGTTTTGGGAAAAACCTGACAGGCTGGTTGTACTCAAGTCAGATAATAGATTGACTTGTGAAAAACCAGCTAGCCCATACATAGATTGACTATGGCTGGTCTCTGCTTAATTTCAATCCATGTATGGCTCGCTTAACCACTACGCAGTCCCTAAACATCCTTCCACAAACCTTTACATTTTTCCTTCCCAGATTCCCTTCATCTTCCTCACCTGTACATACTCTCCACACTTCTCTCCTGTACATACTGCTCACTGTCATACCCTCCACACTTCTCTCCTATACATAGTGCCCACTGTCATACCCTACACACTCCTCTCCTGTACATTGTGCTTGTTGTCATACACGTCTCTCCTGTACATAGTGCCCACTGTCGTACTCTCCACACTTCTCTCCTATACATAGTGCCCACCGTCATACCCTCCACACTCCTCTCCTATACATAGTGCCCACTGTCATACCCTCCACACTCTTCTCCTGTACATACTGCTCACTGTCTTACCCTCCACACTCATTTAATGTACCTACTGCTCAGTATCATACTGTCTACACTCCTCTCCTGTACATACTGCTCACTGTCATACCCTCCACACTCCTCTCCTGTACATACTGCCCACATTCATAAACTCCTCTATTGTACATAGTGCCGACTGTCATACCCTCCACACTCCTCTCCTGTACATACTGCCCACTATCATACCCTCCACACTCCTCTCCTGTACATACTGCCCCCATTATACCCTCCACACCCCTCTCCTGTACATACTGTCCACTATCATACCATCCACACTCCTCTCCTGTACATACTGTAACCCAACCTTACCCTCCACACTCCTCTCCTGTACATACTGTAACCTAACCTTACCCTTCACACTCCTCTCCTGTACATACTGCCAACTATCTTTCGCTCCACATTCCTCTCCTGTACATACCACCCCCATCATACCCTCCACATTCCTTTCCTGTACATACTGCCCACTGTCATACTCTCCACACTCCTCTTCTGTACATACTGCCCACTTTCATACCCTCCACACTCCTCTCTGGTACATACCACCCTCTGTCATACCCTCCACACTCCTCTGCTGTGCATGCTGTCCACTGCCATACCCTCCACACTCCTCTCCTGTACATAGTGCCCACTGCTAGACCCTCCACATTCCTCTCCATTACCTGCACATACTTCCCAGGTTTATACCGTCCGATCACTGCACTGTGATCAATCCGGTGGGTCCTGGGTGCTTCCATTTTCACCCGGTCTTCCTTCTGGGTTCTGTGCCTTCGGTTACTTGCCTTGACTGGGCTGCGTTGATGTCATTCCCACGCATGCTCATGCGCATCCTCTCTCTCTCATCCCCCCTTTCTCTCTCATCCTCCCTCCCTTACCCCTCACTCCTCTCTCATCCTCCCTCCCTTACCCCTCACTCCTCTCTCCTCTCTCATCCTCCCTCCCTTACCCCTCACTCCTCTCTCCTCTCTCATCCTCTCTCTCATCCTCTCTCCCTCTCTCTCATCCTCCCTCTCTCTCTCATCCTCCCTCTCTCTCTCATCCTCCCTCTCTCTCTCATCCTCCCTCTCTCTCTCATCCTCCCTCTCTCTCTCATCCTCCCTCTCTCTCATCCTCCCTCTCTCTTTAATTTGTTATAACAAAAAATTGTTTGCATATTTATTTATTTATTATTTATAAAAGGCCCACCAAAATCCTCAGCACCAGGCCCATGATGTTCTTAATCTGGCCCTGAGCATCCCCAATACAGCCTGAGGGGGCTGTTCACATGCCGTGGCTGTAATGCTTTGCATCGAGGGACAACTTGAGTTCTGGAAGATTTTACCCCCTTCATGATCAGGCTATTTTTTTGCTATTCAGCAATGTGCTACATTAACTGGTAATTGAGCTGTCATGCAACGATGTAGCCAAACAAAATGTATATCTTTTTTTTTTCACACCAATAGAGCTTTCTTGTGGTTCACCTGGTCTGATCACCACTGGCTTTTTATTTTTTTTGCGATATAATCAAAAAAAGAGCGACAATTTTGAAAAATAAAACAATATTTTTACATGCTACTATAAAACATATCCAATAAAAAACATCAAATTTCTTCATAAATGTTGGCCACAATGTATTCTGCTACATGTTTTTTATTCTAAAAATCCAAATAGTATACAAAAATGCAGCGCTATGCGTATAACAATGTAAAACACCCAAGTGCTCGAAATTAAACTAAATCACAAATGATTAAATATAAGTCCAAATGTATATGAAGAAAGTGCGCATGCGCGGGGACTCGGAGAAGGACGTGTGCTGACCGAGCTCCCGGCACCCCGACCCACCAGAGCTAACGATAGCGCAGGCACTGAGGTCCGTGAGCCAGGACCGATCCCACACCAGCCCCGAAGTGGCGATGAACCGTAGAGCACAGGGGCAGCCGCGGAAAGGACACGATACGCAAACTACAGCCCAGAAGAGAGCAGGGCCTTCCCCTACAGCACAGCCGCGATCCAAGATGGCGCCGGGTAAGCCAGACACACGAGGCAGCACGGCAGCAGCCAGATCCGACGGCGCTACACAGAGAGGAGACAGGCAGCTAAATCTGGAGCCAACTAGGGATCCATTCTCCTCACAATCCTCGGGAGAGGTGGAGACCGGACAGCGGGGTGAGTCACTATCACATCCCCCATCCCCAGCCATATACGCTGATAGACATGACTCTCCAAACTCCCCTGCCTCCCCTGCCTCCTCCATGGATAGGAACATGGCAGACTTAGCAGAAGTCCTCATTAGCCAATCCAGCCAATCCAGCCAGGATATGCCAATTCCCCAGCTCTCACACTATTCCCCTGATGCTGTACTGTTGGGCAGATTCTCCACCATGCTGCAGCAGGAGCTCTCTAAGGCCTGCACATTAATCACCACTGACCTGAAAAAAGACATCCATAGCTTGGGAGAGCGTTTTGAGCTAATTGAAACCAAAGTGGATGGAGCCATCAAAAGGGTCAACCAGAACTCAGCCATGGTGACAGACCTCCAGGATAGATTAGAAGAGGCATTCACAAAAATTGAAGATTTGGAGAATCGTTCTCGTAGGTACAATATCCGCGTGCGTGGCCTCCCTGAAACTCACACAGATCTAGAGGGGGCTGTAAAAGACCTGATGAAAACCCTTATCCCTGATATAGCCAACCACCACATGGAAGTTGATCGCGTTCACCGAGCACTGACAGCCCCAAGGGCCGACGGCCTACCACGAGACATTATTGTTAAGCCACATCACTACCGCATTAAGGACAAGATGATGCTTGCGGCTCGCAACAGGCCGGACCTGTCGCTATTTGGAACACCAATACAGCTCTTTACAGATTTGGCGCCATCAACGGTCCAGAAACGCAGAAACCTACGGCCATTACTCCAGCAACTTATGGCCAAACAGATTAAGTATCGATGGTCGTTCCCTTTTAAGTTATCATTCACTTACAACGGAAAGTCCCACTCCTTTTCCACGTTCCAAGCAGGCGAAGACCTACTGCTTAGTCTCGGCATCATTGCACGGGACTCTCCGACTCCGATTTCATCTCCCCCTCGTCTGGATCATCGTCCCCTCTCCCCGATATGGCAGGATCGCACACGCTCACAGGCCAGAAATGCTCGCCGGAATACCTGAGTATTATTGCTCTTCTCTCTTTTTGCTTTTTTGCCCCCTTTTGGGAACTGTTAGTGCTTGATTGCACGGATTTGGCCTGGGCCCATGGTGGACTATGGGCCTGATGGGGCCATCGTTACCGTTCACAGTTCACAGGTTACAAAGTCACGGGTTACAAAGTTACTGGAGTTCCTGGTTCTTCGGACTGGCTGCCAGCCGAATATTTTACAACCCCGACGGGCCCAACCTGGTCGAAGAAATTTTGCTTTTTGCTTTTTAGCAGTCTGGGGGCCTTAGTCGGACCGCAATGTGTTCCCCTGTTGGGCTGTGGCTCGGGGGCCGGAACGACCGATGGGGACCCTTCCGGCCCCGGCGCCACTGGCCTTGGGAATGCATGTTCCTATAGACAGCCTGTTATGTTAAAACTGTATTGATTGATTTTGTCATTTCCGATATGACCTCGAATAGCCTGCTCGTACAGAGTGTAATCATATTTGGGTCGGGGTGGTCATGCTTGCCACCCAACTGCAAGACTACCTGTCCTACGACAAGGATGGTACCCTTGCACCTAATTTGCCGGATGTTGTCTCCGGCAGGGGTTATTCCCCATTCCTTCATTCATCAGCTAGGATTGAGTTATATTGGTTGTTTGGGCCTAAGGCCTATGTATATGTTTTTTTGCTTTTATTTTTGTTTCTCTTCTTCTCTAATGCCTTTTCCTTCTCTCCCTTCCCCCTCTTTCTTCGGAGCCTCGGTTCAGCGCCCTTCCCTTATGTCATGGTCTGAGAGGTCACATAGCCGAACAGTCATCATTATCGGGACCCTTCTCGCTTCATTCATTATGCAAGGTAAGAGTGCTCTGCCCCACCACGATGGCCACCACATATAACACAGACTATTCGATAGTTAGCCATAATGTACATGGATTTAACTCCCCTACTAAAAGAACTAAGGCTTTCCAGTTTTATCATAAACAGAAGGCTGAAGTCCTGCTATTACAGGAAACTCATTTCTCCAATGTCTCAGCGCCCCGTTACCTCAATGGGAAGTATCCACAGTTTTACTTGGCAGGGGGTCGGGAAAAGAAGGGCGGTGTAGCCATCTGCTTTTCGAAACGGACCCCCTTTACCCCCATCGCTATCGTTAAGGACAAGAGAGGTAGATATATTATGGCAGTGGGGCGGCTCCATGACCAGGAGGTGTCCTTTATATCATACTATGCCCCGAATACTGGACAGCCGGAATTCTTTAGCAAAATGCTGAAGATTCTTATGCCCAAAGTCCAGGGTCAGGTCATTATGGGAGGCGATAGTAATATTCCCTTGGACAGAATTATGGATAAATCGGACTCCTCTAGACCAACATTGAAACGCCCACCGACTGGAAGCAGCAAGGTTGCACGTCTGTTTCATTTCTATGACCTCATCGACGCCTGGCGAGAAAATAACCCTACGGTCAGAGACTTTACACACTTTTCACAAGCCCATCACACTTACTCGAGGATAGACCACGTTCTAGTACGTACGCCTTTGCTACCATTTATTAAGTCGGTTAAGATTTTATCTACCCCTTGGTCTGATCATTCCCCGATAAAACTCTCTACTTCAGGGCTATGGACTAAATCTAGACCCTCCCCGTGGAGACTTAATGTAAGCTTGCTGAATGACCCTACAATCTTTTTAGAGATTCAAAAGGAAATACAGGAATACTTTAGACTTAATAAGGCATCGGACACATCCCCCGCAATTAACTGGGTAGCTCATAAAGCAGCGATTAGGGGCATATTGTTACAAGTGGCAGCCAGGATTAAACGCAATAGGGAACAGGCAAATAAGATTCTGGAAACTAACTTAGATAACTTACTTAGTGAACAGCACAGAAATCCCCTGGTAGATATAAGGCATAAAATTGATGAGGCTCGACTAGCACTAAATCTTAGCTTGACTACTCAAGCGGAGAAACATATTAGTTGGTCTAAGCACAGGTTCTATACGATGGGTGATAAACCTACCACAATGTTAGCTAGAAAACTGGTTCCTCGACCGTACACACCGACTTTGCCTAAACTACGACTATCCACGGGCCTAACCTCCCAGAACCCCGAACGGATAATTGGAGAATTTCACAAATTTTATGCTAAGCTGTATGGAGTGCAGGACAAGTTCGATTCATCTGAAGCGAGCACATTCTTTCGCGACTTACAGCTGCCTAAATTGACACAAGCCCATGCGGAACTGATGGACGGTGCTCTTACAGAGCCTGAAGTCAGGGCTGCAATCAAAACCCTACACCCTACCAAGGCCCCTGGGCCAGATGGATTCCCGGGTCACTACTATAGGAAATATCACGATCTTCTGGCCCCACATCTCTGTACTTACTTTAATGACCTGAGAAGCGGCAGCAAGCTCCCCAGCCATGAAAATGTAGCCTATATAAGTGTTATCCCGAAACCAGGAAAGGACCATACAGACTGTTCCAATTATCGCCCAATTTCTCTGATCAATACGGATCTTAAGATTCTAACCAAAATACTGGCCCAGAGACTTAATACTTTTCTTCAGTGTTATATCCATCCTGACCAAGCAGGTTTTGTCCCGACAAGACAGGCATCGGACCAAACCCGCCGGATAATTAACCTTATCTCGGCGGTTCGGTCTGATTGGGATGGAAAGGGGACTAGGAGGGGAATGTTACTTTCATTGGATATCCAGAAGGCGTTCGATTCTATCTCCTGGGACTATCTTTTTGATGTTCTTACACGCTTTGGATTTGGGAGACGCTTTCTGGATCTCCTTCACATATTATATGATTCCCCCAGTGCCTCGCTAATGCTCAGAGGATATACATCCCAAACATTTCCTATCAGGAGAGGAACTAGACAGGGCTGCCCGTTGTCGCCACTATTATTCGCCCTGGCGATTGAACCACTAGCGCTCAAAATTCGCGCCTGCAGAGATATACAGGGCATTTATTGCGGAGACTATGAACACAAATGTTTACTCTTTGCGGACGACTTGTTGCTGACCTTGACCTCACCGATCACATCCCTGCCTAACTTGTATGCTATTTTGCAGCCTTTCTCCAACATTTCCGGGTTGGCAATTAATCATAGTAAGTCAAGAGCACTGAACTTATCTTTGCTAAGCTCCACTCAGGCTACGCTTGAAAAATCATTTCAATTCCGATGGGAATCCACAGCTCTCCCTTATTTAGGCATACAGCTGACCTCATCTATTGGTGAGTTGTACAAAGAGAATTATCCAGCCCTTTTCAAACGGCTAACAGCTGACATGGCTAAGTGGCAGGTTCACCCGCCATCGTGGTTTGGCAGACTTCACTCAATTAAAATGAATGTTCTACCTCGATTATTGTATTTCTTCCGTACCTTGCCAGTTTCATTGGCCCGTGATGACCTTAAACGATTCCAGAATAAAGTACTACAGTTTATTTGGGGTGATAAGAGACCCAGGGTGAATAGGAGCACTCTATACACGTTGAAGCGGAGAGGAGGACTTGGTCTTCCAGACTTATTAAAATATTTTTATGCTGCCCAGATAGCACAACTTACAAGGTTTCACTCCCAACAGGCACAGGCCATTTGGATGGCTATGGAATCTTATTCCTGCCGTCCCAAACCTATTTCTTATATTTTATGGCTCCCTATCAAGGAGCGACCTCCTATACTTTGCCCTACTTTATCCATGTCACTGGAACTATGGGACAGACTCTCCAGATCTCACAAATTCAAATCTCCTCATTCTCCACTGACACCTCTGCTTCAAAATAAAGCATTCACCCCGGGTCTCACTCCACTAGCGTTCGAATGGTGGACTAATAAGGGTTTTAAGTGTATTGCTGACTTGTGCGATCATAGAGGTATGCTGACCGAACGGACTATGGCTGACAGACATCAAATGCCTCCAGCGGAGGGTTATAGGTTCGCCCAAATCTCACATTATGTACAAACCCTGGCTCGCAAGAGCAACCTAGCAACCCAAACTCCCATGGAACATCTATGCAAAAATTATGATAAAATTAAAGGACATTTATCTGCTATATATTCGATATTGCTGAGTGTATCGACAAAGCTGACTTATATGGTCCAATGGGAGACCGACTTGCAGGAAACCCTGGATCTGGACGAATGGCATAGGATAGCCGAGACAGCATCTCGTTCGCTCGTCAATACTTCAATAATTGAGGCCAATTATAAGGTTCTACTGAGGTGGTATATGGTGCCGGTCAGACTGGCAACTTTTGTCTCAGGAGCTACCCCGTTGTGCTTTAGAGGATGTGGCCAGATGGGCACCACCTATCATATTTGGTGGACATGCCCAAAGGTCCGGAGGTTTTGGATCAGGGTGTATAATTTAGTTTACTCCCTTACCCAACTAAACCTAACTAAATCAGCTAAGCAAGCACTACTGGGGGGAGGGGATGTGGAAGCCTCCAAGTCCTGCAAGAGGCTCTTGACATTTATTTTTATTTCAGCCAAAATCACTATTGCTAGGAACTGGAAATCGGCAGCTCTACCATTCGATCAGCTTAAAGGCAAATTGTCTTGGTTGATGCTAAACGAACGCTTGACAGCTCTGGCCCAAGATAAAATGAAACTGTTTCATGGAGTTTGGGACCCATGGCTTCGTTACCTAACTAATGACCCGGGGATGTTTACAGCATAGCCTAGGGGATTAGGTTGAGATGTCTGGATGCTGAATCGGGGCTCCTCCCCCCCCTCCCTCCCCCCATTCCCCCCTCCTCAACTGTCCTTTCCTTACTCTGTCTCCTTCCTTCTATTCTTTGTCACTGTCCTCTTTCCTCTCTTTTGAAATTTGTTTATTGTTTATTTTTGGAGTCAGATCCAGACCTTAGAGGTTTGTGCTGCTCCCTGTTTTCTCAGCTCCTACGGGACCATTGTCAGTCTGATCAGACCTCAGGGCTGCCCACACGGCCGGCTGAGTTGCGCCCCCCCCGATAGATGGATGGGGGGGCGGCTCATCTGGGTGGACGGTTCAGATATGATCTGCGATGCTAATAGGGGTTAACGGCTCTACGGAGCTTCGGACTACTCCAAGGACCCCTACACTTGGTGATCTTCATTGTGTTACCCCAAATGTTGATTGTGACTGTACAATGTTATGTGGCGACTTTTATACATTTTGTATGACAAAACTTGAATAAAAAGATTGAAACACAAATGTATATGAAACTCCAAAGGATGTGAGAAACATAAATTCGAATCAGTTCCAGTTTGAATCAGTCCCAAATTGTAAAGGTGAATCTTCCAAAGTAAAAAAGTGACTTGTAACGTAACCACCACCACGTGAAAGGGAGGCTTACCAGATGTAATGGACCCAATGCACGTATGTGTAAGGGGTCAGACAGGCTGAATATGTATATGTCCATACATATGGAAACCAGGCCGGCACAATGCACCCTTGCGTCCAAGGTTCAAACTCAGGAAAAAACACCGGAAATTCAAGCCAATAGGAGTATTGACTAGGCTCACATAAAGTTCATGTGGAAAAAGAAGGGAGAAGGCACATAGCGTAATACCGCAAAGGAATTTTAATGAATATAGGCAGATACACTTACATCCAATCCATGAATATAGCGCTTTGCAAAGACACTCAATGGCAGCAATGGAGTCTCCCGACGCGTTTCGCAAAACCTTGCATCGTCTGGGGCATAACTCCACTGTTGCCTGTATGCTATTTATAAAAAACAAGGACATCCCCCTGATCTGCCCACTGAAACAGCACTTCCTGCAAAATCCAAAATGGCGCCGGAGCGTGCGTTCCAAGCCTCTCTATGGAACCCCTCCATAGGTGATTAATGCATATAGGAATCTGTATTGGCCAAAAGGGGAGGTAATAATAAATATGGTCAACTTGTGTAACCACTTACCTATGCATGGTGAGGGTTGAACCCTACAGTCCACGTGTATGTAAAGCCCTCATAGTGTGGGGCCATGAAGCTTGGGATGCTGTCATTAGGCCAAATAATGGCCTTGTATGTCTGTCCCGCCACACCACGTCACCCGGCGTGCAAACGCACACAGAGCATCACCTGGCGTGTGGACGTTACCTTCTCCCAAGCGTCGCGTAGCAGCGTCATCCAGCTCCACATGACCGCCACGTGACTCCGCGTCACATGACCGTCACAGGAGCCTGACGTAGCAACGTCATCCAGCTCCACGTGACCGCCACGTGACATCACGTCACATGACCCTCACTGAGCATCACACTGCAAGGGGACATCAGTACCTATCAGGAGTGACATGTCGCGTCATCAATGACAGGCAACGCTTCCCCGAAAAGGGGTTGTCCCTGCCTAGCTACGTTGACTGCGCTGCGCTCCAACGCCATATGTTACACAAGGCGTGGAACGCAGCCCAGAATGGAAGTAAGTTAGTTAGGAGTTCACCCTTAACGGTCCGCATAGATGTAATAAATCTACCATTGCGGCCAGAAAAGGGGAAACGAATGTATGCAAACCAAAGGAATGATTGCAATAATGACTGCCGTTAATAATGATAATAAGACATACTAAAAAAATTTTATTAAAATTAAATATTAGATGATCAAACAAAGGAAAAATTGTACCTCTTGATCATCGCACTGTGTGTGAGGTAGATAACTCACATAAATTGTAAAACTCTTATGGGAGACAGACTGGGAAGCCTAAATTCTCACGAAAAGAATTCCCAATTACAGCAACAGTAAACTGTCCAATGGGCAAACCAGGGGCAGTCCCAATCTTACACATTGACAAATAGAATAATGAATAACATGTATAAAAAATTTACGATTATATTAAAACAAAATAAAAAGGAAATGGTCATGGGGAATTGAATTTCTCCGTACAAATCTCCTTCAAGAAAAGGTGAAGGTAAGTCCATGGTCCAATGGAGACCGTCATTATTAGGATTGGTCGATGAAGGAATTAATATCCCACTCGACGTTTAAACCAGATGGCCTGTGCGTTTGTAATTCATATATCCAGTAGGTCTCCAACTGGG
Organism: Rana muscosa; assembly: GCA_029206835.1. Classification (NCBI taxonomy): domain Eukaryota; kingdom Metazoa; phylum Chordata; class Amphibia; order Anura; family Ranidae; genus Rana; species Rana muscosa. The sequence continues at coordinate 182,666,027 of CM055119.1, read as the reverse complement.
ACACACCCCTAATTTTGGGGGCACCCCTCCAATGGGGAATAAAATGATCGATGATCAAAAATTGTGTGCCAGCTGGATTCCTACTGTGATATAATCTATAGTGTCTGGGCACCGTATGGTTAACATCACCCCCTAGGATGAGTGAAACATGTTCCCCCACTCTAACCGAAAAAGGCCTGATGGTACGGCCTACATATTGTTTCCCACAAGGGCAGGTGATAAGGTATACAATGTGTGTGGTGGAGCATGTACAAAATTGTTTGATCGGATACAATTTTCCTGTACTAGTTGACCTAAACTCTAAGGTTTTGCCCCTACCAGATGTATTATACCTACACACACTACACCTCTTGCAGGGATGGTAGCTCACCAATTGGTGAAAAAAGGAGGGACGTACTGGGGGGTTGATGATATTAGGTGCTATTCTACCCCGAAGGGTAGGTGCCCCTCTAAAAATCACTTTGGCCTGATCCGGTAAAACAGAACCGAGGATGTTGTCATTTTTCAAGATATCCCAGTGCTTTGCTATAATAGCCTTTACTTGTTTATGCTGTAAGGAAAAGGAAGTAAGCATCGCCCATTTGAAAGCATTATTGGGTTCGCCTTTCTGTTTGACCTCCAACAGAGAGCGCCTATCAGTCTCTAGTACCTGTCCAAGATCCTTATCTATACTGGCAGGATCATAACCTTTGTCAATAAAACGTTTTTTAAGGATCTCAGCCTGAGTAAGGAAGATGTTCACATCGCTGCAGTTCCTTCTCAGTCTGAGGAACTGACTCCGCGGGACAGATTTGAGCCACGATTGATGGTGGCAGCTATCTTGTGGAATGTACCCATTACGATCAGTTTTCTTGAAGTGTGTTTGAAAACAAAACTGACGGTCATGGATACTAATTTCTAGATCAAGAAACTGAATCATTTCGTGGCTGGCAGTGTATGTAAGGGAAATCCCCCTATCATTAGCATTTAGATGGTCCATGAAGATCTTAAGCGACGTGACACTGCCACTCCATAGGAGGAGGATGTCGTCAATGTACCTAGCCCAAAGCACCAAGTGCTGGGTGTCATAGGTATAGACGACATCCTCCTCCCATTTAGCCATGAATAAATTGGCCAAACTGGGGGCATATTTAGCCCCCATGGCCACACCTCTCAACTGGAGGTAGAAATTGTCATTAAACCAGAAATAGCTACTTCTCGTGGCGAACTCCAACAATTCCATAATGAACGCCCTTTGAAAGGGAGCTAGAGTTTCTTCCTTTTCCAAAAAATATTGTACAGCTTCTAACCCCTTGTTATGTGGGATACATGTATAAAGCGAGGCTACATCGGCTGTCACCAGGATGTAATCCCCATCAATATTCACATCCTGTAATTTCTTAATAGTAGCCCCCGTGTCCGCCAGATATGATGGCACACGCCTGACCAAAGGTTGGAGATAATGGTCAATGTAGCGGCCAATTCTGGATGTGACGGAATTAATCCCACTCACAATTGGACGACCGGGTGGATGCACTGGATCTTTGTGGACCTTCGGTAAATAATAAATGGTCGGTATCCTAGGGACCACCGGAACCAAAAACTCCTTTTCTTTTTTGTTTAAAATATTTCTAAAAAAACCGCTGTCAACCAAGCCCTGAAGTTCAGTTTTGAACCTAGAAGTAGGATTGGAGGGCAACTGTAAATAGGTATTGGGCTCATGTAGGATTCTGAACATCTCTTTTTCATAATCTGATTTGTCCAGAACAACTATGCCTCCGCCTTTGTCAGCGGGGCGAATTACCAAGTCCTTGTTAGAACACAGAGACTTGAGGCCCACACTAGACACAGTTTGTCGAGAACTTGGTCTCTCTGGAATTTCTGACAGGTCCTTCAATACTAAGTCTCGGAAGATACTTACAGAGGGTGCTACAGGGACGGGGGGGTTAAACAATGACGGGTTAGATAAACCGGAATGTACCGTCCCAAATGCAGCTGCCCTAGCCTCACTCATAATGGGGTTGGTAATGAGGTACCGTTGAATATTAACCTTTCGAACATATTTTTGAATGTCGATAAAGGTACTGAACTTATCTAGTTTCTTTGGAGGGGCAAACTTGAGACCTTTGTCCAAAACTGATAATTCTTCAGGGGTAAATTCCTTAGTGCTTAAGTTGAAAACGCCCTGGCCTTTTATACTCTCCTTCTTTTTCCTTTCCTGAACTCTCTTCCCCCCTCTAGTCCCTCTCTTTGATCTAAACCTCTTTTGTGGGTGTCTGAAACCCCGTGAAAATCCCGTGTGTCATGGCCCTGTGGGTGGGAATAACCAGGATCATAGTACATGGGTTCCGGAGGATACCTGGCACGTGTATGGTAACTATCATCACGTATCTCACCTAGAGGAGCAAATCTATTGTGGGTAGAAATGGAGGGGGGGCCATAATGAGGTGGATAACCATAATGGGACGATGGAGCAGCTCTCTGTCGAGCTGGGGAGGCATTGTATGAATAGTCCTCATATCCATAATGGCGTGAACCACTATGATGACGCGAGTGACCTCGGGAAGAACCCCTAGTGCCTCTTGTCCCTCTAGATTTCCCCCTTCCCCTTAAATGAGTAGGGGTATGGGGGTTTCTAGATGGAGGTGCACGAACCGAACCCCCTTGTGAACTAAACGAAGGGGCTGGAACACCGGGTGCCATCACCGACTGAGTCAATGAAGGGCCATTAGTGGAGATCTGGGTAGAACTACTTACAGAAGGAGCAGAGTCCATCTCTACTCCAGATGATGTAGAGAATAACTTCTGCCACCCAAAGACAGTATTGTTCCTGTAGTCCCCAGCGTCCCTTGAATATTTTTTATGTTTTTTTAACTTCTGATCTCTATCTTCTTTCTCAAGATGATTCTGTAGACTAGTCGATAGAGAGAGATACTCAAGAGATGATTTGTGTGAAAAAAGTTTCTCTTTGAGATCTTTAATCTCTCTATCTAACTCAACCAGTCTCACTTTTTTCCTTCAGATCAGGACGCCTAGGAACTTAATCCCTGCGTCATTAAAATAGTTAAACCAGGAATCAATCTCAGGATCCCCTTGTTGGGGTTGGACCTCCCAACGGAGACTTCTGGGGACCATACGATCAACTATGTATTGCTCCAAAAAAACCAAGTCCCATTGAAGGTGTAATTCTGAAGACATTACATTTTTCAATCTAGTGAATAAACCCCCTATTTCAGTGTCACTGTTGGTGGTGGAAAACACCCCTTCAGTGTTAACAGTGCGAGAGGCTCTGTAATCAAATACATCCATCACTGGTTGCACTTGAAACAGAGAATGTAGCTGCAGCAAATAAAAGCATGGGCGATGCTTACTTCCTTTTCCTTACAGCATAAACAAGTAAAGGCTATTATAGCAAAGCACTGGGATATCTTGAAAAACGACAACATCCTCGGTTCTGTTTTACCGGATCAGGCCAAAGTGATTTTTAGAGGGGCACCTACCCTTCGGGGTAGAATAGCACCTAATATCATCAACCCCCCAGTACGTCCCTCCTTTTTTCACCAATTGGTGGGCTACCATCCCTGCAAGAGGTGTAGTGTGTGTAGGTATAATACATCTGGTAGGGGCAAAACCTTAGAGTTTAGGTCAACTAGTACAGGAAAATTGTATCCGATCAAACAATTTTGTACATGCTCCACCACACACATTGTATACCTTATCACCTGCCCTTGCGGGAAACAATATGTAGGCCGTACCATCAGGCCTTTTTCGGTTAGAGTGGGGGAACATGTTTCACTCATCCTAGGGGGTGATGTTAACCATACGGTGCCCAGACACTATAGATTATATCACAGTAGGAATCCAGCTGGCACACAATTTTTGATCATCAATCATTTTATTCCCCATTGGAGGGGTGCCCCCAAAATTAGGGGTGTGTCCCAGTTGGAGACCTACTGGATATATGAATTACAAACGCACAGGCCATCTGGTTTAAACGTCGAGTGGGATATTAATTCCTTCATCGACCAATCCTAATAATGACGGTCTCCATTGGACCATGGACTTACCTTCACCTTTTCTTGAAGGAGATTTGTACGGAGAAATTCAATTCCCCATGACCATTTCCTTTTTATTTTGTTTTAATATAATCGTAAATTTTTTATACATGTTATTCATTATTCTATTTGTCAATGTGTAAGATTGGGACTGCCCCTGGTTTGCCCATTGGACAGTTTACTGTTGCTGTAATTGGGAATTCTTTTCGTGAGAATTTAGGCTTCCCAGTCTGTCTCCCATAAGAGTTTTACAATTTATGTGAGTTATCTACCTCACACACAGTGCGATGATCAAGAGGTACAATTTTTCCTTTGTTTGATCATCTAATATTTAATTTTAATAAAAATTTTTTAGTATGTCTTATTATCATTATTAACGGCAGTCATTATTGCAATCATTCCTTTGGTTTGCATACATTCGTTTCCCCTTTTCTGGCCGCAATGGTAGATTTATTACATCTATGCGGACCGTTAAGGGTGAACTCCTAACTAACTTACTTCCATTCTGGGCTGCGTTCCACGCCTTGTGTAACATATGGCGTTGGAGCGCAGCGCAGTCAACGTAGCTAGGCAGGGACAACCCCTTTTCGGGGAAGCTTTGCCTGTCATTGATGACGCGACATGTCACTCCTGAAAGGTACTGATGTCCCCTTGCAGTGTGATGCTCAGTGAGGGTCATGTGACGTGATGTCACGTGGCGGTCACGTGGAGCTGGATGACGTTGCTACGTCAGGCTCCTGTGACGGTCATGTGACGCGGAGTCACGTGGCGGTCATGTGGAGCTGGATGACGCTGCTACGCGACGCTTGGGAGAAGGTAACGTCCACACGCCAGGTGATGCTCTGTGTGCGTTTGCACGCCGGGTGACGTGGTGTGGCGGGACAGACATACAAGGCCATTATTTGGCCTAATGACAGCATCCCAAGCGTCATGGCCCCACACTATGAGGGCTTTACATACACGTGGACTGTAGGGTTCAACCCTCACCATGCATAGGTAAGTGGTTACACAAGTTGACCATATTTATTATTACCTCCCCTTTTGGCCAATACAGATTCCTATATGCATTAATCACCTATGGAGGGGTTCCATAGAGAGGCTTGGAACGCACGCTCCGGCGCCATTTTGGATTTTGCAGCAAGTGCTGTTTCAGTGGGCAGATCAGGGGGAGGTCCTTGTTTTTTATAAATAGCATACAGGCAACAGTGGAGTTATGCCCCAGACGATGCAAGGTTTTGCGAAACGCGTCGGGAGACTCCATTGCTGCCATTGAGTGTCTTTGCAAAGCGCTATATTCATGGATTGGATGTAAGTGTATCTGCCTATATTCATTAAAATTCCTTTGCGGTATTACGCTATGTGCCTTCTCCCTTCTTTTTCCACATGAACTTTATGTGAGCCTAGTCAATACTCCTATTGGCTTGAATTTCCGGTGTTTTTTCCTGAGTTTGAACCTTGGACGCAAGGGTGCATTGTGCCGGCCTGGTTTCCATATGTATGGACATATACATATTCAGCCTGTCTGACCCCTTACACATACGTGCATTGGGTCCATTACATCTGGTAAGCCTCCCTTTCACGTTACAAGTCACTTTTTTACTTTGGAAGATTCACCTTTACAATTTGGGACTGATTCAAACTGGAACTGATTCGAATTTATGTTTCTCACATCCTTTGGAGTTTCATATACATTTGGACTTATATTTAATCATTTGTGATTTAGTTTAATTTCGAGCACTTGGGTGTTTTACATTGTGTGAGGGGGTTAGCTCGGCAGCGGGTGTGTGTGACCCCCGGGATGGGCTCCCCACACAAAAACAGGCCCAGCAAACGGAGGTTGTGGTTTTCAAAATCAAAAAGGTGCGGTTTATTTTCTATTTACAGTGACAAAACACAGCAAAGCAAAAGAAACATAAATAAAATAAATCCTGGTCAACTTGACCTCTGACTAAACATACAGGTTTCCTAACTAACAACTGGGATCAGCCTAGTGCTGTCCTAGTCCCTAAGTCCCTGGTTTTAAATGTCCAAGCAAATAGCCACACAGGCTTTGTCTCACCGCACAGGGGTTCACTCTCCCTAGACAGTCCACACAGGTCTGGGTCCAGGCATGAGCAAACACCTAATGAATCTGGGAGTTCTTATAGAGGCCTAAATGAGCTGACAAGCTTCAGCTGGTCTCATCAACTCCCTGTCTGCACGACGCCCCACACTCTCCCTAGAGGTATGAGTCATCCATGAGCCCACTAGCCTCAGCTGGGCTTATACAACTCTCCACCTAGTTGTATAAGTCGGCGTAAAGCCTGAATCTGGGCGAAATATATCTACCCCCCTGGATGCAACCAGGTGACTTTACCTTCCTGCTGTCACATACCCCCCCCCCTCTTGTTTTAACCTCGGGGTTGGAACACCAGCAATCAGGCATTCATGTACTCGAGACAAAGCATCCACATTCCCCATTTGAACGCCAGGGCGATGCTTTACTGTGAAGTTGAATTCCTGGAGGGCCAGGAACCACCTATTCACTCTTCTATTTGTTTCCTTGTTTTGAGCCATCCACTTTAACGGAGCGTGATCCGTAACCATGTCAAAGTGCCTACCTAGCAGGTAGTACCGAAGGGAATCTAGAGCCCACTTCACCGCTAAACACTCCTTTTCAACGGTGGCGTAATTTACCTCGTGGGACTTCAACTTCCTGCTGAGGTAAATGACTGGGTGCTCTTCCCCGTTCCAGACCTGGGACAATACTGCTCCTAACCCCACATCTGACGCATCACTTTGTACGACAAAGTCTTTAGAGAAGTCGGGTAAGTACAACACTGGCTGGCTACATAAGGCTTGTTTCAAGAATTGGAATGCTGCCTCAGCCTCGGGGGTCCATTTAATCATGACCGACCCTTTCCCCTTCGTCAGGTTGGTTAGGGGCACAGCCTTAGAAGCAAAGTGGGGAATGAATCGCCGATAATACCCAGCGATTCCCAGAAAGGCTCGTACCTGCTTCTTGCTGTTGGGACGTGGCCAACTCTGGATGGCCTCGACTTTGTTGAGTTGGGGTTTTATTACTCCCCTCCCAATGGTGTACCCAAGATATTTGGCCTCCTCCTGCCCAATGGTACACTTCTTGGGGTTAGCCGTAAACCCCGCTTCCCGAACAGAGTCCAGGACTGCTTGCACTTTTGGCAGATGTGAGGCCCAATCTGTGCTATGGACAATTACGTCATCCAGGTAAGCCGCAGCATACTTCCGATGGGGCCTCAGCATCTGGTCCATTTTCCGCTGGAATGTGGCCGGCGCATTCTGTAACCCGAACGGCATTCTTTTATATTGGAACGCCCCGTCTGGGGTTACAAATGCGGTTTTCTCTTTGGCCGACTTGGCCAGGGGGATTTGCCAATACCCTTTTGTGAGGTCAAGAGTCGTCATGTATCGGGCTGTTCCCAGCCGGTCGATCAACTCATCTATACGTGGCATGGGGTAGGTGTCAAATTTTGTAACTTTGTTCAACTGACGAAAATCGTTACAAAATCGCCAGCTCCCATCCGGTTTAGGCACCAACACAATGGGACTAGACCAATCACTTTGGGACTCCTCTATCACCCCTAAGTTCAGCATTTTCTGTACTTCCTCCCGTATTGCCTCCCGTCGGGCCTCTGGGATCCGATAGGGTTTTAACTTCACCCTTTCACCGGGTGGGGTAATGATGTCATGCTCTACCCCAGATGTTTGTCCCGGCAGCTCAGAGAATACCTCCTTGTTGCGAAGCACAAACTCCTTAACCTCCTGTTGTTGGGGTTGTGACAAGGTGGCTGCTATTCCAACCTCAGGAATCACGCAACCAGTTTGAGCTGGTGACCAAGTGTCTGCGACTAGGGACTCTCTATCCCTCCAGGCTTTCAACAGATTAACGTGATAGATCTGTTCGGGCTTTCGCCTTCCTGGTTGTCTGACCTTGTAATTCACTTCGCTCACTTTTTCCATTATCTCATAGGGGCCTTGCCATTTGGCAAGGAATTTACTTTCAACCGTAGGGACAAGTACCAGTATCCTATCCCCCGGGGAAAAGGTACGGGTCTTGGCTCCACGGTTGTACACTCTCTGCTGTGCTAACTGCGCTTGGGCCAAATGTTCCTTCACGATGGGCATTACCTGTGCAATTCGGTCTTGCATCAGGGCGACATGCTCAATCACACTCCTGTGGGGAGAACTCTCACTTTCCCAAGTTTCCTTGGCAATATCCAACAGCCCTCTTGGGTGTCTCCCATACAGTAACTCAAAGGGGGAGAATCCCGTAGAGGATTGGGGCACCTCCCTAATAGCAAACATCAGATAAGGAAGTAGACAGTCCCAATCCTTTCCATCTCTATCCACCACTTTCTTCAACATTTGTTTTAGGGTTTTGTTGAATCTTTCAACCAGCCCATCGGTTTGGGGGTGATACACAGATGTACGTAATTGCGTCACTTTGAACAATTTACACAGCTCCTTCATAACCCGGGACATAAAGGGTGTACCTTGGTCCGTAAGCAGTTCTTTACAAATACCCACCCGGCTAAACACAAGAGATAGCTCTTTGGCTATGGTTTTGGCCGAGGTATTTCGGAGAGGGATCGCTTCTGGATAACGGGTGGCATAGTCCATTATAACTAATATGTACTGGTGCCCCCTAGCGGACTTGATTATAGGCCCTACCAAATCCATGGCGATCCTCTCAAACGGGACCTCAATGATGGGTAGAGGGACCAGCGGGCTACGGAAATGTGGCATCGGGGCCGACCTCTGACACACAGGGCAGGAGGAACAATAATTTTCTATGTCCTTCATCACCCCCGGCCAATAGAATCTCTGTAATACCCTCTCTCGGGTTTTCTCTGTCCCCAGATGACCTCCAAGAATGTGCCCATGGGCCAACTCCAACACCAACTTCCTGTAAGGTTTGGGCACCACAAGCTGCTCAACGGTTTCTTCTGCCCTTTTTGCCACCCGATACAGTAGGTCCTTCTCTACGCTGAAGTATGGGTAAGTGCAGGTATTATCTGGGTTCACTAACTCGCCATCTATTTTCACTACGTTTTCCCGTGCCTTTATTAGGGCGGGGTCTTTCAACTGTTCTGTGGCAAAGTTTTCCCTGTGAACCTCAAGATCAGAAAACTCCACAGACGGTAGGTTTTCGTCTGAGGAGGTGGGCTCCTCTCCAGTTTCTTGAGTCTCCCCTGCCAATACTGATAAGGGAAATTCCGGAGAGTCCTCACCACTCTCAGGGGAGTTCTGGCTATCACATTCCTGGTACATAGGGGCACCAGTGGGGGGCTCAGGATCATCCCACAGTTCCCAGAACTTCGGAAAATCCCTTCCCACAATGGCGTCATGCGGTAACTGAGATACTAAGCCCACTGGATGAGAGAGGGTACCTTTGGAGGTCTCGAAACACACTGTAGTCACTGGATACTCTCGGGTGTCCCCATGCACACAAATAACAGCTACCTTGCTATTCCCAAAGACCTCTGTTTTAACTAACTCAGCCTTTATCAGGGTCACAAGGCTACCTGAATCCAGCAATACCACAACATTTCTACCATTAACACACATTTTGCATAAATGTTTCTCAGTTCCTCGAATGGCAGTGCATGCGACTGTCGCACACAGCGACTGACGTCTGCCCGTCAGAAAGTCACACTGCATGGGTTCCTCCACAACCGGGCAATTGGCTGCAATATGTCCCGCTTGCCGGCAGCGGTAGCAAACGATCCTTCTTGCCGCCTCTTGAGCCGCTGATTTCCCAGGCTGTTCTCGCCAAACTTGGGGTAGAGCTCCCACCCTCTCACTCTCTCCACCCTCACCCCTTGGAATCCTCTTATCCGCCCCTGGGGATGGTCTGGTCTTAGGGTGGAAAGTCCGAGTGTCTCTGGAAGAGGCCGTCAGGTTCTCTGTAGCCAAGTATTTCTCCACACGATCCACAAGACCATCGGCCGTCTCTGGGTCTCCATGGCTTACCCACTTTTGGATGGCAGTAGGAAGAGCTCTCAAAAACCGATCCATTACAACACGTTCCACAATCTTTGGTGCGGACAAAGTCTCTGGCTGTAGCCACTTTCTGCTCAGGTGAATGAGATCATACATTTGACACCTGGGGGGTTTTCCAAGCTGGAAAGTCCAGTTATGCACACGCTGAGCCCGGACAGCCTGGGTGACACCCAGCCTTGCCAAAATTTCAGCTTTTAGCATCACATAGTCTTTTGCTTGGTTAGGCTCTAGGTCATAGTAAGCTTTCTGCGATTCACCAGTTAACAGAGGAGCCACCAGTCCAGCCCACTGCTCCTCAGGCCACTTTTCTCTTTCAGCGGTCCTTTCAAATGTGGTCAAAAATACCTCTGGATCATCCTCTCCAGTCATTTTTGTCAATAAACGACTCACCCCAAAGGACGCGGTATTAGTGGGACGGCTTTCCTCACTGGTCTGTGGACGTTGCTGCAATACTGCTTCCATTTGTTGTAGTCTCTGCTCTTGCTTCTGTAACAGGTCTATGAAGCGGGCCTCAGATTGCTGCTGGGCTTGTTGCTGAGCTTCCAGACTCTGTTGGTGAGCTTGCTGCTGGGCTGCAAGGCTCTGTTGATGAGCTTGCTGCTGGGCTGCAAGGCTCCTTTGCAAACCTGCATTTGTCTGCTGTTGATTGGCATTTGCTAGAGCCAGCTGTTTCAGTATCTCCTCCATGCTGGCTTAAAAAAAACTGCCACTGGTTCTCCACCAACTGTGAGGGGGTTAGCTCGGCAGCGGGTGTGTGTGACCCCCGGGATGGGCTCCCCACACAAAAACAGGCCCAGCAAACGGAGGTTGTGGTTTTCAAAATCAAAAAGGTGCGGTTTATTTTCTATTTACAGTGACAAAACACAGCAAAGCAAAAGAAACATAAATAAAATAAATCCTGGTCAACTTGACCTCTGACTAAACATACAGGTTTCCTAACTAACAACTGGGATCAGCCTAGTGCTGTCCTAGTCCCTAAGTCCCTGGTTTTAAATGTCCAAGCAAATAGCCACACAGGCTCTGTCTCACCGCACAGGGGTTCACTCTCCCTAGACAGTCCACACAGGTCTGGGTCCAGGCATGAGCAAACACCTAATGAATCTGGGAGTTCTTATAGAGGCCTAAATGAGCTGACAAGCTTCAGCTGGTCTCATCAACTCCCTGTCTGCACGACGCCCCACACTCTCCCTAGAGGTATGAGTCATCCATGAGCCCACTAGCCTCAGCTGGGCTTATACAACTCTCCACCTAGTTGTATAAGTCGGCGTAAAGCCTGAATCTGGGCGAAATATATCTACCCCCCTGGATGCAACCAGGTGACTTTACCTTCCTGCTGTCACAATTGTTATACGCATAGCGCTGCATTTTTGTATATTGTTTGTTGTTGCCTTTTTCCACAGGTATTGTAGCTGCTTATATGTGTTAGCGGCGCGAATATTGTTTGTATTTTGTGTTCTATTTTGGATTTGTTATATTTGCTGCAGCTACATTCTCTGTTTCAAGTGCAACCAGTGATGGATGTATTTGATTACAGAGCCTCTCGCACTGTTAACACTGAAGGGGTGTTTTCCACCACCAACAGTGACACTGAAATAGGGGGTTTATTCACTAGATTGAAAAATGTAATGTCTTCAGAATTACACCTTCAATGGGACTTGGTTTTTTTGGAGCAATACATAGTTGATCGTATGGTCCCCAGAAGTCTCCGTTGGGAGGTCCAACACCAACAAGGGGATCCTGAGATTGATTCCTGGTTTAACTATTTTAATGACGCAGGGATTAAGTTCCTAGGCGTCCTGATCTGAAGGAAAAAAGTGAGACTGGTTGAGTTAGATAGAGAGATTAAAGATCTCAAAGAGAAACTTTTTTCACACAAATCATCTCTTGAGTATCTCTCTCTATCGACTAGTCTACAGAATCATCTTGAGAAAGAAGATAGAGATCAGAAGTTAAAAAAACATAAAAAATATTCAAGGGACGCTGGGGACTACAGGAACAATACTGTCTTTGGGTGGCAGAAGTTATTCTCTACATCATCTGGAGTAGAGATGGACTCTGCTCCTTCTGTAAGTAGTTCTACCCAGATCTCCACTAATGGCCCTTCATTGACTCAGTCGGTGATGGCACCCGGTGTTCCAGCCCCTTCGTTTAGTTCACAAGGGGGTTCGGTTCGTGCACCTCCATCTAGAAACCCCCATACCCCTACTCATTTAAGGGGAAGGGGGAAATCTAGAGGGACAAGAGGCACTAGGGGTTCTTCCCGAGGTCACTCGCGTCATCATAGTGGTTCACGCCATTATGGATATGAGGACTATTCATACAATGCCTCCCCAGCTCGACAGAGAGCTGCTCCATCGTCCCATTATGGTTATCCACCTCATTATGGCCCCCCCTCCATTTCTACCCACAATAGATTTGCTCCTCTAGGTGAGATACGTGATGATAGTTACCATACACGTGCCAGGTATCCTCCGGAACCCATGTACTATGATCCTGGTTATTCCCACCCACAGGGCCATGACACACGGGATTTTCACGGGGTTTCAGACACCCACAAAAGAGGTTTAGATCAAAGAGAGGGACTAGAGGGGGGAAGAGAGTTCAGGAAAGGAAAAAGAAGGAGAGTATAAAAGGCCAGGGCGTTTTCAACTTAAGCACTAAGGAATTTACCCCTGAAGAATTATCAGTTTTGGACAAAGGTCTCAAGTTTGCCCCTCCAAAGAAACTAGATAAGTTCAGTACCTTTATCGACATTCAAAAATATGTTCGAAAGGTTAATATTCAACGGTACCTCATTACCAACCCCATTATGAGTGAGGCTAGGGCAGCTGCATTTGGGACGGTACATTCCGGTTTATCTAACCCGTCATTGTTTAACCCCCCGTCCCTGTAGCACCCTCTGTAAGTATCTTCCGAGACTTAGTATTGAAGGACCTGTCAGAAATTCCAGAGAGACCAAGTTCTCGACAAACTGTGTCTAGTGTGGGCCTCAAGTCTCTGTGTTCTAACAAGGACTTGGTAATTTGCCCCGCTGACAAAGGCGGAGGCATAGTTGTTCTGGACAAATCAGATTATGAAAAAGAGATGTTCAGAATCCTACATGAGCCCAATACCTATTTACAGTTGCCCTCCAATCCTACTTCTAGGTTCAAAACTGAACTTCAGGGCTTGGTTGACAGCGGTTTTTTTAGAAATATTTTAAACAAAAAAGAAAAGGAGTTTTTGGTTCCGGTGGTCCCTAGGATACCGACCATTTATTATTTACCGAAGGTCCACAAAGATCCAGTGCATCCACCCGGTCGTCCAATTGTGAGTGGGATTAATTCCGTCACATCCAGAATTGGCCGCTACATTGACCATTATCTCCAACCTTTGGTCAGGCGTGTGCCATCATATCTGGCGGACACGGGGGCTACTATTAAGAAATTACAGGATGTGAATATTGATGGGGATTACATCCTGGTGACAGCCGATGTAGCCTCGCTTTATACATGTATCCCACATAACAAGGGGTTAGAAGCTGTACAATATTTTTTGGAAAAGGAAGAAACTCTAGCTCCCTTTCAAAGGGCGTTCATTATGGAATTGTTGGAGTTCGCCACGAGAAGTAGCTATTTCTGGTTTAATGACAATTTCTACCTCCAGTTGAGAGGTGTGCCATGGGGGCTAAATATGCCCCCAGTTTGGCCAATTTATTCATGGCTAAATGGGAGGAGGATGTCGTCTATACCTATGACACCCAGCACTTGGTGCTTTGGGCTAGGTACATTGACGACATCCTCCTCCTATGGAGTGGCAGTGTCACGTCGCTTAATATCTTCATGGACCATCTAAATGCTAATGATAGGGGGATTTCCCTTACATACACTGCCAGCCACGAAATGATTCAGTTTCTTGATCTAGAAATTAGTATCCATGACCGTCAGTTTTGTTTTCAAACACACTTCAAGAAAACTGATCGTAATGGGTACATTCCACAAGATAGCTGCCACCATCAATCGTGGCTCAAATCTGTCCCGCGGAGTCAGTTCCTCAGACTGAGAAGGAACTGCAGCGATGTGAACATCTTCCTTACTCAGGCTGAGATCCTTAAAAAACGTTTTATTGACAAAGGTTATGATCCTGCCAGTATAGATAAGGATCTTGGACAGGTACTAGAGACTGATAGGCGCTCTCTGTTGGAGGTCAAACAGAAAGGCGAACCCAATAATGCTTTCAAATGGGCGATGCTTACTTCCTTTTCCTTACAGCATAAACAAGTAAAGGCTATTATAGCAAAGCACTGGGATATCTTGAAAAACGACAACATCCTCGGTTCTGTTTTACCGGATCAGGCCAAAGTGATTTTTAGAGGGGCACCTACCCTTCGGGGTAGAATAGCACCTAATATCATCAACCCCCCAGTACGTCCCTCCTTTTTTCACCAATTGGTGGGCTACCATCCCTGCAAGAGGTGTAGTGTGTGTAGGTATAATACATCTGGTAGGGGCAAAACCTTAGAGTTTAGGTCAACTAGTACAGGAAAATTGTATCCGATCAAACAATTTTGTACATGCTCCACCACACACATTGTATACCTTATCACCTGCCCTTGCGGGAAACAATATGTAGGCCGTACCATCAGGCCTTTTTCGGTTAGAGTGGGGGAACATGTTTCACTCATCCTAGGGGGTGATGTTAACCATACGGTGCCCAGACACTATAGATTATATCACAGTAGGAATCCAGCTGGCACACAATTTTTGATCATCGATCATTTTATTCCCCATTGGAGGGGTGCCCCCAAAATTAGGGGTGTGTCCCAGTTGGAGACCTACTGGATATATGAATTACAAACGCACAGGCCATCTGGTTTAAACGTCGAGTGGGATATTAATTCCTTCATCGACCAATCCTAATAATGACGGTCTCCATTGGACCATGGACTTACCTTCACCTTTTCTTGAAGGAGATTTGTACGGAGAAATTCAATTCCCCATGACCATTTCCTTTTTATTTTGTTTTAATATAATCGTAAATTTTTTATACATGTTATTCATTATTCTATTTGTCAATGTGTAAGATTGGGACTGCCCCTGGTTTGCCCATTGGACAGTTTACTGTTGCTGTAATTGGGAATTCTTTTCGTGAGAATTTAGGCTTCCCAGTCTGTCTCCCATAAGAGTTTTACAATTTATGTGAGTTATCTACCTCACACACAGTGCGATGATCAAGAGGTACAATTTTTCCTTTGTTTGATCATCTAATATTTAATTTTAATAACATTTTTTTAGTATGTCTTATTATCATTATTAACGGCAGTCATTATTGCAATCATTCCTTTGGTTTGCATACATTCGTTTCCCCTTTTCTGGCCGCAATGGTAGATTTATTACATCTATGCGGACCGTTAAGGGTGAACTCCTAACTAACTTACTTCCATTCTGGGCTGCGTTCCACGCCTTGTGTAACATATGGCGTTGGAGCGCAGCGCAGTCAACGTAGCTAGGCAGGGACAACCCCTTTTCGGGGAAGCGTTGCCTGTCATTGATGACGCGACATGTCACTCCTGATAGGTACTGATGTCCCCTTGCAGTGTGATGCTCAGTGAGGGTCATGTGACGTGATGTCACGTGGCGGTCACGTGGAGCTGGATGACGTTGCTACGTCAGGCTCCTGTGACGGTCATGTGACGCGGAGTCACGTGGCGGTCATGTGGAGCTGGATGACGCTGCTACGCGACGCTTGGGAGAAGGTAACGTCCGCACGCCAGGTGATGCTCTGTGTGCGTTTGCACGCCGGGTGACGTGGTGTGGCGGGACAGACATACAAGGCCATTATTTGGCCTAATGACAGCATCCCAAGCGTCATGGCCCCACACTATGAGGGCTTTACATACACGTGGACTGTAGGGTTCAACCCTCACCATGCATAGGTAAGTGGTTACACAAGTTGACCATATTTATTATTACCTCCCCTTTTGGCCAATACAGATTCCTATATGCATTAATCACCTATGGAGGGGTTTCATAGAGAGGCTTGGAACGCACGCTCCGGCGCCATTTTGGATTTTGCAGGAAGTGCTGTTTCAGTGGGCAGATCAGGGGGAGGTCCTTGTTTTTTATAAATAGCATACAGGCAACAGTGGAGTTATGCCCCAGACGATGCAAGGTTTTGCGAAACGCGTCGGGAGACTCCATTGCTGCCATTGAGTGTCTTTGCAAAGCGCTATATTCATGGATTGGATGTAAGTGTATCTGCCTATATTCATTAAAATTCCTTTGTGGTATTACGCTATGTGCCTTCTCCCTTCTTTTTCCACATGAACTTTATGTGAGCCTAGTCAATACTCCTATTGGCTTGAATTTCCGGTGTTTTTTGTTTGAACCTTGGACGCAAGGGTGCATTGTGCCGGCCTGGTTTCCATATGTATGGACATATACATATTCAGCCTGTCTGACCCCTTACACATACGTGCATTGGGTCCATTACATCTGGTAAGCCTCCCTTTCACGTGGTGGTGGTTACGTTACAAGTCACTTTTTTACTTTGGAAGATTCACCTTTACAATTTGGGACTGATTCAAACTGGAACTGATTCGAATTTATGTTTCTCACATCCTTTGGAGTTTCATATACATTTGGACTTATATTTAATCATTTGTGATTTAGTTTAATTTCGAGCACTTGGGTGTTTTACATTGTTATACGCATAGCGCTGCATTTTTGTATATTGTTTGTTGTTGCCTTTTTCCACAGGTATTGTAGCTGCTTATATGTGTTAGCGGCGCGAATATTGTTTGTATTTTGTGTAAAAATCCAAATAGGTCTATATTGATGGATTTGCGTTAAAGTTATGGCGCCTACAAACTATGGTGTATAGATGCCGGAATTTTAATTCTTTTTATACTACTAATGGTAGCGATCAGCGACTTTGAATGGGACTACAATAGTGCGGCAGGCATAACTGACGCTGGGGGGGGGGACTGATTAACTGCCACTGACATCACCAGTGAAATTAATACAGTGATCAGTGATAATACTATACACTGTCACTGTACTAATGACACTGGCTAGGAAGGAGTTACCATCTAGGGACAAAAAAAGGGTTAAATGTGTGCCTAACTATGTGTAATGTGTGTAAAGTGTGCTGCTTTTACCGACAGATCTCTCAGTTTCTCATCCCAGCTTCACTGGGATGAGAAACTGCCAGATCTCTCCCTCTGTACAGAGGGAGCTCTGTGTTGTTTAGCAACACAGGGCACTGGGTTATGATTGTACACAGCCAATCAGCAGGTCCTAACCATGAATCATTAGACGGGACTTGCTGACAGGCTCCCGTTGGGTGCGCCAAAGTAGGCAGCGATGTACCAGTACGTCGATTTGCCTACAGCGGCCACTCGTCAAAATTACATTGCGGGCGGGTGCCAAGTGGTTAATAAAGGTTGTTTGGGTGACTTTTCATCTATGTACTATATACCCCTTACTCATTGACATTGGTAAGGGGGTGGTATCTGGAGTACCCTTAATAGTAAAGGTGGATTTCATATTCTGATAAGTCCCCCACCCGCAGATCCCACAACCAAGGGGAAGAGGCTCTTCTCCTCGTCAACATGGAGACAAGATGCTTTGCCAGGTGAGGGCCCCCCAGGTTGAGGGCATGTGGCCTGGCATGGTTCAAGAGGGAATTGGAGCATACTCATCTTCCCCCTTTCCTCGTTCCCGAAAAATGGGCCTGGTATGAATATCATGGAGAACCTCACCCATTCTTTTTTTTTTTAGCAAGAGGTACTCCCATAAAATTCATACCAGACTCAACGGGTCTGGTATTCAATCTGGGGAAACTCAATGCAATTTCTTTTTCATTCTTGCTTCAGGATGTGCTACTGTAAAAGTTAAATTTACAAAGAAAAAAAGACCACTCCAGGGGCCCCCAAAATACATAGCAGACCCTAGCAAGGTCGCCAATAAAATATAATTTGCCAGCAATTTTAAACACCTTTCTGTACATCACAGTGATGTTCCCCTTCACAGGCAGGATTAGGGAACTCCCATATTATTTCAAGGAATTGGGCATTTTTAATGTTTCACTGTAAGCATTTAAAAAATTGCTTCTTCTGGTCAAAAAAAATTGCATTGCATGTTCTCACCCCCAGTGATAAGGGAGTTTAAAAGGCAAAAGTTTTTTTTTTACTTAATACATTCTATGCATTAAGAAAAAATACCTTTTGTGTGTAGCAGGCCCCCCAGCACCCCCCAATACTTACCCTGAGCCCCATCTCTGTCCAGCGATGTCCACGATTCCCTTGGCCGTCCGGTACTCTCCTCTTAATTGGCTGAGGCACAGCCGTGGCACCATTGGCTCTTGTGGCTGTCAATCAAAGTCAGTTATGGATACACGGAGCTCTGACTCGGCTTGTGTGCCCCCATAGCAAGCTGCTGGTCTATGGGGGCATTAGTCAGGAGCGAGGGGCCAGGAGCACCGAAGAGGGACCCGAGAAGAGGGGAATCCGGGCTGCACAGTGCAAAACCAACTGCAACAGAAGAGGTACCATATATACTCGAGTATAAGCCGACCCGAATATAAGCCGAGGCACCTAATTTTACCACAAAAAAATGGGAAAACGTATTGACTCGAGTATTAGCCTAGGGTGTCCATCTGCATGCCTCACTGTGCCTCACTGTGTCCATGTGCATGCCTCACTGTGTCCATGCCTCACTGTGCCCATGCCTCACTGTGCCCATGACTAGACTTACGTTTAACATGGGAGTCTATGGAAGGGGTGCCTGGTTTTGAAAAATCGGTGCTCCCCGGCCGTAGGTCCCCCAAACAACAAACTTTGCACACTTGTAGAGGAGAACTGGGGCTACATCTGTGCCAGTACTGGGTCCCCAAAATTACCGGAGAAATTACCGTTGTAATGTGTGCCAAGTTTGGGGTCCAGGGGACCTACGGCCGGCCAGTTCCTGGTCCCCAAAGTCCGGGAGATCAGGCACAAAAAGGCAAAAAGGTGACTCGAGTATAAGCTGAGGGGGGCATTTTCAGCACAAAAAAATGTGCTGGAAAACTTGGCTTATACTCGAGTATATATGGTAAGTACAGTAGGTGCCGCCGATTTTGTGTCAATCTCGCCTCTGCTAGCGGCAAAATTGACCGCCCGCGATCCCCGTCGCGGGAGCCAGCGCCGAGCTATGCCGCTCCTCCCACTCGCCGCCCCCAATGGTTTCCTATGGATGTGCGGCATCTCGTGGGGGCAGCGAGCGCGAGAAGCACAGCCTCCAGCGGCGATATCCAGCGCGATCCCATCGCTCTGGATATACAAAATGGGAGGCACCTACTGTGTAACATCTTTGTTATTTTTATTTTTTTAATGGATCGAGACACTTTAATTCGAGACTTTACAATCACTTTAATTTTTGATACCCCCTCGCCTATTAGCCCAGAAAATGGGCATTTGTAATTTGACAGATTCGTCTCCCATTGATTTTAGTAGGGTTTTGGTTTGGCACCCGAGAGACTAAAGCCTCATACACACGATCGGATTATGCAATGGGAATTGTGTGATGACAGGCTGTTGTCGGAAAATCCGACCGCTTATACGCTCCATCGGACAATTGTTGTCGGATTTTCCGCCAACAAATGTGGGATAGCATGTTTTAAAATTGTCTGCCAACAAATGTGTGTTGTCGGATTATGCGATTGTGTGTACACAAGTCCATCGGACAAAACTCCAAAGTACAAACACGCATACTCAGAAGCAATGCTCACCATAACACAACATTAGAAGAAGTTTCCCAAAGGGTGGCGCTAAAGAGCTGAAAAACCACGTTGTTTCGTGTTTGTAGGCCGACAATTCTTTGCCGTTTGTATGCAATACAAGTTCACGGGCAACGCCCATTGGACAAAAGTCCTACTCTTTGTTCGCAGAAAATCTGATCGTGTGTATGAGGCTTTAGAAGTACATCGAACCCTGCTCAAACCAAACCCAGAGCAGCTCAGCTTATCCATGATGGCCACCGAAAAAGTGAGCGGACAGCACTAGACTTTTTTATTCTAAAGATCACATAAACCATTTACCGTACTTTGTTTCTTGCATATTTTTTATCAATTAAAAAAAAAAATCATACAAGCTGTAATTTTTATTTACAAATTCTCATACATGAATGCATTTGACAAGATACAACATAGGTTGCATGCGTGGGCATATATAATATATAGTAACATTTTAAAAGAAAACATAATTTCATATATAATTACTGCACAAGCTTTTTATTATTTTCTAGAACTGACAAACATTAAAATTGTACTCCCTTGTAACCATGGTAACACTACAGTTAGGGAACAGAACTTCTCGGACTTCAAATTCCCATGAGAAACAACAGTCCCTCCAGGTAAATATACATTGCAAGGATTTTTGAAACTATATTGCAGTTCCATACATTTGTCCATTTTGAAGATATGAATGCCAACTTTTTGTAGGCTCCATGTACTTTCTCAAATTGACTGCTAAGTTGGTGGATCCGCCTTCATTGTCAACACCCGAGCAGTCTCCATGTTATAGAAAAAAGAACAGTTCCAGCAGCACTATATAGTCTGACTGCTTGGGGGACTTAATTGGATAGCATTGACCTATAAGGGCACAGCGGCTCAGGATAAGAGTTGATCCCCATCCATTGGAGTTACAGTGGTCCTTAAGTATGAATGCAGGGGCGCCTGACGATATAAACTCACCAGCTACTTTGTTAGGTACACCTGTTAAATTACTAATCAGCCAATCACATGGCAGCAACTCAATGCATTTAGGCATCTAGCCGTGATGAAAACGACTTGCTGATAGTCCAAACCAAGAATCAGAATGGAGAAGAAAGGGGATTAAGTGACATTGAACGTGGCATGGTTGTTGGTGCCAGATGGGCTAGTCTGAGTATTTCATCTACTGGGATTTTAATGCACAACCATCTCTAGGGTTTAAAGAGAAACGTCAGAAAAAGAGAAAATATCCAGTGAGCAGACCAAGGTATGCAGAATACCATCTCCGAACGCACGACACATCAAATCTTGAAACAGATGGGCTACAGCAGCAGAAGACCACACCGGGTGCCACTCCTGTCAGCTAAGAACAGGAAACTGAAGCTACAATTCACACAAGCTCACCAAAATTGGACAATAGAAGATTGGAAAAATGTTGCCTGGTCTGATGAGTCTCAATTTCAGCTGGGACATTCAGATGGTAGGGTCAGAATTTGGTGTAAACAAACATGAAAGCATGGATCCATCCTGCCTTGTATCAACGGCTCAGGCTGGTGGTGGGGGTGTAATGGTGTTGGGAATATTTTCTTGGCACACTTTGGGCCCCTTAGTACCAATTGAGCATTGTTTAAACACCACGGCCTACCTGAGAATTGTTGCTGACCATGTCCATCCCTTTAAGACTACAACATACTCATATACTGACGATAAGGTTAGGTTGTAAGGTTAAGGATTCTTGAAAGTTGGCATGTTGGTCCTTAATCTTACAACCTTAAAGGAACACTACAGGTTCCCGTTTTTTTTTTTAAAATAACAAACAGTCTATACTTACCTCCACTGTGCAGCTCGTTTTGCACACAGTGGCCCCGATCCTCCGCTTCTGGGGTCCCTCGGCGGCTGTCTTGGCTCCTCCCCGCAAGGACTCCACACCACACCACGAGCTCGCATGGTGTGGAGTTATTGCGGGCGCGCTCCCATGATACAGCGGCGGCCATTGGATGTGATTGACAGCAGCGCCAGCCAATCCAGTGTAGCCAATCGGCGGCCAGGCTGAAAACCGAAGAGGATGACGGGGATGAGCGCGGGACTTTCGAGGGGCCAGGTATTGGGGGGGGGGCCGGTATTGTCGAATGTTTTTTCACCTTAATGCATAGGATGCATTAAGGTGAAAAAACATGTAACTTTAATACTCCTTTAACCTTACCGTGTACCCATCTTTTGATGGCTCCTTCCAGCAGGATAATGCACCATGTCACAAAGCTCCAATCATCTCACCACTGGACAATGAAGTCACTGTACTCCAATGGCCTCCACACTCACCAGATCTCAATCCAATAGAGCACCTTTCGGATGTGGAGGAACTAATATAGTATAAGACCGTTTATTGCACACAAACTTTTAAAACATACACAAGCTGCTTACATGTTATAGTACCTACCCTGGCACTGGATTGTCTGCGTAGGGTTTTAATAGGGATATCTCCACTCCACTCTCAGCCCTGGAACGATAGTAGGAACCTGAGGCAGGGACCCAGAAGTGACGTGACCAGAGATTACGCCTCAATGTACATTTCGTCATGTGACGTCATCAGGAATTGTATGTTTTAAAAGTTTGTGTGCAATAAACGGTATTATACTACATTAATTCCTCTCTCTGATTTATGGTGACAGGGTCAAGTGGAGGAGTGTTGCTTAAGGTCCATGACAGGAGTCTTACTATTCAGACGATTCTTGACCTTCTTTCTGGTTAAAGAGGTCATGGCTATTTGGTGAGTGGCATTCCAATCGAGCACTATCGGGTGAAGAAGCACGTGTTGGTGATGGTTAAAGCAATATCTCACACTGAAGAATTAAGAAGTTTTCTTTTCAGAAGAGCACATATGGACTTTATTTTTCACTATTTGTCATTATTGTTGGTTTACAGCACGTTTTATTCATATTAAGCTTAGTAATAGTTTTCTAACTAAAATAATATATCACTTGGTCACTAAGCACTATCTAATTGAATTTAGTGCCCCCTCACTTTATCATTTGTTTTTAATTTACGACACCCCTATACTTTGGGAGCAGCTTTTTGTATTTCATATTATTCATTTCATATATTTTGCTTTATTAAGGATTAATTAAGGATTATTTTGAGGAAAGGTTTATTTTATTTAAAAGTGTTTTTTATTAAAAAAACAATATGAAAGTTGAAGCACTTCACCATTGCTAAGAGGTTCAGATACAACTTTATAATAAAAGTAAGGGGGGCAATTCAAAGAGTATCCAATGCATTTTGGGGTCCAAAGATGCCTTCTTCATCAGGGTTTGATTAAAAACAATGTGAATTGACTAGAAATGAGTTGGGCCTTTAACCACTTCAGCCCCGGAAGAATTGGCTGCTGATTTTTTTGTGATTCGGCACAGCGTTGCTTTAACTGACAATTGCGCCGTCGTGCGACGTTGTACCCAAACAAAATCGATGTCCTTTTTTTCCCACAAATAGAGCTTTCTTTTGGTGGTATTTGATCACCTCTGTGGTTTTAATTTTTTGCGCTATAAACAAAAAAAGAGCGACAATTTTGAAAAAAAAAGCATTCTTTTTTTACTTTTTGCTATAATAAATATCCCCCAAAAATATCTAAAAAAATTTTTTTCCTAAGTTTAGGCCGATATGTATTCTTCTACATATTTTTGGTAACATTTTTTGCAATAAGCGTATATTTATTGGTTTGCGCAAAAGCTATAGCGTCTACGAAATAGGGGATAGTTTTAGGGCATTTTTATTATAATTTTTTTTTGTACTAGTAATAACGGCGATCAGTGATTTTTATTGTGACTGCGACATTATGGCGGACACATCGGACACTTTTGACGCTATTTTGGGACCATTGTCATTTATACAGCAACCAGTGCTATAAAAATGCACTGATTACTGTGTAAATGACACTGGCAGTGAAGGGGTTAACCAGTAGGGGGCAAGGAAGGGGTTAAGTGTGTCCTAGGGAGTGATTCTAACTGTGTGGGGGCTGGGCTACTAGTGACACAACACTGATCACTGCTCCCAATTACAGGGAGCAGAAGATCAGTGTCCTGTCACTAGGCAGAACAGGGAGATGCCTTGTTTACAAAGGCATCCCCCTCGTTCTGCCGTTCCGTGACACGATTGCAGGACACCGGCGGACATCGAGTCTGCAGGTCCCCCGGGCATGGTCATAAGGACCGCGGCGGGGCACACTCCCGCTAGGTGGCAGATTCAAAGCAGTGTACCTGTATGTTGCTTTGCCTGCCTGTGCCATTCTGCCGATGTATATCTAGGTGAGGCAAGCGGTTAATGTTAGATATTCCAGTGTGATTACACGCTGATTTGACAGCCTGGGACGTAGGGGGTGTTTTTGGACCCCTAAAATGCATTGGCTACTTTTTGGATAATCCCCCTGAATTTTATTGTAATAAAATTGCAATCTAAGCCTCTTAGCCCTTCAGTTTCTATTTTTGTAATATTACAGTACAAGCCAAGGAAACCGTGTAGATCCTCTGGGATGTAGAAGCCGTCTGCCAGGTTTTTTTAAATCAATACCTTACGATAACAATACCAGTAAAAAAATCTTATGAGTCCAGAGGATTTATTTTAGGCATTGGGGGGCTGTAAGGTAAGCAGACCATGCATGAAAATTAAAAACTAACATAATGACTTCTGTAGCAGCTCAATATTTTTATTATATACTATATATATTTTATCAAAAGGTGAATTTTTCTTTAACAACTTGACCTCTGAAAAATGTACCCCCCTTCGTGGTTCATTTTTTTGCGATACGGCACTGCATTACTTTAACTGACAATTGCGCGGTCATGTGATGCTGTACACAAAAAAATTATGTTATTTTGTTTACACAAATGGCGGTATTTGATCACCACTGCGTTTTTTTTTTTGATTTTTTGCGCTTTAAAAAAAAACAAACAACAGTTTTGAAAAAAAAAAAAAACAATATTTTTTACTTTCGGCTATAAAATATATCCAATAAAAAAATGTAACACATCAAACTTCTTTCATTAATTTAGGCTAATATGTACTCCACTACATATTTTGGGTAAAAAAATTGCAATAAGTTTATATTGATTGGTTTATGTGAAAGTTCTAGCATCTACAAACTATGGGATATACTGTATTTATGGAAAAAAATAAAAATAAATATATACTAGTAATGGCGGCGATCAGCGACTTGCGATATTGCAGCGGACAAATCGCACACTAACTGACGCTTTTGACACTTTGTGGGAACCAGTGACACTAAAACAGTGATCAGTGCTAAAAATATGGACTGTTGCTGTACTAATGACACTGGATGGGAAGGGAGTTAAACATCTAGGGCAATCAAAGGGTTAACGGTGTGCCTAGCCAGTGTTTCTGTGTACTGTATGTGGTGCTTTTACTAGGGGAAGAGATGCATTCTAGTCTCTGCTTTGCAGGAACACCAAATCCATTCCCTCCCCCCTGTCAGAACTGAGATCTGCCAGTGTTTACATACATAGGCAGAACCCAGTTCTGTGTGGTTTACAGACGATCGTCAGGTGCCGGAGGACAGAGTGCCAGGCAACCACAGGTCGGCTTCTGCTGTGAATAATCACAGCAAAAGCTGACCGTCGGTGGCATGTGCGCCCCCTGCAGGCAGAAGTGCAGAATCACGTATATATACATGATCCTGAGCAGAGCTTCCGCCCTGTAGCAGTAAAACTGCTATGGGGCGTTCAGCAAGTGGTTAAGGACAACAACTTTGAACAGATTTTAGGGTTTATCTACTATATTATTATCTAAGAATAACTCTGGAAACCCACTGATATCAAGACATTTCCTAACAAGTCTTCAAAAGTCTTTCAGACTTTCCTTGTGCGAGATTCATTGTTGGTTGTTGTCACACCTGTCCTTTCTTTGCTCCATCTCAGAGAGAAGATGCTTCTGCAGAGACATTCCTAATGCTTATCAGGCAGCGTACAGCAGTGACAATACATGTGGCATATTCATTATAGCCACTCTTCAGAGTCAAGATCAATTGGGAAGTAGAAGGCCCATAGCAAGACAGAAGAGATCGTGGCCACCTGCTGTTACAGTTGCTGAGACTGGCATACTGATGATAAGACTCCAGCTAAAGTAACGAGGGGATTATTTATTTATACAAAGTTGTAAGTGGCCGACTCTTCATTACTGCAATCTATCAAATTTCAGCTTTGTAATTATTTTAACGAGTTATATTAACCAGAATGTATTGGAATCATATCTTTGCTTGGGGGAGAGATGACTCATTATAATAGCACGGTGGAATAGGCAAAGTGTTAGGCATGCTTGCCTTGCAGTGCTGAAGTCTCGGGTTTAGTGTCTACAGAGCTGAATAACTAGTCCCAGAGAAAGCAAAGTTTGGTGAAGAGATTTTATGGCTGGGGGAGAGGAAATTAACCTGGGGAAGTATTAAAGTGGTTCTAAAGGCTCAAGGTTTTGTACCTTCATGCAGCTGCCCCCCACCCCCCCCCCCCTTAATACTTACCTGAGCCTTATCTTGATCCAGCGATGTGCATGAGAGCCTCGGCTGTCCGGGAACTCTCCCTTCTCATTGGCTGAGACAGCAGCGGGAATCATTGCTGTCAATCACAGCCAGTGAGCCAATGAGGAGAGAGAGGGGGTGGAGCCCAAGCCTTGGCTCTGTGTGTGAATGGACATGAATGGAACAAGCCTGCTTGCGTTCCCTCATTGTAAGCTGCTTGCTCTGGGGGCACAGGGCAGGAGGGGAGGGAAGACCTGGGACTGGGGCTGCTCTGTGCAAAAGCACTGCACAGAGCAGGTAAGTATGACATGTTTGTTGTTTAAAAAAAAAAAAAGCCTTTAATAGCACTTTAATATAGGGAGTAGCTGCAGGAGGCTCGTCTGAGGCCTTAACATAGCGATAACCATTGCAGAGGTTACTGTTAAGTTAAGCTGAGAAGTTCTTCAATCCATCTATCCATCCATTAGACATGTGCGGTTCGCTCCGTCTTGAATTTTAATTCGGACACATTTTTCATTATTCAGAAATTCAGATGTATCCGAAATTCCAAATTACAAAAGCAATGAATTTAAACAAATCTGAAATAATGAAACAAAATTGCGGACGAAATTTGAATTTTAATAGTTTTCAAATCTAAAAGTTTTGGAATTCCAATCTAATTTTGAGGAGAGGAAAATAGAATAGAAAATAAAGGGGGGTGAAGGGGCGGACGTTGGCCGTGGAACGATATGGCCGCATGAGCCAGGAGCTCCGACGGGGATCAGCAACAGTACAGTGGTGCCTCTCACCAGGAACACCCGGACCAGATTGCAGAAATCCAGGCACTCACCGGGATGTCTGTGAGCTCTACCGCCTGCCGATTCACTGGACACACACAATGGCAGCAGCTACTTCCATGGGCACAGCAGCATGGCGGCTTCACCAGAGAGAGAGGGGAGCAAGATGGAGACCGCCCCCTCCTCACAGCAACAGCCTTGGCGCACCTCGGGCACACAGAACTTTGCTGCCCCAACACAAGCTCTGCTTATGGAGGTTAAAACCTCACAGAAAAGGCCAGCAAACTCCCCTGCTGCCTCCCTATTATCCAAGGGTCCAGTGAGTAAAAAACAGCTAGCTGATGATGAGGACATATATGGACACTTATCCCAAATGGCTCAACAATCCGTTGCCTCATTCCCTGCTACAGATCATCCTGCCTCAGAATCCACAATCAAAGAGATGCTTCTATCTTTTAAAAGTGACCTTAAAGCAGAGCTAGGTATACATCTTGCTAACTTATAGTCCCATATTGAGCTCATGGAGGAAAGAGTTGACACAGTTGAGAGGAAACTGGGAGAGCATGCAGAGGTCTATAACAGCTTGGCAGATGGGTTCCAAGATCACAACACTGACATCTTTTGGCTCAAATCCAAAGTTGTGGACCTTGAAGATAGGTCCCAACGTAACAACCTGAAGTTCAGGGAATCACAGAATCTGTCACAATCCCAGAGTTAATCCTATATCTACAACATCTTCTTAAAGTTTCTATAAGATATGGAAAATCCTAAGGACTTTATTATTGATAGGGCCGACATGCTACCGAAATCCGCTACGCTTCCCGACTCTGTCCCCAGAGATGTAATTGCAAGGATCCATTTTTTTCACATTAAAGACAGAGCCCTTACAGCTACTAAGAAGATGGGGAAACTTCCAGACCCTTTCTCAAAATTCCGGATTTTCACTAAGCTCTCAGTAATTACCATGCAAAGCCGTATGCAGTTCTCGCATTTCACTACTCAGTTACGAGAACGCAAAATCACCAATCAGTGGGGATTCCCTACCAAGTTAACCGTAACACACCAAGGCCACACTTATGTTCTAAAAGCACCAGAAGATGCCAAAAAGTTGCCATCCCAGTGAGGAATCTCACCCAGATTTACTAAACCCCCCCAGCGCATCTCAGGAGGCTGGTCTGGGGTAGGAACCGCTTAATACTGAAACGCTACTGACTGACAGTGTCAATGCCCCTCCACATCAGCTGTCTCCTATGGGCGTGCACATTTTCTACTTTAGATACCTTAACGCTGGGCTTCCTAACATACCCTACTAAGGATGAGCCGAACACCCCCCAGTTCAAGAAAAGGCAGGTGATCCATTGAGACCCATAAATGCCATACCCATGCCTCCATCCCTGGTACATTGAAAATGAAAAGAGAAAATGGGCTGTGGGACTTTAAATGAGGCATGGATGGGCGTAGGAAAAAGTCTAGGATATCAAGAATGAGTAGACATCACTGTCCCGTTGGGGAATAGTCTGTAGCCATATATACATGCTGCATAGTCAGTCTAAAGAATGGAGATCAAGGCATGGATATAAATATAAAAATGTATTGTATCATGGTAAAAGTACACATGGATCATGCAAACAAAGGCATAGTATAAATAGGGGTTAACACAAAAACATGATCAAAATTCACTGTTGAGACATGGCTGAAGCAAGTAATGACAGTTAAATGGACATACAGAAACAGTGAAAATGATTATCCGGTTAAAAAGTCAAGAATACACTTAATAGATTCATAGTTGGGCAAGCTTTACTTGACATGCCAGAGCATGGACTAATGGATGGGCATGGGGAAAAGGGTCTAAGATATCAAAAATTGGTAAACATCACTGTCCCGTTGGGGAGTGGTCTGTAGCCAGGTATACATGCTGCATAGTCAGTCTAAAGAATGGAGATCTGTATCATGGTAAAAGTACACATAGATCATGCAAACAAAGGCATAATGTAAATAGAAGTTATCACATAGACATAATCGCAATTCATTGTTGAGACATGGCTGGAGCAAGTAGTGACAGTTAAATGGACATACAGAAACAGTGAAATTAATTATCCAATTGAAATGTCAAGAATACACTTTGTAGATTCGTAGTTGGGCAGGCTTTACTTGGCATCCCTGAGCATGGACTCGACGCGTTTCTTGGCGTTTAAAGCCAGTCATCAGGAGTGGGGTGCATGTCATTTGACTACAAGGGGAGATGGATAGACAGATCAAATAAAGTCTTGAAAAAATTATGTCATATTTGAAACAGAATAAGGTAGTCTGATACGTTACCAATGGCAAAACCCGGAATGGGGTTGTCCCAAGCATTTGAAATATGGCGTAGAATGGTGGTCCTGGATACAGTGTCTCACCCGGGGCTGAGGCGGGGAAGGCCCCCCAATAAACACTTCAACGGCCACTCGATCAAGAGGAGAGTCAAAGAGAAGATGGCATGGGACATCCATCAAGGAGAAACCCGGACAGCCACGGCACAGCACCAAACTGACGGAGAGGCACAGACAGGGTGCAAGGGCAGAATGCTAGTGAAGGGATGGAGAAATGAAAATGAGCAATGAGTGAAAAAGAAGGTTGAATGGTTTGAGAACCAAAATTAGAATGTGATTGGGGGAAGGGAGGGGAAGGAAAAACAAAAAACAAAAAACAAAAAGGGAACAAAGGAAGAGGGGAGTGAATATGTAAATGATGTGCTGGTGGATGCCTAATGGGAATAATGTGTAATGGGTGCTGGGAGAAATTGAACAAAAAAGGGGGTTAATGATATAACATGACTGAAAGGGTTAACAGCCAAAGTTGGCAAATCAACTGAGTGTTGGTGTAAATAAATCTGGTTTGAAAAAAAGCCAAACCAGATCCCCAAAAATGCTAAATAGCGATGAAATTAAATGTGTGTTTGAAGCAGTGTGAGCAGAGTGCAAGGCAAAATGTAAAAAAGCAGGTAAAAAGAGTATATATGTAAAGAATACTATGTGAATCCTGAAATAAGGATTGGAAATTACCTTGAAGTGTAGAGAAAGAGAGCAACTGGAACCTCTCATCAGATGGATGTCTGTGAAGTGAAGCTCCCCAGGTGGCTACCGGATAAATGTCCACAGTGAGGGGCGTATCTCCGCCAGCATCATGTGATGCATGAGCCAGGTGTGGGGATGGAAAGAGCCACGCCCGAGATGCAAATGATCTCGGAGGGGTCCCTCCCATCAGGATTCACATAGTATTCTTTACATATATACTCTTTTTACCTGCTTTTTTACATTTTGCCTTGCACTCTGCTCACACTGCTTCAAACACACATTTAATTTCATCGCTATTTAGCATTTTTGGGGATCTGGTTTGGCTTTTTTTCAAACCAGATTTATTTACACCAACACTCAGTTGATTTGCCAACTTTGGCTGTTAACCCTTTCAGTCATGTTATATCATTAACCCCCTTTTTTGTTCAATTTCTCCCAGCACCCATTACACATTATTCCCATTAGGCATCCACCAGCACATCATTTACATATTCACTCCCCTCTTCCTTTGTTCCCTTTTTGTTTTTTGTTTTTTGTTTTTCCTTCCCCTCCCTTCCCCCAATCACATTCTAATTTTGGTTCTCAAACCATTCAACCTTCTTTTTCACTCATTGCTCATTTTCATTTCTCCATCCCTTCACTAGCATTCTGCCCTTGCACCCTGTCTGTGCCTCTCCGTCAGTTTGGTGCTGTGCCGTGGCTGTCCGGGTTTCTCCTTGATGGATGTCCCATGCCATCTTCTCTTTGACTCTCCTCTTGATCGAGTGGCCGTTGAAGTGTTTATTGGGGGGCCTTCCCCGCCTCAGCCCCGGGTGAGACACTGTATCCAGGACCACCATTCTACGCCATATTTCAAATGCTTGGGACAACCCCATTCCGGGTTTTGCCATTGGTAACGTATCAGACTACCTTATTCTGTTTCAAATATGACATAATTTTTTCAAGACTTTATTTGATCTGTCTATCCATCTCCCCTTGTAGTCAAATGACATGCACCCCACTCCTGATGACTGGCTTTAAACGCCAAGAAACGCGTCGAGTCCATGCTCAGGGATGCCAAGTAAAGCCTGCCCAACTACGAATCTACAAAGTGTATTCTTGACATTTCAATTGGATAATTAATTTCACTGTTTCTGTATGTCCATTTAACTGTCACTACTTGCTCCAGCCATGTCTCAACAATGAATTGCGATTATGTCTATGTGATAACTTCTATTTACATTATGCCTTTGTTTGCATGATCTATGTGTACTTTTACCATGATACAGATCTCCATTCTTTAGACTGACTATGCAGCATGTATACCTGGCTACAGACCACTCCCCAACGGGACAGTGATGTTTACCAATTTTTGATATCTTAGACCCTTTTCCCCATGCCCATCCATTAGTCCATGCTCTGGCATGTCAAGTAAAGCTTGCCCAACTATGAATCTATTAAGTGTATTCTTGACTTTTTAACCGGATAATCATTTTCACTGTTTCTGTATGTCCATTTAACTGTCATTACTTGCTTCAGCCATGTCTCAACAGTGAATTTTGATCATGTTTTTGTGTTAACCCCTATTTATACTATGCCTTTGTTTGCATGATCCATGTGTACTTTTACCATGATACAATACATTTTTATATTTATATCCATGCCTTGATCTCCATTCTTTAGACTGACTATGCAGCATGTATATATGGCTACAGACTATTCCCCAACGGGACAGTGATGTCTACTCATTCTTGATATCCTAGACTTTTTCCTACGCCCATCCATGCCTCATTTAAAGTCCCACAGCCCATTTTCTCTTTTCATTTTCAATGTACCAGGGATGGAGGCATGGGTATGGCATTTATGGGTCTCAATGGATCACCTGCCTTTTCTTGACAAATTACCGGGTGGAAGACACCCATTCCCCTTTGGTGACCTATTGAGCCCTATTTCCTTTTCTTATTTGCTCAGTGATTAATTCTCTGAGACTATTTATATGTTGGCATCCTTTTTACCCAACTTTGACCATTGATATCCTTCCCCAGACTTCATTTGACAACAGGCCATTATTGTTTATCCCCCTGTTTTGATTACAACAGTCCTAATCGTGATTTTCAATGATGTATCCATCCCCATGGCTCACCCAACCCAAGCATTGGTGGGTCCCTGTTCTTTGGTCTCTTCCGCCCGGGGTTGCGATGCGCCCAGTTCCCCCTCCCCTCCTGCCTTCCTTGGCGGGGGGGCGGGGCATTATCCTTGGCGCATCGGCATCATGTCAGTATGTTGCACGCACGGCACCCATTGGGACGCCTGCGTTTTCATCATAGTTTTTTTCCATCTCGCATGACCCAGGGGGATGGGAGGGACCCCTCCGAGATCATTTGCATCTCGGGCGTGGCTCTTTCCATCCCCACACCTGGCTCATGCATCACATGATGCTGGCGGAGATACGCCCCTCACTGTGGACATTTATCCGGTAGCCACCTGGGGAGCTTCACTTCACAGACATCCATCTGATGAGAGGTTCCAGTTGCTCTCTTTCTCTACACTTCAAGGTAATTTCCAATCCTTATTTCAGGATTCACATAGTATTCTTTACATATATACTCTTTTTACCTGCTTTTTTACATTTTGCCTTGCACTCTGCTCACACTGCTTCAAACACACATTTAATTTCATCGCTATTTAGCATTTTTGGGGATCTGGTTTGGCTTTTTTTCAAACCAGATTTATTTACACCAACACTCAGTTGATTTGCCAACTTTGGCTGTTAACCCTTTCAGTCATGTTATATCATTAACCCCCTTTTTTGTTCAATTTCTCCCAGCACCCATTACACATTATTCCCATTAGGCATCCACCAGCACATCATTTACATATTCACTCCCCTCTTCCTTTGTTCCCTTTTTGTTTTTTGTTTTTTGTTTTTCCTTCCCCTCCCTTCCCCCAATCACATTCTAATTTTGGTTCTCAAACCATTCAACCTTCTTTTTCACTCATTGCTCATTTTCATTTCTCCATCCCTTCACTAGCATTCTGCCCTTGCACCCTGTCTGTGCCTCTCCGTCAGTTTGGTGCTGTGCCGTGGCTGTCCGGGTTTCTCCTTGATGGATGTCCCATGCCATCTTCTCTTTGACTCTCCTCTTGATCGAGTGGCCGTTGAAGTGTTTATTGGGGGGCCTTCCCCGCCTCAGCCCCGGGTGAGACACTGTATCCAGGACCACCATTCTACGCCATATTTCAAATGCTTGGGACAACCCCATTCCGGGTTTTGCCATTGGTAACGTATCAGACTACCTTATTCTGTTTCAAATATGACATAATTTTTTCAAGACTTTATTTGATCTGTCTATCCATCTCCCCTTGTAGTCAAATGACATGCACCCCACTCCTGATGACTGGCTTTAAACGCCAAGAAACGCGTCGAGTCCATGCTCAGGGATGCCAAGTAAAGCCTGCCCAACTACGAATCTACAAAGTGTATTCTTGACATTTCAATTGGATAATTAATTTCACTGTTTCTGTATGTCCATTTAACTGTCACTACTTGCTCCAGCCATGTCTCAACAATGAATTGCGATTATGTCTATGTGATAACTTCTATTTACATTATGCCTTTGTTTGCATGATCTATGTGTACTTTTACCATGATACAGATCTCCATTCTTTAGACTGACTATGCAGCATGTATACCTGGCTACAGACCACTCCCCAACGGGACAGTGATGTTTACCAATTTTTGATATCTTAGACCCTTTTCCCCATGCCCATCCATTAGTCCATGCTCTGGCATGTCAAGTAAAGCTTGCCCAACTATGAATCTATTAAGTGTATTCTTGACTTTTTAACCGGATAATCATTTTCACTGTTTCTGTATGTCCATTTAACTGTCATTACTTGCTTCAGCCATGTCTCAACAGTGAATTTTGATCATGTTTTTGTGTTAACCCCTATTTATACTATGCCTTTGTTTGCATGATCCATGTGTACTTTTACCATGATACAATACATTTTTATATTTATATCCATGCCTTGATCTCCATTCTTTAGACTGACTATGCAGCATGTATATATGGCTACAGACTATTCCCCAACGGGACAGTGATGTCTACTCATTCTTGATATCCTAGACTTTTTCCTACGCCCATCCATGCCTCATTTAAAGTCCCACAGCCCATTTTCTCTTTTCATTTTCAATGTACCAGGGATGGAGGCATGGGTATGGCATTTATGGGTCTCAATGGATCACCTGCCTTTTCTTGACAAATTACCGGGTGGAAGACACCCATTCCCCTTTGGTGACCTATTGAGCCCTATTTCCTTTTCTTATTTGCTCAGTGATTAATTCTCTGAGACTATTTATACGTTGGCATCCTTTTTACCCAACTTTGACCATTGATATCCTTCCCCAGACTTCATTTGACAACAGGCCATTATTGTTTATCCCCCTGTTTTGATTACAACAGTCCTAATCGTGATTTTCAATGATGTATCCATCCCCATGGCTCACCCAACCCAAGCATTGGTGGGTCCCTGTTCTTTGGTCTCTTCCGCCCGGGGTTGCGATGCGCCCAGTTCCCCCTCCCCTCCTGCCTTCCTTGGCGGGGGGGCGGGGCATTATCCTTGGCGCATCGGCATCATGTCAGTATGTTGCACGCACGGCACCCATTGGGACGCCTGCGTTTTCATCATAGTTTTTTTCCATCTCGCATGACCCAGGGGGATGGGAGGGACCCCTCCGAGATCATTTGCATCTCGGGCGTGGCTCTTTCCATCCCCACACCTGGCTCATGCATCACATGATGCTGGCGGAGATACGCCCCTCACTGTGGACATTTATCCGGTAGCCACCTGGGGAGCTTCACTTCACAGACATCCATCTGATGAGAGGTTCCAGTTGCTCTCTTTCTCTACACTTCAAGGTAATTTCCAATCCTTATTTCAGGATTCACATAGTATTCTTTACATATATACTCTTTTTACCTGCTTTTTTACATTTTGCCTTGCACTCTGCTCACACTGCTTCAAACACACATTTAATTTCATCGCTATTTAGCATTTTTGGGGATCTGGTTTGGCTTTTTTTCAAACCAGATTTATTTACACCAACACTCAGTTGATTTGCCAACTTTGGCTGTTAACCCTTTCAGTCATGTTATATCATTAACCCCCTTTTTTGTTCAATTTCTCCCAGCACCCATTACACATTATTCCCATTAGGCATCCACCAGCACATCATTTACATATTCACTCCCCTCTTCCTTTGTTCCCTTTTTGTTTTTTGTTTTTTGTTTTTCCTTCCCCTCCCTTCCCCCAATCACATTCTAATTTTGGTTCTCAAACCATTCAACCTTCTTTTTCACTCATTGCTCATTTTCATTTCTCCATCCCTTCACTAGCATTCTGCCCTTGCACCCTGTCTGTGCCTCTCCGTCAGTTTGGTGCTGTGCCGTGGCTGTCCGGGTTTCTCCTTGATGGATGTCCCATGCCATCTTCTCTTTGACTCTCCTCTTGATCGAGTGGCCGTTGAAGTGTTTATTGGGGGGCCTTCCCCGCCTCAGCCCCGGGTGAGACACTGTATCCAGGACCACCATTCTACGCCATATTTCAAATGCTTGGGACAACCCCATTCCGGGTTTTGCCATTGGTAACGTATCAGACTACCTTATTCTGTTTCAAATATGACATAATTTTTTCAAGACTTTATTTGATCTGTCTATCCATCTCCCCTTGTAGTCAAATGACATGCACCCCACTCCTGATGACTGGCTTTAAACGCCAAGAAACGCGTCGAGTCCATGCTCAGGGATGCCAAGTAAAGCCTGCCCAACTACGAATCTACAAAGTGTATTCTTGACATTTCAATTGGATAATTAATTTCACTGTTTCTGTATGTCCATTTAACTGTCACTACTTGCTCCAGCCATGTCTCAACAATGAATTGCGATTATGTCTATGTGATAACTTCTATTTACATTATGCCTTTGTTTGCATGATCTATGTGTACTTTTACCATGATACAGATCTCCATTCTTTAGACTGACTATGCAGCATGTATACCTGGCTACAGACCACTCCCCAACGGGACAGTGATGTTTACCAATTTTTGATATCTTAGACCCTTTTCCCCATGCCCATCCATTAGTCCATGCTCTGGCATGTCAAGTAAAGCTTGCCCAACTATGAATCTATTAAGTGTATTCTTGACTTTTTAACCGGATAATCATTTTCACTGTTTCTGTATGTCCATTTAACTGTCATTACTTGCTTCAGCCATGTCTCAACAGTGAATTTTGATCATGTTTTTGTGTTAACCCCTATTTATACTATGCCTTTGTTTGCATGATCCATGTGTACTTTTACCATGATACAATACATTTTTATATTTATATCCATGCCTTGATCTCCATTCTTTAGACTGACTATGCAGCATGTATATATGGCTACAGACTATTCCCCAACGGGACAGTGATGTCTACTCATTCTTGATATCCTAGACTTTTTCCTACGCCCATCCATGCCTCATTTAAAGTCCCACAGCCCATTTTCTCTTTTCATTTTCAATGTACCAGGGATGGAGGCATGGGTATGGCATTTATGGGTCTCAATGGATCACCTGCCTTTTCTTGACAAATTACCGGGTGGAAGACACCCATTCCCCTTTGGTGACCTATTGAGCCCTATTTCCTTTTCTTATTTGCCCAGTGATTAATTCTCTGAGACTATTTATATGTTGGCATCCTTTTTACCCAACTTTGACCATTGATATCCTTCCCCAGACTTCATTTGACAACAGGCCATTATTGTTTATCCCCCTGTTTTGATTACAACAGTCCTAATCGTGATTTTCAATGATGTATCCATCCCCATGGCTCACCCAACCCAAGCATTGGTGGGTCCCTGTTCTTTGGTCTCTTCCGCCCGGGGTTGCGATGCGCCCAGTTCCCCCTCCCCTCCTGCCTTCCTTGGCGGGGGGGCGGGGCATTATCCTTGGCGCATCGGCATCATGTCAGTATGTTGCACGCACGGCACCCATTGGGACGCCTGCGTTTTCATCATAGTTTTTTTCCATCTCGCATGACCCAGGGGGATGGGAGGGACCCCTCCGAGATCATTTGCATCTCGGGCGTGGCTCTTTCCATCCCCACACCTGGCTCATGCATCACATGATGCTGGCGGAGATACGCCCCTCACTGTGGACATTTATCCGGTAGCCACCTGGGGAGCTTCACTTCACAGACATCCATCTGATGAGAGGTTCCAGTTGCTCTCTTTCTCTACACTTCAAGGTAATTTCCAATCCTTATTTCAGGATTCACATAGTATTCTTTACATATATACTCTTTTTACCTGCTTTTTTACATTTTGCCTTGCACTCTGCTCACACTGCTTCAAACACACATTTAATTTCATCGCTATTTAGCATTTTTGGGGATCTGGTTTGGCTTTTTTTCAAACCAGATTTATTTACACCAACACTCAGTTGATTTGCCAACTTTGGCTGTTAACCCTTTCAGTCATGTTATATCATTAACCCCCTTTTTTGTTCAATTTCTCCCAGCACCCATTACACATTATTCCCATTAGGCATCCACCAGCACATCATTTACATATTCACTCCCCTCTTCCTTTGTTCCCTTTTTGTTTTTTGTTTTTTGTTTTTCCTTCCCCTCCCTTCCCCCAATCACATTCTAATTTTGGTTCTCAAACCATTCAACCTTCTTTTTCACTCATTGCTCATTTTCATTTCTCCATCCCTTCACTAGCATTCTGCCCTTGCACCCTGTCTGTGCCTCTCCGTCAGTTTGGTGCTGTGCCGTGGCTGTCCGGGTTTCTCCTTGATGGATGTCCCATGCCATCTTCTCTTTGACTCTCCTCTTGATCGAGTGGCCGTTGAAGTGTTTATTGGGGGGCCTTCCCCGCCTCAGCCCCGGGTGAGACACTGTATCCAGGACCACCATTCTACGCCATATTTCAAATGCTTGGGACAACCCCATTCCGGGTTTTGCCATTGGTAACGTATCAGACTACCTTATTCTGTTTCAAATATGACATAATTTTTTCAAGACTTTATTTGATCTGTCTATCCATCTCCCCTTGTAGTCAAATGACATGCACCCCACTCCTGATGACTGGCTTTAAACGCCAAGAAACGCGTCGAGTCCATGCTCAGGGATGCCAAGTAAAGCCTGCCCAACTACGAATCTACAAAGTGTATTCTTGACATTTCAATTGGATAATTAATTTCACTGTTTCTGTATGTCCATTTAACTGTCACTACTTGCTCCAGCCATGTCTCAACAATGAATTGCGATTATGTCTATGTGATAACTTCTATTTACATTATGCCTTTGTTTGCATGATCTATGTGTACTTTTACCATGATACAGATCTCCATTCTTTAGACTGACTATGCAGCATGTATACCTGGCTACAGACCACTCCCCAACGGGACAGTGATGTTTACCAATTTTTGATATCTTAGACCCTTTTCCCCATGCCCATCCATTAGTCCATGCTCTGGCATGTCAAGTAAAGCTTGCCCAACTATGAATCTATTAAGTGTATTCTTGACTTTTTAACCGGATAATCATTTTCACTGTTTCTGTATGTCCATTTAACTGTCATTACTTGCTTCAGCCATGTCTCAACAGTGAATTTTGATCATGTTTTTGTGTTAACCCCTATTTATACTATGCCTTT
This sequence comes from Rana muscosa, assembly GCA_029206835.1. NCBI lineage: Eukaryota > Metazoa > Chordata > Amphibia > Anura > Ranidae > Rana > Rana muscosa. The sequence continues at coordinate 182,627,212 of CM055119.1, read as the reverse complement.
GTTTGCATGATCCATGTGTACTTTTACCATGATACAATACATTTTTATATTTATATCCATGCCTTGATCTCCATTCTTTAGACTGACTATGCAGCATGTATATATGGCTACAGACTATTCCCCAACGGGACAGTGATGTCTACTCATTCTTGATATCCTAGACTTTTTCCTACGCCCATCCATGCCTCATTTAAAGTCCCACAGCCCATTTTCTCTTTTCACCCCCCAGTTCAGTTCGCACCAGAACCAGAAAATTTGTTCGAACATCCGAACACCGTTAAAGTCTATGGTACTCGAACATGAAAAATCTAAAGTGCTAATTTTAAAGGCTTATATGCAAGTTATTGTCATAAAAAGTATTTGGGGATCCGGGTCCTGCCCCAGGGGACATGTATCAATGCAAAAAAAGGTTTTAAAAACGGCAGTTTTTTCGGGAGCAGTGATTTTAATAATGCTTAAAGTGAAACAATAAAAGTGAAATGTTCCTTTAAATTTCGTACCTGGTGGGTGTATGGTATGCCTGTAAAGTAGCGCTTGTTTCCCGTGCTTAGAACTGTCCCTGCACAAAGTGTAATTTCTGAAGGAAAAAAAGTAATTTAAAAGCACTCGCGGCTATAATGAATTGTCGTCTCCCGGCAATACAGAGAAAAGTCATTGATAAAAAAAAAATGCGTGGGGGTCCCCCCAAATTCAATTACCAGGCCCTTCAGGTCTGGTATGGATATTAAGGGGAACCCTGCATCAAATTAAAAAAAAAATAGGTGGGGTTCCCCCCAGATATCCATACCAGACCCTTCAGGTCTGGTATGGATTTTAAGGGCAACTTCACGCCAAATAAAATAATCATCATCATCATCTCCCGCAGCTCGCTACTGCTCCTGGGAAATGTGTGTCATCATTTCCCAGGATGCAGTGCTAGAATCACTCGTCAATACAATCCAGGAAGTAAATGCTTGTGGGCTTCACATGCCCACAAGCAAAATGAAAACTTCAGCAAAGATTATTTTAAAGTCTCTTTATGCAGTAACTCAGCAGATCGGCGGCGGTTTTTAAAATAGTAAGTCATCTTATATGTACCACTGTATTGAATGCTGAAATAACATGCTTTTAAAAAATGAAAAATGTGATTGGAACCCAACATTAAGATAACCTCCCTCAACAGCCCATTTAAGAGGACAATGATGTGGAAAGAAGCCCTGTCCCAGAAATCTGACCTATTGTGCACTCAAGAGACAGACCTGCGGTCAGACCCACCTGTTAAAGTCTCTCATCCTAAATTCCCCACTGCTTTTTGCTAATGCAGACAAAAAGAAACAGAAACAAGGAGTATTGATTGCGATTAGGGACACTGCAGTTTTCCTTCAGCAATTTCTAGAAATAGATCCGAATGGCCAATTCATTATTCTAGGAGCACTCCTTAATCACGTCGCTACAACATTGTCACTATATATGCCCCCAATATTAAACAAAAGCCCTTCCTTAATAAACTAATGAAGAAAGTACTGTCGCTGCATATAGGTCCCCGGGTCCGGACGGGTTTGGGAATGAGTATTGCAAAAATTTCACTGACCCTACTCCTACAGCAGCTATATAATCAAGCCGCTACTAAGGCCTCTTTCTCCAAAGAATATCTTGAAGCCCTAATAGTAACTATATCCAAACCTGACAAATCACCCACCTCTCCCGCTAATTACAGGCCAATCTCACTATTTATGCCAAGTTAATCGCCTGAAGACTGGAGAATATACTTCCACATCTGATCCACCCGGATCAGGTGGGCTTTGTGAAGGGCCGCCAAACATCGGACAACACAAGACGTATCCTAAACCTCTTACAATGGGCAGAGCAGACTAAGACGCCTTCTCTGCTTCTTTCATTGGACGCAGAGAAGGTGTTTGACTGTGTCTATTGCCGCTACTTATACACAGTGTTGAACACCTTTGGGCTGACTGTTAGACATGTGCAAACTGAAATACTATGTTTCGGAATTTCATTTTCGTCCAAAAAATACATTTATTTAGTTACTCCCGAAATTAGTTTTTATTTATTTTATTTCGTTAAAAAAATGCATTCGTCCGAAAATTCAAATGAATTAAGGTCAAATTTGTCATTGAAGGCTTATGGTGTCTGTCGAATGTTCTAAGAAGATTCAACGGAGCAGGTAAACTGTACGACGCCGCAATTGTACATTTCCGGTCGAATGTTCCGCCTACAAGCTATAGAAGAATTCTAATGTTGTATGACACTAGTAATAACTATATTTATAAATTATTATTACTAGTCAACCAACATTCGAATTCTTCTATAGCCTATGGGCGGAGCATTTGACCAGAAATGAACGATTGCGGCGTCGTACAGTTTAGCTGCTTGTCGAATCTTCTTAGAACTTTCGACAGACACCATAAGCCTTCAATGACAGATTCGACGTTTGTATGTTTTTCGCTGCTTCGTCGAATCTTCATCGTTCATGTCGAATGGTCTACCCCCAACACTGTCTCTATAATGTTGAATATGTTCTCTCTATGTCGAATCTTTCCTCTCTATGTAGAATAATCTTGGACTAATAGAGTTAAGGCACATTCGACCACAGGTTCAATAGACACAGATCGCTATTGTCAGCGTCATGTCGAATCTCCTATCTATATCGAACTGTTGTAGCAATGAAAATGAAAATAAAGCATTTTTTTATGTCGGATCTTTCGGATTTCGGATTCTGCGCGTTCGTTTTAGTTTGTTAAAACGATAACGAAAATACCTGAAATTCGGACGAAAATGCATTCGGACGAAAACTAATGCACATGTCTACTGACTGGCAACATAGGTGGCACCCTCAGAGCACTGTACTCAAACCCATTGGCTGGAGTTCTCACTTTAGGTGTCCTCTCCAATCCCTTCATTATAACTAAAAGAAAAGGGGGGGGGGTGAATGGCAAATTTATGCTTGTGCCACATCCAGAATATATGAGAAAAGAAAAAGGGGGTTCCCCTGGGATGGACTTTTAAGGCACTAATAGTATTAATTCCAAATATACGGGATATTGAAGTAAAAATAATTTTTTTTCACAATTATACATATTTATCAACAAATGAAATAATAAATTAAAATATACAGTTCCAAAGATTGTCACCATATATGTAAATACATGAAAACCTTCTTTACACCTGACGTGTTTTGGGGTAACCTTCTTCAGGGGTGTGTAGAGAAGGTCAATTAGTTCATCTAAGCATAAAAATACATAAAGTTAATTACACGCATTTAGAACATTATTAACAAATATATACAAAAAAGTTTTCTTTATATATGATGTATATACATGTAATCATTCACTTATGTATTATAAATGTAGTAGAAGTATGATGAATATTTGATTGGATGCGATTTTTTTAAAAGCATTGAAAATATAAACAGCACGCTGGGTTCTGTCAATGAGGTTGCCAGTCAAGCAAAAAGTGAGTATCAGAATATACAATTATTTTCGGGTGTAAAGAAGGTTTTCATGTATTTACCTATATGCTGACAATCTTTGGAACTGTATATTTTAATTTAATATTAAATTTTTTGATAAATATGTATAATTGTGAATAAAAATTATTTTTTACTTCAATATCCCGTATATTTGGAATTAATACTATTAGTGCCTTAAAAGTCCACCCAGGGGAACCCCCTTTTTCTTTTTTCATTATAACTAACGGCACTAGGCAGGGATTCCTCCTCTCCCCAATAAATGTCATGCTCATTATGGAACCCCTTACCCAGACTATCTGTTCACACCAATAAATATCAAGATTGGGGATATGGAATATAAAATAGGCTTATACGCTGATGATGTAGTCCTTTCCCTCTCTGACCCGTTAACCTCATTACAGTCGCTCACCTCCATATTAAAAGGCTTTAGTCAGATCTCCTTATACAAAGTGAACATCTCAAATTCCCATATGTTACCTATCGCTCTCAACGAGACCCTTAAAAAAGCAATCTCTAAGTCCTCTGGTTTTTCCTGGGCCCCTCATTCCACAATTAAGTACCTAGGCAATAGGCATCCACCTCACTTCCCCAAGCACCCCCATACACAGAATAAATTACGATGCTACAATCCTCTCTCTGAAACAACAAATGAATAACTATCGCTCAATAAACCTATCGTGGGCGGGAAGAGCTACAGTGGTAAAAAATTGCATTACTCCCTACTATACTACTGTATACTATACTTAAAAAACCATACCTGAAAAATCTTCACTCCACTGTCAACCATTTCCTCTGGGATGGCAGGAAACCCAGATTCAAATCTTCATTCCTCTATAGACCTAAATCAGAAGCAGGTTTGGGGGTTCCAAACCTAAAGGCTTACCACCAAGCGGTGATCCTGGATCAATTAAAATACTGGTGGGCCTCGCCACCAGATCCTGTGTGGTGCTCCCTCGAGCAGTCCCTGTTGGGATCTCCTCTCCAAGGCACACTCTGAGCTGAGCTATGCTACTCGGTTTTCAACCTCAAGTGTCGCCTTACCTAACTATAAGGGCAGCCTTATCCATCTGACAGAATCTGCGTCCACTCACCTCCCTGGAACCTATGTCGCCAGACCTGTCCCTTTTCCAATGGAAATCAGCTGGTATATCAACGCTCGGATGCTTAATTGAAACTAACGCACCACATACTTTCCAAGACTTGCAATGCTCCTTTGGATTACCTAAGACTGACTTCTACAAATGTCTTATGCCGCGTACACGCGGACGGAATTTCCGACAACAAATGTTTGATGTGAGCTTGTTGTCGGAAAATCCGACCGTGTGTATGCTCCATCGGACATTTGCTGTCGGAATTTCCGACAACAAAAATTTGAGAGCTGTTTCTCAATTTTTCCAACAACATAACTTGTGGTCAGAAATTCCGACTGTGTGTACACAATTCAGCACACAAAAGTTCTACGCATGCTCGGAATCATTGAACTTAATTTTTCTCGGCTCGTCGTATTGTTGTACGTCACCGCGTTCTTGACGTTCGGAATTTCCGACAACATTTGTGTGACCGTGTGTATGCAAGACAAGTTTGAGCGAACATCCGTCGGAAAAAAAATCCACGGTTTTGTTGTCGGAATGTTCGATCGTCTGTACGCGGCATTAGAATCCAATCGATCCTCTCTACTCTCCTGAAAGGAAGATACCACATTCCAACGGATATTATATCTTTTTTTGTCACCAATACTCTGAGGGTCAAAGGCAGTTTGTTCTGCTATCAAGCTATTAATCACAATCTCTTCTCCAGCAAAACTTCCTTTATGGAAATCTGGGAAACTGAACATTCTCTACAATTCTCACCACATCAGTGGCAAAGAGACTCTCAACTGCTCATTACATCCTCAAAATGCATTACTCACTGGGAAGTCTCTCTTAAGATCTTCCACAGATGGAACTATACCCCTACCATACTAGCTAAAATGTTCCCGTCTTCATCATCACTCTGCTGGAGGGAATGCGGCAACCGCAGGATTCTTCTGCACATATGGTGGGATTGGGAATGCCCTGTGGTACTCACATTCTGGAAATATGTCTTCTCCTTCCTGTCTTCTGTCTCCACAATTAATATAGACTGCAAGCCTGCTACAGCACTGCTCCTTCTCCATCACAAATCTTGGGCAATAACGCAAACCCCCTTCTTGTTCACGGCTTCATAGCAGACAGGAGAACGATTACATCTGCATGGAAGCAAACTGCTCCTCCTGATCACTCTCTATTTCTCCAACTACTGAACACACACACTCAATTTAAGCTGAGGTTTGCCATCAAAAATGGTAAATGTGCAACCTTCTGGAAACAATGGCATAACTTGCTAAACCACTCAGACTGTACAGCAGGAATTTATCATAGCAAGACTCGCCTCTAAGGCAGAACTCTAGGTATCCCACTTATATTCCTTTAACTATAGAACTTGCATACTACCCACCACCCACAATATTACTTCATACTGTTCCCTTGCATTGGGTCCCTATAACTTACTATGTCTAATTTGTAATCCAATAGAATATGTATTTGATTGCATTTGAACAACCTGATAACCACTATTCAAAATGTCTTTTTTATTTTTTTATTTCTTCTTCTTCTTAGTTTCACCCTTTTATGCACATACTGTTCGAGCATATCACTGTATACTGGTTTGGTAATTAATGCTTTTGGCACCCCCGGTGCGTTGTTTGTACTTATATTGTGCCTTATTCTTCAATAAAAAATAATAATAATTTAAAAAAAAAGAATAGAAAATATAGGAATCTAATAGAAAATAATAGAATAGAATAGAAAAGAATACAATATAATAGAGTAAAAAAGGACAGAATAGAAAATAAAAGAATAGAACAAAACAGAATAGAAAATAAAGGGATAGAATAAAAAAAAAGGATATAATAGAAAAGAATAGAGAACAACAGAACAAATTAGTATAGAAAATAAAAGAACAGAAAAAAAACGAATGAACAAATTTGAATAAACAAAACTAATTCTAAAAACAAATTACGGTAAACAAATCGAACTAAATTAATTTATGTACCGTATATACTCAAGTATAAGCCGACCCGAGTATAAGCCGAGGCCCTAATTTTACCACAAAAAAATGGGAAAACGTATTGACTCGAGTATAAGCCTAGGGTGAGAATGCAGCAGCTACTGTAAGCGGAAAAGAGGGTCAACAATGCCCATTTGCAGCTTCACTGTGCCCATTTGCACGGCTCACTGTGCCCATTTGCAACCTCACTGTGCCCATTGCAACCTCACTGTGCCCATTGCAGCCTTACTGTGCCCATTGCAGCCTTACTGTGCCCATTCTCACTGTGCCCATTGCAGCCTTACTGTGCCCATTGCATCCTTACTGTGCCCATTCTGACTGACTGATTGTGCCCATTGTAGCCTTACTGTGCCCATTCTCACTGTGCCCATTGCAGCCTTATTGTGCCCATTGCAGCCTTACTATGCCCATTCTCACTGTGCCCATTGTAGCCTTACTGTGCCCATGCTCACTGTGCCCATTGCAGCCTTACTGTGCCCATTCTCACTGTGCCCATTGTAGCCTTACTGTGCCCATTCTCACTGTGCCCATTGTAGCCTTACTGTGCCCATTCTCACTGTGCCCATTGCAGCCTCAGTGTACCTGTATTCTTGACCGGCTGCGTCCATTTTTCAAAAGTCGCGGCTTCCTCCTGGTCCCGTTCCATTCCATGATAGTCAGTGTACCTGTCGGGTCGCGGGCATCCATTTTTTAAAGGTCGCGGCTTCCTCCTGGTCCATGATAGGCGTTTGACACTGTGTTCCGCTACCGCCTATCACGGAGATCATCTCATCCTCGGACTCAGTTTCCCAGCAGACACTGTGTTCAGTGTTCGGCCAATCACAGACCTTCTTTCATCCTTAGACAAGAGGACGTCCATGATAGGCGGAACACTGAACACAGTGTCTGCTGGGAAAGTCCGAGGATAAGAGGACCTCCGTGATAGGCGGTAGTGGAACACAGTGTCAAACGCCTATCACGGACCAGGAGGAAGCCGCGACTTTTGAAAAATGGTACACTGGCTCGAGTATAAGCCGTGGGGGCTATTTTCAGCCCTAAAAAAAGGGCAGAAAAACTTGGCTTATACTCGAGTATATACGGTAATTTACAAATCGAAAAACAAATCAACATTTATTTTTTCGTTCTGCACATGTCTACCATCCATCCACCTATCCTTTACAGCCAAAAAAAGCTTCCATCTTAGCCTCTGTTCGACCTGTATGGTGCTACACATGTGATTCGTTATGACACCAGCCATTTGATGGTTTGACAGTTTGATTGAGAGTACAAGCAACTGTGACAGTTGTCATTCACTGCATTCCTTGAATGTACATGTTTTGGGAAACTGTTAAATCAATGGGCATTGTTCTACTTCAAGCTGGTCAATTGTCATGGAGGCCATACAGGCGGGGGGGAGGGGGGGGCTTTGGGTTTGGCATGGACTTAATCACTAGAGGTTTTGGTAAACACATGCCTTGGTATTGAGAACACTGTTATTTGGTGGTTGGAGTGGTCCCCCTGGGGCCCAGCTACCAGGGGACTTTGGTTTTAATAAAAGGCCTTTGAGCCGGGGAGGTGCGACTGAGAAAATACTTTGGGTACAACTCATTTAAAACACTTTGCAACCATAGCAGCCCTTTTCTTAATATTTTAATGTTAAATCTTGCTAATTGTTTTCAATGTTATGCTATGGATAATATTAGATATTATAAATGATGCTGTGGACAATTAAATCCATGCAAATCAGTCTAGCTTTTTGATCCAGAAAAAAAGTTCTGGGTGATCAAAGTCATGCTTGTAAGTCTTGGGCAACATGGGTATAAACAGCCACAGCAGCCATTTTTTAAATAAAACAAAATAAATGCCATACCATTAACTCAACAATAGGCAATTTTGACAATGCAATGTTCCTTTGAACAAACCTCCACTCTGCCCACCTGACCTTCAGCTACCAATCAGGTAAGACCTACACCCCTATGCACATTGAGCTCACATTTTAACCCTTTTCTGACCCATTCTTCCCCTTAAACCCCGAACACACAATCCGAAAATCGTCCGAAAAATGCCGCTTTTGAATCGATCGTGCGATAATCGGATCATTAGTACAGAGCTTTTCGAGAGCCGATCAGGACAGTTCATCCGATATTATTCTATTGGACATGCACGGAATTTTTTTAGTACGATGCCAGATCGTACAATTTTCATTTAATCAGTACAGCTGTCGTTCGAAAATGCGAGAATTTTCGTGACTTTATTAAACTCATCAGATTCAACGTGAGATTAGCATGCAAAAAAAAAACATACGATCATTCGTCCGATAATCGGATCGTGTGTACCGGGCATTAGTCAAGCAGCCACTCCATGCCATTTCCTCCAATAGGCTGCTACTTGTCATGCGATTTGATCTCTCAAATCGCATGACAAATCGCTCCAATGTGAACCTAGGCTTATTGATGTATTTAAGATTCAGAGCTGCATTCATCTGCATCTTTTAAACCAGACCAGGTTTTGCCTTAAATAAGACATTTTTATCCTAACACGGCCATAAATAAGAGAAAGACATTTAGGGTCTTATGCATGAAAAGTGTGCCCATAGCAACAAGTTACAATACTTTTTTCATGGATAGCATAGACTGTAAACCCTTGGAAGCTGTTTGGTTGCTATGGATATTATAAAACAGGAAGAGTTCAAATCTTTATAGGAGAGGTTAGGTATAGGTGAACCCAAGAAGAAATGGAAGTCACTCATGTGGATAGGGTTGGGTGACCCTAGCTCTTCTACTGCCTGAGGAGTACACCACAATGGCGACCCCCACCACCCCTCGACCGTGTAAAAAAACTCAATGTACCATAACAGCAGCATAATGACAGAAGTATCAGATGTAGAGGAAGAGTCAGTATCAGACTGACAGATGTGTTGCTGCAGCACCTTTTCTGTATTTCTATGGCTTGAGCTACTGTTGGGTGCCTACTGACCAGGGATGAGCTTCGAGTTCGAGTCGAACTCATGTTCGACTCGAACATTGCCTGTTCGCCCGTTCGCCGAACAGCGAACAAATAGGGGTGTTCGCGGCAAATTCGAAAAATCTATGGGAGAAATCTAAAGTGCTAATTATAAAGGCTAATATGCAAGTTATTGTCCTAAAAAGTGTTTGGGGACCCAGGTCCTGCCCCAGGGGACATGTATCAATGCAAAAAGAAGTTTTAAAAACGTCCGTTTTTTCGGGAGCAGTGATTTTAATAATGCTTAAAATGAAAAAATAAAAGTGAAATATTCCTTTAAATTTCGTACCTGGGGGGTGTGTATGATATGCATGTGAAGTGGCGCATGTTTCCCGTGCTTAGAACTGTCCCTGCAAAAAATGTCATTTTTGAAAGAAAAAAAGTCTTTTAAAACTCATTCGCGGCTATTAATGAATTGTCGGCTCCCGGCAATACATACAAAAGTCATTGATAAAAAAAAAAAAAAAAGTGTGGGGGTTCCCCAGAATTCAATTACCAGGCCCTTCAGGTCTGGAATGGATATTAAGGGGAACCCTGCCGCAAATTAAAAAAAAAATTGACGTGGGGTTCCCCCAAATATCCATTCCAGGCCCTTCAGATCTGGCATGGATTTTAAGGGGAACTCCACCCCAAATTTAAAAAAAAAAATGTCGTGGAGTCCCCCTAAAAATCCATACCAGACCCCTTATCCGAGCACGCAACCTGGCCGGCCGCAGGGGAAAAGGGGGGGACGAGAGAGCGGCCCCCCCTCCCTCCTGAACCGTACCAAGCCACATGCCCTCAACATGGGGAGGATGTCCCCATGTTGATGGGGACAAGGGCCTCATCCCCACAACCCTTGCCCGGTGGTTGTGGGGGTCTGCGGGCGGGGGGCTTATCGGAATCTGGAAGACCTCTTTAACAAAGGGGACCCCCAGATCCCGGCCCCCCCTATGTGAATTGGTAAGGGGTACGTTGTACCCCTACCATTTCACGAAGAAAGCGTAAAAAAATGTTTAAAAAAACACACAAACACCTTGAAAAAGTCCTTTATTTAAAAAAAAAAAAAAAAAAAAAGCGGTGAAATCCAGTGTCCCGCGGCGATCCCGATGTCCAGCGCTGTCCTTCATTGGTTGTGCCTGAGCGGACCTGATGGGGAACTCCCTCTCAGTATTTTAAATGTATAGACCCGCCCCTTCTAAAGTTCCCCATCAGGTCCGCTCCCTCGGTATGTCGGACCCGCCTACGTCATTGGCTTGAGCGGGGAACTTCCTTCACTATGTAATTTAAATTTACACAGTGAAGGAAGTTCCCCGCTCAAGCCAATGACGTAGGCGGGTCTGACATACCGAGGGGGCGGACCTGATGGGGGACTGCTCTCACTTTGGTAATACATGTATAGACCCGCCCCTTCTCATGTTCCGCATCTGGTCCGCTGAGCGGACCTGATGGGGAACTTTAGAAGGGGCGGGTCTATACATTTAAAATACTGAGAGGAAGTTCCCCATCAGGTCCGCTCAGGCACAACCAATGAAGGACAGCGCTGGACATCGGGATCGCCGCGGGACACTGGATTTCACCGCTTTTTTTTTTTTTTTTTTTTAATAAAGGACTTTTTCAAGGTGTTTGTGTGTTTTTTTAAACATTTTTTTACGCTTTCTTCGTGAAATGGTAGGGGTACAATGGTACCCCTTACCAATTCACATAGGGGGGGCCGGGATCTGGGGGTCCCCTTTGTTAAAGGGGTCTTCCAGATTCCGATAAGCCCCCCGCCCGCAGACCCCCACAACCACCGGGCAAGGGTTGTGGAGATGAGGCCCTTGTCCCCATCAACATGGGGACATCCTCCCCATGTTGAGGGCATGTGGCTTGGTACGGTTCAGGAGGGAGGGGGGGCCGCTCTCTCGTCCCCCCCTTTTCCCCTGCGGCCGGCCAGGTTGCGTGCTCGGATAAGGGGTCTGGTATGGATTTTTAGGGGGACTCCACGCCATTTTTTTTAAAAATTTGGGGTGGAGTTCCCCATAAAATCCATGCCAGATCTGAAGGGCCTGGAATGGATATTTGGGGGAACCCCACGTCAATTTTTTTTAAAATTTGCGGCGGGGTTCCCCTTAATATCCATTCCAGACCTGAAGGGCCTGGTAATTGAATTCTGGGCAACACCCACGCTTTTTTTTATTTTTTTATCAATGACTTTTGTATGTATTGCCGGGAGCCGACAATTCATTAATAGCCGCGAGTCAGTTTTAAATGCAATTTTTTCTTTCAAAAATGACATTTTTTGCAGGGACAGTTCTAAGCACGGGAAACATGCGCCACTTTACATGCATATCATACACACCCCCCAGGTACGAAATTTAAAGGAATATTTCACTTTTATTTTTTCATTTTAAGCATTATTAAAATCACTGCTCCCGAAAAAACGGCCGTTTTTAAAACTTCTTTTTGCATTGATACATGTCCCCTGGGGCAGGACCCGGGTCCCCAAACACTTTTTAGGACAATAACTTGCATATTAGCCTTTATAATTAACACTTTAGATTTCGAACGTTCGAGTCCATTGTATTTAATAGGGTTCTAAAGTTTACACGAACATTTTGTCTGTTCGCAGGTTCTGGTGCGAACCAAACAGGGGGGTGTTCGGCTCATCCCTGCTACTGACGCATTGCTGTGCTGGAGTCACCACCTCAGAGCTACTAAGCTTGTTTGAAGTTTTCCTTCATCTCACTACACGTGCAAGTTTGAAAGTTTCCAGGGCATCTCTGAGTATGTAGTTTTGGGGCACGTGGAGCGCACCCCTAGGGAGCCCCTGGTGTAATGGGATTCCCCACCCTACACAGCCAGGCATACCGCATCTTCACAGGCACGCTGCAGTCAGTAAACAATCCAGTGCTTGTTTTTGTATTTTTATTGAGAGCTTAAAACTTGGATAGGCTATAGGGATCTTATGGGATGCCCACTTGACTTCAAAAACTTTCAAGGACAAATTTCTTAAATACAGTCTGTATACAGTCTATATACATTACTCTTCCTCCGGCACTAGCTTCCTTGCAGAAACAACACAGATCCAGATGGAACACTGTTTGATGACAAAAAGGCACTTAGTCAGATTAAGCAAAAGGCCTTTACAGGCAGGGACCTTGGGCCCCCTTGGTTGTGTAGAGAAAAGTCCAGTGTCCAGCTACATTCCTGTGGCTACTGATCCCATCACCACCTCATCAGGCACTGACTGCCTGCCTGGCCGCAGCTGCCCCTCTCACTAGCCCCCCTGGCTACTTCCCACAGTCCTCCCAGACTGCCACGTACACCAGCCACCTGGCTGTCTTCTCCTGGAGTTTTCCTGGATGTGCTCGCTGGCTCCTGCTGTACTCACTCATGCTTCTGTGCCTTTGGACAGGACTTCCCCGTGTGTTATAAGAGGATTCCTCCAGCAAATTTGTTGGGGATTGGCTGGGGCCCTCACGAACACTCCAGGGAGCTCCTCTTAACCTCCCTCCCATTCTTCTGGAAATGTCCACAAAGTTCCAGAAGTAGGGGGAAGTACCAGAGATGCTGCCTGCTGAGTCATCCCAGCCTCCCTGAGTCCCTCACCCTGACCCAGATTAAAACACAGGCTTGGCTGCCAGCCAATCCTAAATTTACCTACACTACAAAAAAACTATGTACACCCTAACCTATCACACAAGAGGGGACTACACACCTTTAACTAAGACAAAAAAGCACCAACCTCGCATCCTCCTTCCAGCTCTGCATACCTCCCATCATTAGAACTTAAGGTGGAACAAAACTTTGAGACAACCATAAACCAAAAACATAAATGTAATTAATTTTTAATATTTAAAGCAAACTCCCCCATCCATCCATGCCTCTTTGCTTTATTTTGTTGAGAAATCACTTTAAAAAATACCCCCCTAGCATTTCTAGTCATGGTCATCTTGAATAAGAGCAGAGGAGTCATGTAACATTTACTTCCTGAAGTCCATCCTCCCTTAGCTCAGGCAGTGCCATCTTGGCTTCCCCCAGATGGCTTCCATGTGTCCTTCACTCGACAGCAGACCCTGGTAGTCCTTCAGCCCTGACATCCAAACCACCTTTATCCAATATGAGCCTTTTACACATAGTCAGAATGTGAGTTGCCATTTGTGAATTGCCATTTAAATAAATTGTCTATATCTTAGTGGCGGGCGGTCCATAAGAGGTGCAAGGGCACCGCCCCCCAATGTTCCCAAACTTAGTTTGCCAGAAAAGAAAGTTACTTTAACATGTTAAAAACTGCTAGTCATAGTATAATTTATTAAAAAATAAATAGTTCATATGTGTGCACTGAATGGGGCGCCAGACTAATGGGTGTCTATTAGGTCCATAAATGTTTGTAAAGCATGTGATTCAAGGCTGAGGCTCTAAGTGGATTGTTTCAGGTTGCTCTGAGTCCCAAACCCTCCCACCTTTGATTTTAGTGAATCGATATTCATCATCGCGTCACTTCTGGTTTCCAGCTTCTCCTCACGTGGAACGCAAGGCATCCTCTGGTGAATGCGGACCAGGAGCGGTTTGTTTGCGTCCCCCCCGTCCCCCCACCCCAAAAAAAAAAAGTTTTGGCCACCAGCCGCCACTGGTCTATATTGTCTTCACTTAGAGGAGACTTTCCTTTTTCTTTCTGCCTTAGTTCAGACATGCAGGCAGATGGGTGTTATTGCTGAGAAAGCCCCTCCTTTCCACCTCCAGATGACAGAAAAAATTAATTAAAAAAGAAGACATTTGGGATGTATGACATCATTTTGGCGAAGGCCAGAAACCAGGAAGCAATTGAAGAACAACCATGCCACATTGAAAGTCACTTAAATTCCCCTTTCTTCCGCGTTCTGGTGCTCGGTTTGAACTTCAGCAAGTCATCTTCTACAACGTCTAGATGCCTAAATGCATTGAGTTGCTGCCATGTGATTGGCTGATTAGCAATTTGTGTTCGCAAGCAATTTAAAAGGTGTGCCTGATAAAGTGGCCGGTGAGTGTATGTAAGATAGCATACCTCCCAATATTTTAGGATGGGAATGTCTTAAGAGAGGTATGGACTCCAGAGAGATAGATATCATTTTGCCCCTGTTCAAATCATTAGTAAGACCTCATCTGGAATATGCAGTTCAGTTTTGGGCACCAGTTCTCAAAAAGGATATCGAGGAACTGGAGAAAGTGCAGAGAAGTGCAACCAAACTGATAAGAGGCATTGAGGAGCTCAGCTATGAGGAAAGATTAGAGGAACTGAATTTATTCTCTCTTGAGAAGAGGAGAATAAGGGGGGATATGATCAACATGTACAAATATATAAGGGGTCCATATAGTGAACTTGGTGTTGAGTTATTCACTTTACGGTCAACACAAAAGACAAGGGGGCACTCTTTACGTCTAGAGGAAAAGAGATTTCATCTCCAAATACGGAAAGGTTTCTTCACAGTAAGAGCTGTGAAAATGTGGAACAGACTCCCTCCAGAGGTGGTTCTGGCCAGTTCAGTAGATTGCTTTAAGAAAGGCCTGGATACTTTCCTAAATGTACATAATATAACTGGGTACTAACATTTATAGGTAAAGTTGATCCAGGGAAAATCCGATTGCCTCTCGGGGGATCAGGAAATAATTTTTTCCCCTGCTGGAGAAAATTGGATCATGCTCTGCTGTTTTTTTTTTTGCCTTCCTCTGGATCAACTATGGGTATAGAATTGGGTATATTGGATTGTATATTGGATTGTACGATATTTTTTATTTTATTTATTTCTTTATTTATGGTTGAACTAGATGGACTTGTGTCTTTTTTCAACCTAACTATGTAACTATGTAGCTATGTAACTATGTAATGAGGGACACCTACTAGCAAATGTATGTATAGGTCATGTCCCTGCCACACCCCCTTAAAGGAGAATTAACCCCCCCAAAAAAGTTAAATAAATCCACAAGTCCTTTTTTTACCACTACTATTTCTTTACATTGGCTTTTAAAATTTACAAATGCAGCAATTTAGAAATTGGATGAAAGGTTTAGCACTGGGAAACACTTTTTGAAAGATAAAAAGTGAATTTTTTATACAACTATAGAGATCAGACCAAAATGAGGGACAAACGATGAGGAAAGAGGGACGGAGGAACTTTGCTCCAAATCAGGGACAGTCCCTCGAAATCAGGGACAGTTGGGAGCTATGAGATAGGATCCTTAGATTGTAGGCTCCTCTGGGGCAGGGACAATATGTAAATTGTCAGTGCTATATAAATATTTGTAATAAATATAGTATACTCTACTGCTCTGTTGGTGAATCTCTCCACCGTCTTCATATTCTCTCCACCGTGACTTTATTATTTCTGGCACTTGTTAACAGTCACTTATTATGAATGTTTTCTGTGGCATTGTCTGTTCAGTGTTGCAATAGATATTAAAGAGAGACAAGTTTTCCTTCCTTTTGCCGAACAAGCAGCCAGGTAACAGAGGAAGAGAAAGCTTTTATACGTATTAATATTTCACCGCACTGCTGTATTAGGAACATTTACAAATGACTGACTCTTTTTTTTTCCTGAGGGACTGCTTTGCTGTTACAGCAGTAAAATCGCTGAAGCTATCCAATTGTTCTTTTATAAACAAGAAGATACTAGCTAATATAAGCTTTAAATCTTAATTCACCGAATCCTAAGGCAGTTTTTTTAACATACCTTGAAATAAGCCCTGGGCTTATAGTAACCAACTAGCCCCATGCTTGCTAGAAAAGAATTAAAGAGAAAATACCTGACCATTTGTGGCTTCTGAAAATGTTAAATGCCTGGCCTTATACAGTTTGTGTTCCTCTAAATACATTGGCACGGATTCTTGTTGCCTACACTGGCCACCTGTTTATTTGTGGAAGTTATAATCAGGGCCATCTTTAAGGCAGGGCAAAAGGGGCAACTGCCCTGGGCCCTGTCATTGTTATGCTGCCCAATCAGCTGCCTCATACTTGCCAAATATCACAATTTAAATTCCCTTGAAGTTTTAGTCCTTTGCTGTGTCCTGATATCTCAGTGTGAAGTGCTGTTACTAATGCTGCCCAGCTCTGCCCTATTGTTGTGTACAGATGACTCACCTGCAGACTCTGTATTTACATGTAAATAACCATCATTCATATGTAAATAATGGGAAAATTCATATGTAAATAATGGTGGCATTCATATGTAAATAGCAGGGACGGAAGCATTAATATGTGTAGCGGGGTCCCCAAATTTAACCCCGCTATACCTAAATTTAAGGGTGACCAGAGCAATAGTTTGGCTTGGGTCTTTTGATTATTTGGACTCTGCCTTACTGCTGTGTCACCTGGCGTGCAGTTCCCCTTTGGGAGTATAGGTGGTGTTGTCACCTGTACCCGGGGTTGAACCACAGGTGATGGAGTAGATATTGGATGTCCTCTCTTGGCTGCCGTTGGTGGGCGGTTCTGGCCTGCTGTGCATGCCAGGAGAGGATATATAAGGGGTGGACGCCATTACACAGGGAGCCATTTCCCGGGGCCCATGCCCAGAGCAGAGCCAATTCCCGGGGCTCATCCCCGGAGGAGAGCTAATTCCCGGTGCCCATGCCCGGAGGAGAGTCAATTCCGGGGCCCACTCCGAGGGGGGTGCGCCCCATCTTGATCGAGGAGTCTCAGGCACCTTTAGCCCGAGGCTACGGAGTTCCAGGTAGGCCCGGTACCTTTGACTGGGTCTACAACATAAGAGGAGTCCCAGGGAACCCGCATGAGGGTAACCGCTCTGATACAGAGGAAACCAGGGGAGGATTGATCCCATAACAAGAGGGCGAGTAATAGAGTATTGCTGACTCGGGAAAGGCCTGGTGACCTGTCGGAGGGAAGGATTCCTCACTTCGCAGACTGCCTCTGTGGAGTGTTGAAAGTTCAGGAGGGATCTCCTTGACTTGGTCCTTGAAGGGGACTGAGCCATTGTTCCAGCATCACGCCGGCTGCTAGTGCCATTGAGTGACTATCCGGGTGAGCTGTATCCACTCGGGACCGAGTGGCAACAAAGCCAAGAGTGTGCCTGAATCCACTTCTATCTGCTAACCTTTCCTCACTTCAACTCTCTGGTTCCTGGAAGCAAGATAAAATAAACTCACGTTGGAATTGATATGTTGTGTGGACATTGACCTCATTTGGGAAAGATAAAGACTCGCCTCTATAAAAATAGAGGGGAGAACCAGAGGAAGGAAGCGACTAACTGCAGGACCCAAGTATGTAACACCGCCTGACCTTTATAATCTAGAGGACACGGGCATGTGGCATGGTATGTCTTATCCCCCTGCTTGAGAAGGTAAGAGGGGGAAAAAGATCTGTGTGCTACATATGTAAATAAAGGCGGCATTCATATGTATATCATGCCCCTCTGCAGTGAAGAGATGATGTGCTTTAACCTCTAGCAACCAATCAGTGAGCAGTATTACTGTACAGTAATCTCTAGCAACCAATCAACAAGAAGAAATCATGTGCTGTAACCTCTAGCAACTAATCAGTGAGCCGTAATGTGTGCTGTAACCTCTAGCAACCAGTCAGTAAGTGGTAATGATATGCTGTAAAGTCTGGCAACCAATCGCAATCACTGCCTGATCTGATACAGTAAACTGATTTTAAGTCTAGCTGATATTTATTGTATGTCTCAGAGCAGGTGGAGTGCAAAATTGCACGGGGGGCCCCCAAGAAATTTTTTGCCCAGGGTCCAATCAACATTAAAGACGGCCCTAGTTATAATAAATTGTGGTGGCAGATTCAAGGAGTGAATACCAGTGTATGTATTTCGCCCTCAACACTCCATAGAAACTGCTCTCCTAAAACTCACAAATGACTTGCTAACAGCAAAAACCAATGGACACCATTCTGTACTGCTACTTTTTGACCTTTTGGCTGCCTTTGATGCGGTTGACCACCCCTTCCTCTTCAAAAACCTTTACTCCTTTGTTATCTGTGGCTTTGCTCTTCGTTGGCTCTCATCCTACCTATCCCACCGCACCTTCAGTGTCACTTACAATTATTTTTCCTCTTCTCCTCTTCATTTCTTCGTCAAGGTCCCCCAAGGTTCTGTTCTTGGACCTCTCTTAATCTCAAATTATACCTCGTCCCTTGGTCCGCTGAAAGCCTCCCATGGCTTTCAATATAATTTCTACGATGACGACATCCAAATCTATCTCTCTACCCCTCAGCTCACAACGTAAGTCTCCTCATGTGTCACTAATTTACTAACAGACATATCAGTCTGGATGTCACACCACTTCCTCAAACTCAACCTATCCAAAACCAAGCTCATAATACCCCCCCCCCCATGTGCCCCTTCCCCTGACTTCTCTGTCTAGATCAGCGTTTCTCAACTCCAGTCCGCAAGGAGCCCCAACAGGTCATGTTTTCAGGTTTTCCATTATTTTGCACAGTTTCACTGCCTTATGCCCTGTACACACGACCGGTTTTCCTGTCGGAAAAAAAAACAATGGTTTTCCTAATGGAATTCCTCTCAAGCCTGCCTTGCATACACATGGTCACACAAACGTCAGGTGAACTTTTGACTGCCAAGAACGCGGTGACATAAAAGACTACGACGAGCAGACAAAATGAAGTTCTATGCTTCCGAGCATGCGTCGAATTGTTTCTGAGCATGCGCGCTTTTTTTCCCGTCGGAAAAGCATACAGACGAACAGTTTTCCTGTTAGGATTTTTTCCTCACTGGAAAAAAGAGATCATGCTCTCTTTTTATTTCCGGTAGTTTTCCTGTCGGAAAAACTCAGATGGAGCATACACACGGCCGGGATTCTGGACGAAAAGCTCTTAGTGGAGTTTTCCCGTCGGAAAAACGGTCGTGTGTACGAGGCTTTAGTAATTACCACAGCTGTTTCATCGGAGGGAAATCCTGAAAACAGGACATGTTGGGGCGCCTTGAGGACTGGAGTTGAGAAACACTGGTCTAGATCAGCAGTCTCCAAACTACGGCCCTGGGGCCCTTTGCTTGCCTATGTCCGGCCCTTGGGGCACTATACCATCCACTGACACCAACAATGGGGCATAATTCCTATCACTGACACTAGCAATGGGAAACTATTTCTCCCACTGACACCATCAAAAGGGCACAATTCATCCCACTGACACCAATGATGGGGCACAATTCCTTCCATTGACACCAACGATGGGGCACTATTTCTGCCACTGACACAATCAAAAGGGCACAATTCCTCCCACTGACACCAATGATGGGTCACAATTTCTTCACTTGACACCAACAATGGGGCATGATTCCTTCCACTGATATCAACGATGAGGCACCGGTCCTCCCACTGACACCAAAGATAGGGCATTGTTTACTCCCACTGGCCATAGTCTGGACCCCCTAAAGTCTGAAGGACAGTAAATTAGCCCTTTGTTTAGAAAGTTTGGAGACCCCTGATCTAGATCAATGGCACAACCATCAACCCATTCCCACATGCCAGGGTGCTAGGTGTTATCCTAGACTCTGAACTCTCCTTTTGGCCCCACATCCAATCACTTTCCAAAGCTTTCTGCCTCAACCTCTGCAACATCTTCAAAATATGCCCCTTCCTAACCAATGACATAACAATGCTCCTAATTCACTCCCTGGTTATTCTTCACCCTGACTATTCCCTATTCAGTCCATGATGAATGCTGCTGCCAGACTCCTCTACCCTACAATCCGCTCAGCGTCTGCTGTCCCTCTCTGCCAATCCCACCATTGGCTGCCACTCATCCAACAAATTAAATTTAAAATACTAACAATAACTTACAAAGCCACTAAATTACTAACCTAGTCTCATATAACCAACCAAATTGTTCTCTTCGTTCCTCCCAAGACCTCCCACTTTCTAGTTCTCTTGTCATCTCCACCCGTGATCACCTCCAGGACTTCCAAGCCTCTCCCATTCTTTGGAATACCCTACCCC
Organism: Rana muscosa; assembly: GCA_029206835.1. NCBI lineage: Eukaryota > Metazoa > Chordata > Amphibia > Anura > Ranidae > Rana > Rana muscosa. The sequence goes on along the minus strand of CM055119.1, from coordinate 182,606,763 downwards.
AATTTCTCCTACTCTATCAACTTTTAGGCAATTCCTGAAAAATGTTCTCTATCCCATCTCCACCCAACAACTATACTTTAATTTTCTTCTTCATGCTCATCCGCCACAATTATTACCTTTTGTATCTCTTGACCCTACCTCCTAGATTGTAAGCTCTAACGAGCGGAGCCCTCTGATTCCTACAATATCGAATTGTATTGAATTGTATTGTAACAGTACTGTTTGCCCTAATGTTGTAAAGCGCCCCACAAACTGTTGGTGCTATATTAATTCTGAATACTAATAATAATAGACAATGGTGTCGAAAAGTCACTCTGTATTCCCTTTAGATCCCTAACCCTCACCTAAAATTGACATCTGGAGCAAGCCCTTCTGGATAAAGGACCCCCAGGATTTTTCTGTCCACCTTTAGGAGATCCCTAAAAACTCATTTATTCAGGGAAGCCTATCCCACGCCCACCTAACAACTGTCCCCAGGCCACCCCGATCAAATCATTCTCTGCAGCTATTACCTTTTGTACCACCACCCCCTCCCTTTAGAATGTAAGCTCTATGAGTCGGGCCCTCCTGTACCTTCTGTATTGAACTGTACTGTAATTGTGCTGTACCCCCTCTACATTGTAAAGCCCTGCGTAAACTGTTGTCGCTACATAAATCGTGTGTAATAATAATAATATCAGGCTTCTTTCAGCACTGCTTAAGCCTTGGTGAAAGGGGACCCTCAGAACACCTGAAACACTTTGGATTTCTATGGTACAAGATCATAGTGTGACGTACCTGGTGGAAATCGAGCTGCAGAGGGGGCTTCTCTGGCACCTTTTGTCCAACACCCCTAGTGGTGATGATGGGTAGACATGTGCATTAGTTTTTGTCCGAATGCATTTTCGTCCGAATTTCTGGGATTTTCGCATTTGTTTTAACAAGCGATAACGAATGCGCAGAATCCGAAATCCGAAAGATCTGAAAAAAAAAATGCTTGATTTTCGTTTCGTTGCGACAACAGTTCGATGTAGATAGAAGATTCGACATGACCATAGGCGTGCACACAGGGTGTGCCAGGTGTGCCCAGGCACACCCTAATCACCCTGTGAAGAATAGATTCCCCTACTGACCTGGCTCCCCCTCCTTCCTCCCACAGCACTACCGTCTTCCCTTCTCTCCCACCGGTTGTTGCTGTGGATGTTTGAGCAAAGTGGGGGAAGGGGGCAGTAAATATGCCATTTACCCTTTCTGAATGAACATCGTGAGTGATCGGTAGAGTGTGTTTGAGCTTTGGGGTGCACACCCTAATGCCAAAGGCTGCGCACACCTATGGACATGACGGTAACAATAGCGATCTGTGTCTATCGAACCTGCGGTTGAATGTGCCTAACCTAACACTATTAGTCCAAGATTATTTGACATAGAGAGAAAAGATTCAACATTATAGAGACATGAAGATTCGACGAAGCAGCTAAAAACATACGATCGTCGCGAGCGGACATTTACGGTCAAATGCTCCGCCCATAGGCTATAGAAGAATTCTAATGTTGGTTGACTAGTAATAATTAATAAATATAATTATTACTAGTCATGCAACATTAGAATTCTACTATAGCTTGTGGGCGGAGCATTGAACCGGAAATGTACGATTGCGTCGTCGTACAGTTTAGCTGCTTCGTCGAATCTTCTTAGAACATCCGACAGACACCATAAGCCTATAATTGACAGATTCTACCTTAATTCGGATTTTCGGACAAATGCATTTAAAAAAAAAAAATAATAATTTTGTGAGTAACTAAATAAATTTATTTTTTGGACGAAACCGAAATTCCGAAACAAAATATTTCAGTGTGCACATGTCTAATGATAGGTGTGAGGATGCAGATTGGCACAAGGGTTGGTGTTTGCAGGAAGCTGATGACGATAGATCAACTGGCAGGAACCAGGAGCTGGAACATGATGACACTCGATCGACAGCCAGGAACTTGGACAGTACACAAGCCAAAAGGTATTCAACAGTGAGGTAAAGGAACATCAGGCAGAGTCAAGATACAAGCTGGGATCGGTACACAGCCAGGCAGCGAGGTCTGACAGAGTCAAGACAGAGTCTGACAGCACAAGACAGAGTCAGAGTACAAGGCAAGGTCACTGCAGGCAGAAATCCAGAGACAGGTCCGGGGCAAGCCTAGTCGTTAACAGGTATAGCAGGTCAGGGCGCAGGTAAGCAGGAACTATGTGAAGACCACTCAGCAATCTGTTCATGAACAGAACTATGAACATGAGCATGTAATAGCCTTCTGGTTCCAATATGTACTGAGCTTCTCTCACGCTTATACCAAGGGCTCATTCACACTAGTGGTGCTCTCTGAAGAACAATCCACGTTCAGTTTGCATTTAACAGATGGTGACTGTTTTAACCCTTTCATTGCCTCACTTGTAGGCCTCAACTGTGTCCACTGCAGCGGCAGGGGGTGTAATTCCTGCCAATGCTGCAAAGCTCGGCTATGGCATGTTTACACCCCGGCCACTGCCTCTGCAGCTAAAGGGGTTAGCGGTTGGTTGAGGCCGGTAAAAGTGTGGTTTAACCGTGTTCTGCATGCCAAACTTACATGTTAACGAGCCCTAAGTTCTACGTCTAGTGTTTTTTTCCTTACATATATATAGACCTTAACCTTCACTTGACATTCAAAACCAAACTCTGGTCAGGTATAATAAAATGTAATAGGGTGCCCCCACCCCGTTATATTGCCCCCTCACTGCCTGCTTTGACCCCTTGATCCCCCCATATTTGCAGGGCACTTCCAGAGCGGCATTCACTTGAAATGGACAAGACATATCATTTTTGCATTCTTGGGATGTGTACACTTCTAGCCATGCCTCTCCTGCTAAAGAGGGTAGAGGTTGAGAGGCAGTAAAAATGCAACTTAACCTCAGGGTTTTACTTCCCTCCAACCACACATGTGAACAAACGTTAAATGCTATGTAATCTTTTTAATTTTGCCCATTGTTCCACTTTAAGAGTGATTAAGGCAAACAACAATACATACCAAATGGATGCAAACAACTCCCACCAACATTTTGACTCATCAGCTATGAGTACTTATGGAAAAGTCAAAGGGAAACAAACAATTAAATGTGCTTTTAAGAGGCAAAAAAATAACTTTGAAAACTTTCTTCTTCTTCCAGGTATTTTGGAAATGTATCAAATATCCCTGATTGCAATTCTTCCTACTGTTTCCACAGAGTCTATTCTGGCACCATGTTGAGAGTGAAACCTCGAAATCCTCGCAATTCATTTTTTTTTATGATGTAGAGATTGACATGGTTAATTGCTGTTCATCCTGCTTATGATTTGATTCCTGGCATTCTTGTGATTAAATTGGGTGCATTAAAGCACAGTTAAATTACAACCACAGTTGAAGTATAGGTGGGTGTAAAAAAGATGACTAACCCTAATTGGAGATAAAATATGCCTATTATTTCCAGCTAGCTATAAATGGACCCGGATAATTGTGAATTGTACCAAGACAGCGGTGATTAACCAAGCTGTGTTAAAAATTAATTCTGCATCCGTCGTCAGTTTGAATGTTTAATACAGAGCTTCTATTATTAAAGGAAGATGCTTTGTAGTGTGTACACACCTGCATCTGTTGCCAGGCTAGAAATGAATCCATTTGAAGGATTCTTGGGCTAAGAGCCAACAAAGTCCTGAAAATGGCCAAAATAAAAGACCAATGAATATATATTTTAAGTCATATTAAAGTTAATGTATAAAATAACAACTCCCTGTACCCTCTTGCACAGATACTCTATCTCCCTTAAATCAATGGATGTTAAAGGTGTATACTATAGTCAAAATTTCAAAGTAAACTTTGATATGCATTTAGAGAGCAAAGCTACTGGTAGTTTGTTTTTTACCAAGACATTGCAATAGTGCTCCATTTCACTGTGCTGCCTTTTGTCTGTAGTCTTGTGATCCTGGAACACATCTGTTGGTGATGATGGAGCACACATGTTGGTAATCATGGTACACATCTGCTGATAATGGAGTGCACCTATTGGTGATGATTAAACACACCTGCTGATGATCTTGGAGCACATCTTCTGATGATAATGGAGCACACCTGCTCGTGATCTGCTCACATCTGCTGGTGTTCTTGAAGCGCATCTGCTGATGATGATGGAATACACCTGCTGGCAATTCAAAGCACAAGTGCTGGTGGAAGAAAATAGAACACACCAGCTGGTGATGATGGAATACACCTGTTGGTGATGGTTAATGGAACACACTTGCTGGTGATTTTGGAACAAACTTGCTGTGGATTATGGAACACACTTGCTGGTGATTATGGAACACATCTTCTGATGATGGATAATGGAACACACCTGTGGTTGATCTTGGAACTCATATGCAGGTGTTGAATAATGGAACACATTTGCTAGTGATGATGGAACACACCTGATTGCGATATTGGAACACATCTGCTTGTGATGATGAATAATGTAAAACACTTGCTACTGATGATGGATAGTGTAACACACCTGCAAGCGATGACAGAATACACCTTCCGATGATGTTAGAACACATCTGCTGATGATGACCAGGGATGAGCCGAACACCCCCCTGTTCGGTTCGCACCAGAACCTGCGAACAGACAAAATGTTCGTGTAAACTTTAGAACCCTATTAAATACAATGGACTCGAACGTTCGAAATCTAAAGTGTTAATTATAAAGGCTAATATGCAAGTTATTGTCCTAAAAAGGGTTTGGGGACCCGGGTCCTGCCCCAGGGGACATGTATCAATGCAAAAAGAAGTTTTAAAAACGGCCGTTTTTTCGGGAGCAGTGATTTTAATAATGCTTAAAATGAAAAAATAAAAGTGAAATATTCCTTTAAATTTCGTACCTGGGGGGTGTGTATGATATGCATGTGAAGTGGCGCATGTTTCCCGTGCTTAGAACTGTCCCTGCACAAAGTGTCATTTTTGAAAGAAAAAAAGTCTTTTAAAACTGACTCGCGGCTATTAATGAATTGTCGGCTCCCGGCAATACATACAAAAGTCATTGATAAAAATAAAAAAAAAGCGTGGGGGTTCCCCAGAATTCAATTACCAGGCCCTTCAGGTCTGGAATGGATATTAAGGGGAACCCCGCCGCAAATTTTAAAAAAAATTGACGTGGGGTTCCCCCAAATATCCATTCCAGGCCCTTCAGATCTGGCATGGATTTTAAGGGGAACTCCACCCCAAATTTAAAAAAAAATGGCGTGGAGTCCCCCTAAAAATCCATACCAGACCCCTTATCCGAGCACGCAACCTGGCCGGACGCAGGGGAAAAGGGGGGGACGAGAGAGCCGTAACCTCCTGAACCGTACCAAGCCACATGCCCTCAACATGGGGAGGATGTCCCCATGTTGATGGGGACAAGGGCCTCATCCCCACAACCCTTGCCCGGTGGTTGTGGGGGTCTGCGGGCAGGGGGCTTATCGGAATCTGGAAGACCCCTTTAACAAAGGGGACCCCCAGATCCCGCCCCCCCCCTATGTGAATTGGTAAGGGGTACATTGTACCCCTACCATTTCACGAAGAAAGCGTAAAAAAATGTTTAAAAAAACACACAAACACCTTGAAAAAGTCCTTTATTTAAAAAAAAAAAAAAAAAAAAAAACAGCGGTGAAATCCAGTGTCCCGCGGCGATCCCGATGTCCAGCGCTGTCCTTCATTGGTTGTGCCTGAGCGGACCTGATGGGGAACTCCCTCTCAGTATTTTAAATGTATAGACCCGCCCCTTCTAAAGTTCCCCATCAGGTCCGCCAGCGGACCAGATGCGGAACATGAGAAGGGGCGGGTCTATACATGTATTACCACAGTGAGAGAAGTTCCCCATCAGGTCCGCCTCCTCGGTATGTCGGACCCGCCTACATCATTGGCTTGAGCGGGGAACTTCCTTCACTATGTAAATTTAAATTACACAGTGAAGGAAGTTCCCCGCTCAAGCCAATGACGTAGGCGGGTCCGACATACCGAGGAGGCGGACCTGATGGGGAACTTCTCTCACTGTGGTAATACATGTATAGACCCGCCCCTTCTCATGTTCCGCATCTGGTCCGCTGAGCGGACCTGATGGGGAACTTTAGAAGGGGCGGGTCTATACATTTAAAATACTGAGAGGGAGTTCCCCATCAGGTCCGCTCAGGCACAACCAATGAAGGACAGCGCTGGACATCGGGATCGCCGCGGGACACTGGATTTCACCGCTGTTTTTTTTTTTTTTTAAATAAAGGACTTTTTCAAGGTGTTTGTGTGTTTTTTTTTACATTTTTTTACACTTTCTTCGTGAAATGGTAGGGGTACAATGTACCCCTTACCAATTCACATAGGGGGGGGCGGGATCTGGGGGTCCCCTTTGTTAAAGGGGTCTTCCAGATTCCGATAAGCCCCCTGCCCGCAGACCCCCACAACCACCGGGCAAGGGTTGTGGGGATGAGGCCCTTGTCCCCATCAACATGGGGACATCCTCCCCATGTTGAGGGCATGTGGCTTGGTACGGTTCAGGAGGGAGGGGGGGCCGCTCTCTCGTCCCCCCCTTTTCCCCTGCGGCCGGCCAGGTTGCGTGCTCGGATAAGGGGTCTGGTATGGATTTTTAGGGGGACTCCACGCCATTTTTTTTTAAATTTGGGGTGGAGTTCCCCTTAAAATCCATGCCAGATCTGAAGGGCCTGGAATGGATATTTGGGGGAACCCCACGTCAATTTTTTTTTAAATTTGCGGCGGGGTTCCCCTTAATATCCATTCCAGACCTGAAGGGCCTGGTAATTGAATTCTGGGGAACCCCCACGCTTTTTTTTTATTTTTATCAATGACTTTTGTATGTATTGCCGGGAGCCGACAATTCATTAATAGCCGCGAGTCAGTTTTAAAATACTTTTTTTCTTTCAAAAATGTCATTTTTTGCAGGGACAGTTCTAAGCACGGGAAACATGCGCCACTTCACATGCATATCATACACACCCCCCAGGTACGAAATTTAAAGGAATATTTCACTTTTATTGTTTCACTTTAAGCATTATTAAAATCACTGCTCCCGAAAAAATGTCCGTTTTTAAAACTTCTTTTTGCATTGATACATGTCCCCTGGGGCAGGACCCCGGTCCCCAAACACTTTTTAGGACAATAACTTGCATATAAGCCTTTATAATTAGCACTTTAGATTTCTCCCATAGATTTTTCGAATTTGCCGCGAACACCCCAATTTGTTCGCTGTTCGGCGAACGGGCGAACAAGCAATGTTCGAGTCGAACATGAGTTCGACTCGAACTCGAAGCTCATCCCTAATGATGACGAGTAATGTAAAACCCCTGCTTGTGATTTTGAAACACATCTGCTAATGATGGATAATGGAACACATATGTTGATGATGATGGAGTACATCTTCTGATGGATGATAATGTAACACACCTACTAGTGATGATGCAAAACATCTGCTGGTGATCTTGGAACACATCTGGATATTAGAACACACTTGCTGGTGATGACTGAGTGCATCTTTTGATCATGGATAAAGTAGCACACTTGCTGGTGATGATGGAACACATCTGCTGGTGATCTTGGAGCATATCTTATGATGATGGATAATGGAACACAACTGCTGATGATGATGGAACACACCTACTGGTGATCCTGGGACACATCTTCTGATGATCAATAATGGAACACACTTGCTAGTATTGATGTAACACACCTGCGTGGGCTATTGGAAGACATCTGATGATGATGGGTAATGTAAAACACCTGTTAGTACTACTGATGATCGTGGAACACATCTTCTGATGAAGGATAATGGAACACACTTGCTAGTGACGATGGAACACACATGCTTGTGATATTGGAACACATCTGCTGATGATGGATAATGTAAAACACATGTCAGTGATTTTGAAACACATCTTCTGATGATGTCCAAAAATATTTTTAAGATTTTTTCAACCACTTCAACTATTGTATTGTATACAAAACACTTTTAATGTAGACCAATAAATTGTTAAATTGTGCCTATGCAGCAAGGTCCCAGGCCTCCTTTAGTCTAATGAGAGACTCCAGAGCCAGGAACAGCTGACATCCTTCTAATTAGAGTGGGCTACAAGGCATGGTGGGTGTAGTGCAAGATAGATTCATGGTGCCAGACACTTCTTGAATGCAAAGAGATTTATTTTCTCTTGAACAGAACTGTGGGAGAGAGGGTTAGGGTCAGGACACCCTTTGGTAGTTGCAATTTTAATTGTCAGACTCCGAGACTTCTACAGGTAGACAGCCATACAGGGAAAGGCATCCAGCAAGACACCACATCTGCATGAGTAGGAGTGCTGTCTCCTATGGCAACAGTCTTATAACAGTTCCCTCCTACAATCACTTCTTGTAGATTAGCCCACTGAGCTCCCAGTCTCTTTCACTAGACTTGCTGATTCACTGATACTGAATCCCGTGAGCTCTTCCAATGTTCTTACTCAGTATCTTCCTCAAGCGTCACCCCCGCTTCCCTGCTGGGTCCCTGGCTTGGCACTCCAGATACTCCTCAAGCATTACCCCACTGGCTGGGTCCCTGACTTGGCACCTGCTGAAGTTTTCAGATTCTTCATTGTCCATGGTTGGTGAGAATACTGCTCCGGTACTTACTTCAGCTACTCACGGTGGTCACTGGTAATAAGGTGGATGGTCCCTTAGTGGTGACAGCTCCCCCTCTACCTCTGACCACGACAGATTCTCCGGCCAGCAGAACCATCACTTCTGGTTGGACTGCAACCCTACGCTGCTCTCTTGCTTCTGGATAGGCCCTCAGACAGCCTAGCAGCCAGCTATACCGGGGATAGGCCCAAACTCCGGCCTAGCAGCCCGGGGCATTACAACACACGTCCATCCAGACAGCCGTCCAGGTGGCACAGAACCTTGATCACCTGACTCCACCCAAATATATAGGTTCTCCCAGCAGGCTAAGGGGCCCAAGAAAACCCCTGCCCATTGGCTGAGACACCCCATATACTCCTAATCTGTCCTTGCATCGCCCTTGTCTTATCTAATGTCACCAGGTACCCGGCCACCCAGCAACAGGAGAGAGAAGTGCAGCAATTCCAGACTTAGGGTGAAATCAATTGATCCCTAGCAATTGGCCAAGGCAACTACACCTGGCAGGTAAATTTAGGAGCAAAAACTTCAGGGTGCTAAGCCTATAAAGTCCGTTATTTCTCTTTTTGAACTCCAATTATGTGTATTCCTTAGGAATATGGCACAGTTAAGGTTAAAGTGCTTACTAGCCACCAAAGGGCACGGAATTTATCCACTTTAATCAGATAACGGAACACACCTATTGGTTATGATGGTATGATGGAATACACCTACTGATAGATGATGATAGACAACATCTGCTGGTGATCTTAGAGTAAGGTGACCAGATTTTTTAAATTAAATCCAGGGACATATTTTTTTTTACTAGTAATGGCGGCAATCGGCCACTGTCTGCCCGTCACTGTCGCCGCTGCCTGCCTCACAGCCTCTCAAGTCTTACTCTACGGCCCCCGGCTACTACTGGGTGGGGAGCAGAGGAAGATCACTCCACTAGGGAAGGCAAGGAGATAAGCAGGCAGGTAGCTGGCCGGGACTTAAACCAAGGCAGAAGAACATGTGAGCAGAGCTGAATGGGTATGCACACGAAACTGAAGAAATATTCCTTCCGCTCCTACCAGCACATGATCATCAGAAAGGGGCACAGATAATTGGAAAAATAGTCCTTACTAGGCTAGTAGGAGCCGGGGTGTGTAATTTAGATTGTTTTTATTAATTCTGCACTGACTGTCTTTGAAATTGGCCCAGCCCCTGTTCAAATCCAATCCGGGGACAAAACCGGGGACCAGTGTTGCCAACCCCCTGAAGTGAAATTTACTGGCAAGGATGCCAAAATTTCTGTACGGCACCAATTTCTTACTGGCAAAAATAATGAAGATTACTGGCAGGGCCGCATTTTTTACTGACGCTGCAAAAAAGTACCTAAAATTACTGTTTTTACTGCTAAACAGTGCAAATATCAATATTTCAACTATGAACACACAGCTAATGCTAATATCAATGTGTTTCAGTTAAATAAAAGTAAAAAAACATATTTCTCAATTCACATGAAGGTTAGGATACTATAACCCAGCCAGCACAGAGTTTCCTCTTACATCAGAGTCTGCAGGATGCCCCCTTACAGCACAAAGGAACTCTTATGTAAAGGGGAACGCTGCAGATCATGATGTAAGGGGGAACTCTGATGTGGAGGGGGGCTCTGGTGAATAGAGACCACCTTCCACAGAGTGAATACACTAAGGTAATGGGGGGGTACTAATATAGGGGGGGACCTTTTATATCAGTGCCCCCTTACATTATTGTATTTACTCCCCTCCTTAGATCAGTGATCCCCCCTCAGACTGGCCTGGCGGCGCTGTCACTGACCTGCTCTCAGGTCCACAGTGCGGGGCTCAGTCAGATGGCTCCAGCTTGGCGGCTCTGACCTCCTCTCCACAGTCCACACGTCTGTTTCTTCCCGTAACCCCCATCACGGGGCTCCCATTCTTGACATCTTTCTAGGATCCCCTCAGAGACTGCAGACATAAAAGACAGGAGATGGTCAGAGGCTGCGGACACGATACAGGAGGTGGACAGAGGCTGCGGACATGACACAGGAGGGGGACAGAGGCTGCAGAGTGCGGACATGACACAGGAGGTGGACAGAGGCTGCGGACATGACACAGGAGGTGGACAGAGGCTGCGGACATGACACAGGAGGGGTGACAGAGGCTGCGGACATGACACAGGAGGTAGACAGAGGCTGCGGACATGACACAGGAGGGGGACAGAGGCTGCGGACATGACACAGGAGGGGGACAGAGGCTGCGGATATGACACAGGAGGGGTGACAGAGACTGTGGACATGACACAGGAGGGGTGACAGAGGCTGTGGACATGACACAGGAGGGGGACAGAGGCTGCGGACATGACACAGGAGGGGGACAGAGGCTGCGGACATGACACAGGAGGGGGACAGAGGCTGCGGACATGACAGAGGCTGCGGACATGACACAGGAGGGGGACAGAGGCTGCGAACATGACACAGGAGGGAGACAGAGGCTGCGAACATGACACAGGAGGGGGACAGAGGCTGCGAACATGACACAGGAGGGGGACAGAGGCTGCGGATATGACACAGGAGGGGTGACAGAGACTGCGGACATGACACAGGAGGGGTGACAGAGACTGCGGACATGACACAGGAGGGGTGACAGAGGCTGCGGACATGACACAGGAGGGGGACAGAGGCTGCGGACATGACACAGGAGGGGGACAGAGGCTGCGGACATGACACAGGAGGGGGACAGAGGCTGCGGACATGACACAGGAGGGGGACAGAGGCTGCGGACATGACACAGGAGGGGTGACAGAGGCTGCGGACATGACACAGGAGGGGGACAGAGGCTGCGGACATGACACAGGAGGGGGACAGAGGCTGCGGACATGACACAGGAGGGGTGACAGAGGCTGCGGACATGACACAGGAGGGGGACAGAGGCTGCGGACATGACACAGGAGGGGTGTTAGAGGCTGCGGACATGACACAGGAGGGGGACAGAGGCTGCGGACATGACACAGGAGGGGGACAGAGGCTGCGGACATGACACAGGAGGGGTGACAGAGGCTGCGGACATGACACAGGAGGGGGACAGAGGCTGCGGACATGACACAGGAGGGGGACAGAGGCTGCGGACATGACACAGGAGGGGGACAGAGGCTGCGGACATGACACAGGAGGGGGACAGAGGCTGCGGACATGACACAGGAGGGGGACAGAGGCTGCGGACATGACACAGGAGGGGTGACAGAGGCTGCGGACATGACACAGGAGGGGGACAGAGGCTGCGGACATGACACAGGAGGGGTGTTAGAGGCTGCGGACATGACACAGGAGGGGGACAGAGGCTGCGGACATGACACAGGAGGGGGACAGAGGCTGCGGACATGACACAGGAGGGGTGACAGAGGCTGCGGACATGACACAGGAGGGGGACAGAGGCTGCGGACATGACACAGGAGGGGGACAGAGGCTGCGGACATGACACAGGAGGGGGACAGAGGCTGCGGACATGACACAGGAGGGGGACAGAGGCTGCGGATATGACACAGGAGGGGTGACAGAGACTGCGGACATGACACAGGAGGAGTGACAGAGGCTGCGGACATGACACAGGAGGGGGACAGAGGCTGCGGACATGACACAGGAGAGGGACAGAGGCTGCGGACATGACACAGGAGGGGGACAGAGGCTGCGGACATGACACAGGAGGGGGACAGAGGCTGCGGACATGACACAGGAGGGGTGACAGAGGCTGCGGACATGACACAGGAGGGGTGACAGAGGCTGCGGACATGACACAGGAGGGGGACAGAGGCTGCGGACATGACACAGGAGGGGGACAGAGGCTGCGGACATGATAGGGTCCTCCTTACCCCCTCACAGTGGCCTCCTCCTCTGTCCACCATCGTATAACTTCTCCTCCACATCATCAGTATGCTGTGTCCTCCTGTGCCCCTTTCACCTCTCCACAGGTCAGGGCAGCTCTGACATGTGGAGAGGTGAAAAGGGCACGGAAGGAGGACACAGCATACTGATGATGTGGAGGAGAAGTTATATGATGGTGGACAGAGAGAGCACATCAGTCTCTGTCCCTCCCCTGCATGCCATGGCCGCTTCACCCTCCGGGCTCCCGCTCCCAGCGCATTCCATTTCCCCCTCTTACTTTATATCCCCCCCTCCTCCTCCTCCTCCTCACCCCTGCTCGGCCGAGTCCTCTCCTCCTACGGCGTCGGGGACTGTGAGACATTGTAGCCCGCCCCGCGAGCACTCCTGAGTCCCGTCCTGGCTGAAACTCTATTCAAAAATGGCGCCGGGCGGCGCCATTACGTTACTGCGCATGCGCCGCTCAGCCGAACGCATACGAGCTTTCCCGAGTCCGGCCGGCTTCGCAACGGCGCATGCGCTGTTGCATAGTCGGCTCGCGGCAATCTTTTTTATGGGCAGCCGATGCCCACAACGGACTTTACGTACACCCGAAAAAGGGGGTTAAATTTACGTGCTGTACGTAAATTAACGTACGGTTGGCAACACTGCCGGGGACAGACTTGGTCCGGGGACAGTGTCCTCAATCCGGGGACTGTCTCCGGAAACCGGGGATGTCTGGTCACCCTATCTTAGAGCAAATTTGCTGATTGTGATGAAACACATACCTGCTGGTGTGGTGAACTTTATCACAGCAGTGAATATTTTGAATATTTTGCCTGCATTTGTTCTTCAAAATAAGTCCTAAAATATCCATCTTGGAAAAAATGGTGCCTCCTCGTGGCCTGGCACAGGATCTTAACTTATGTTCACTAACAAATCAGTGTCTCTGTCAGAACTCAGATCACTTGTTAACTGTTAGGAAAAGAACCTTGCCATAACAGAGTAGGGGATGAGGGGTCAGGAGTAGGGATGAGCTTCGTGTTCGAGTCGAACATACGTTCGACTCGAACATCGGCTGTTCGATCGTTCGACGAAGGTCGAACGATTTGGGCCGTTCGCGCCAAATTCGAGTGACGCGAACGGCCCACAATGCACTACGCCATCGCAGTGTCATCCAGGCGCTGTGATTGGCCAAGCATGCACTGTGACCCCGCATGCTTGGCCAATCACAGCGCCGGCAGCGAGGAGAGCAATGATTGGCCACAGGCAGGATGCCTGTGGCCAATTATTGCTGAGGGTGTTTAGTACACGCCCCACACTATAAAAGGCCGCCAGCACGGCGGCCTAGTGTAGTGTGTTCCGGAGCAGGGAAAGACAAGCATAGGCAGGGACAGTGACATTTATTTATTTCTTGCTTAACCTGGATTCCTTTAGTTTAGGGAAAGAGAAGGATAGGTAGGGAGAGTGTCAGTGTGTTTTACTGTGCGAGTCCTTGTTTCTAGGGACAAAGAAGGAAAGTGAGGGGATTTCTCCTTGTGCTATAGTGTGCTTTAAAAAAACATTTTTTCTAGGGACAGAAAACTGTAGGTAGGGAGAGTGTCAGTTTCTTTCACTGTGCCAGTCCTTGTTTCTAGGGACAAAGAAGGAAAGTGAGGGGATTTCTCCTTGTGCTATAGTGTGCTTTAAAAAAACATTTTTTCTAGGGACAGAAAACTGTAGGTAGGGAGAGTGTCAGTTTCTTTCACTGTGCCAGTCCTTGTTTCTAGGGACAAAGAAGGAAAGTGAGGGGAATTCTCCTTGTGCTATAGTGTGCTTTAAAAAAACATTTTTTCTAGGGACAGAAAACTGTAGGTAGGGAGAGTGTCAGTTTCTTTCACTGTGCCAGTCCTTGTTTCTAGGGACAAAGAAGGAAAGTGAGGGGATTTCTCCTTGTGCTATAGTGTGCTTTAAAAAAACATTTTTTCTAGGGACAGAAAACTGTAGGTAGGGAGAGTGTCAGTTTCTTTCACTGTGTCAGTCCTTGTTTCTAGGGACAAAGAAGGAAAGTGAGGGGATTTCTCCTTGTGCTATAGTGTGCTTTAAAAAAACATTTTTTCTAGGGACAGAAAACTGTAGGTAGGGAGAGTGTCAGTTTCTTTCACTGTGCCAGTCCTTGTTTCTAGGGACAAAGAAGGAAAGTGAGGGGAATTCTCCTTGTGCTATAGTGTGCTTTAAAAAAACATTTTTTCTAGGGACAGAAAACTGTAGGTAGGGAGAGTGTCAGTTTCTTTCACTGTGCCAGTCCTTGTTTCTAGGGACAAAGAAGGAAAGTGAGGGGAATTCTCCTTGTGCTATAGTGTGCTTTAAAAAAACATTTTTTCTAGGGACAGAAAACTGTAGGTAGGGAGAGTGTCAGTTTATTTCACTGTGCCAGTCCTTGTTTCTAGGGACAAAGAAGGAAAGTGAGGGGATTTCTCCTTGTGCTATAGTGTGCTTTAAAAAAACATTTTTTCTAGGGACAGAAAACTGTAGGTAGGGAGAGTGTCAGTTTCTTTCACTGTGCCAGTCCTTGTTTCTAGGGACAAAGAAGGAAAGTGAGGGGATTTCTCCTTGTGCTATAGTGTGCTTTAAAAAAACATTTTTTCTAGGGACAGAAAACTGTAGGTAGGGAGAGTGTCAGTTTCTTTCACTGTGCCAGTCCTTGTTTCTAGGGACAAAGAAGGAAAGTGAGGGGAATTCTCCTTGTGCTATAGTGTGCTTTAAAAAAACATTTTTTCTAGGGACAGAAAACTGTAGGTAGGGAGAGTGTCAGTTTCTTTCACTGTGCCAGTCCTTGTTTCTAGGGACAAAGAAGGAAAGTGAGGGGATTTCTCCTTGTGCTATAGTGTGCTTTAAAAAAACATTTTTTCTAGGGACAGAAAACTGTAGGTAGGGAGAGTGTCAGTTTCTTTCACTGTGCCAGTCCTTGTTTCTAGGGACAAAGAAGGAAAGTGAGGGGATTTCTCCTTGTGCTATAGTGTGCTTTAAAAAAACATTTTTTCTAGGGACAGAAAACTGTAGGTAGGGAGAGTGTCAGTTTCTTTCACTGTGCCAGTCCTTGTTTCTAGGGACAAAGAAGGAAAGTGAGGGGAATTCTCCTTGTGCTATAGTGGGCTTTAAAAAAACATTTTTTCTAGGGACAGAAAACTGTAGGTAGGGAGAGTGTCAGTTTCTTTCACTGTGCCAGTCCTTGTTTCTAGGGACAAAGAAGGAAAGTGAGGGGATTTCTCCTTGTGCTATAGTGTGCTTTAAAAAAACATTTTTTCTAGGGACAGAAAACTGTAGGTAGGGAGAGTGTCAGTTTCTTTCACTGTGCCAGTCCTTGTTTCTAGGGACAAAGAAGGAAAGTGAGGGGATTTCTCCTTGTGCTATAGTGTGCTTTAAAAAAACATTTTTTCTAGGGACAGAAAACTGTAGGTAGGGAGAGTGTCAGTTTATTTCACTGTGCCAGTCCTTGTTTCTAGGGACAAAGAAGGAAAGTGAGGGGAATTCTCCTTGTGCTATAGTGTGCTTTAAAAAAACATTTTTTCTAGGGACAGAAAACTGTAGGTAGGGAGAGTGTCAGTTTCTTTCACTGTGCCAGTCCTTGTTTCTAGGGACAAAGAAGGAAAGTGAGGGGAATTCTCCTTGTGCTATAGTGTGCCAAAGCATTCCTCATCATCCATCTTTGAAATCCTTGTTTTTTGGACAGTCAGGGAAATTGTCGTTGTGCTATTCTGTGCAAAAGCAATAATCCTCAACCATATTTAGAAATCCTTAAGTAAATGGACAGAGAAGGACACCTGAAGGTAGCCCTTATTGCTTTTTTCCCATCTCCCTGCAGGCCATCTATTAGAATGTCTGGAAGGCAAACAAGGAGAGGCAGACAGTCAGGAGGCAATAAAAGAGGGCAAGCAGGCTCTGTGTCTGGGGGCAACAGTGCTGGTCGTGGACGCGGTGCATTGTCATCAGCACATGGCTCTGGGACACGCTTGACCTTCTTTTCGGCAGCTGGACATGTTGAGCCACATCATGCCGAAGACTTGGTAGAGTGGATGACCAAGCCCTCCTCCTCCTCCTCATCCTCTCTCACCCAGGCTCAGGGTACTGGCAAAGCAGCTGCCAAAGCGTCCTCTTCCCTGGTATCAATGTCAGACTCATCATCAGTCACTCCTTCCCTAGACCCACCATGTCCTCCTCCTGAGGAGTCCCCCGAACTGTTTGAGCACAGTGTTGGGTACATGCTCCAGGAGGATGCCCAGCGTTTCGAAGGGTCTGATGATGAAACCCAGCTACAGGAAGGCAGTAGCGTGAGAGCAGACAGAGGGGATGCTCAAGAAGGACACCAATCTGGCAGTCATGTTCCAGCAGCTGCAGCATACTGCCAGATTGGCTCCAGTGATGAGGAGGGAGGGGATGATGAGGTCACTGACTCCACGTGGGTGCCTAATAGGAGAGAGGAGGAGGAGGAGGATGAGGAGGAGGCACATCTCCAACGAGGCAGGATGCCCTTTGGTGGCCAGCGTAAGGGCAGTACACCGACGGAATCACACCGCAGAGCTCCGCCTGTGCAGGGCGCTGCCTCTGCCCGTCATTCAAAAAGTTCCTTGGTGTGGGCCTTTTTTGAGGCTAGTGCATCAGATCGCACAGCTGCTGTTTGCAACATATGTCTCAAGCGTATATCGCGTGGCCAAAACATCAGCCGCTTGGGTACCACATGCCCGACCAGACATATGTTGACCTGCCATGCAGCTCGTTGGCAAGCCTACCTCAAAGACCCACACCAAAGAACAAAGCGGACCTCTCCTTGCACCGCATCAGCTGGGATCTCCAACCCCACTATAACTTCAGTCCTCTCTGAAACATGCACTGAGAGGAATGAAGGTGTAGAATTAGGTGTGTCACAGCCAAGTACTTGCGGCCACTCTGCTAGCAGTACACCGACGTCCGATTCTAGCAGGCAAATTTCCCTGCCCCAGCTGCTGGACCGTCGGAAGAAGTTCACTCCCAGCCATCCACATGCCCAGCGGTTGAATGCTAGCTTGGCTAAATTGCTAGCGCTTCAACTGCTGCCTTTTCAGTTGGTAGACTCGGCCCCCTTCCGTGAGTTTGTGCAATGTGCGGTTCCTCAGTGGCAGGTTCCCAAACGCCACTTTTTCTCACGGAAGGCTATTCCGGCTCTCTACCGGCATGTGGAAGGCAATGTCTTGGCCTCGCTGGACAGGGCGGTCAGCGGTAAGGTGCATATTACCGCTGACTCATGGTCCAGCAGGCATGGACAGGGACGTTACCTTTCTTTCACGGCCCATTGGGTCACTCTTTTGGCAGCTGGGAAGGATGCAGGACAAGGTGCAGTAGTGTTGGAGGTTGTTCCACCGCCACGCCTCCAAAATGCTACTACTGGTTGTGACACACCTCTCTCCTCCACCCCCTCCTCTTCTTCTTCCTCCATGGCCTCTTCCTGTGGTTTGTCCTATGAACCAGCGGTGCTCCGTAGCCGTTCACGGGGCTACGCAAGTACGCAGGCAAAAAGATGCCATGCCGTGCTTGCGTTGGTGTGTTTGGGGGACAGAAGCCACACTGGGGCAGAGGTCCTGTCTGCTCTGCAGGGCCAGGCTGAGAGGTGGTTGATGCCACGCCAGCTTAAGCCAGGAATGGTGGTTTGCGACAATGGCACCAACCTCCTCTCCGCCCTCCGACAGGGACAACTGACCCATGTGCCCTGTGTGGCTCACGTCCTTAACCTGGTGGTGCAGCGGTTCTTGGGCAGGTACCCGGGCTTACAGGATGTCCTGAGGCAGGCCAGGAAAGTCTGTGTGCATTTCCGCAGATCTTATAATGCCAGTGCTCGCCTGGCTGAGCTGCAAAAGGAGTTGAACCTGCCCAAGAACCGCCTTATATGTGACATGCCCACCAGGTGGAACTCAACGTTGGCCATGCTGCAGCGGCTGCACACGCAGCAGAGGGCCATCAATGAGTACCTGTGCGACTACGGCACCAGGACAGGGTCAGGGGAGCTTGGTTTTTTTTTCTCCACGCCAGTGGGGCATGATCAGGGATGCATGCACTGTCCTGGCACCATTTGAGGAGGCCACAAGGATGGTGAGCAGTGACAGTGCATGCATCAGTGACACTGTACCTCTTGTCCACCTGTTGGAGCACACGCTGCGTGGAATAATGGACAGGGCACTTGAGGCAGATGTGACAGCAGGAAGGTAAAGTCACCTGGTTGCATCCAGGGGGGTAGATATATTTCGCCCAGATTCAGGCTTTACGCTGACTTATACAGCTAGGTGGAGAGTTGTATAAGCCCAGCTGAGACTAGTGGGCTCATTGATGACTCATACCTCTAGGGAGAGGGCTGGGCGTCGTGCAGACAGGGAGTTGATGAGGCCAGCTGAAGCTTGTCAGCTCATTTAGGCCTCTATAAAAAACTCCCAGATTCATTAGATGTTAGCTCATGCCTGGAAGCAGACCTGTGTGGACTGTCTAGGGAGAGTGAACCCCTGTGCGGTGAGAGAAAGCCTGTGTGGCTATATTTTGCTTGGACATTTAAAACCAGGGACTAGGACAGCACTAGGCTGATCCCAGTCGTTAGTTAGGAAACCTGTAAGTTTAGTCAGAGGTCAAGTTGACCAGGATTTATTTTGTTTATGTTTTTTTTGCCTTGCTGTGTTTTTGTCACTGTAAATAAAAAATAAACCGCACCTTTTTGATTTTGAAAACCACAACCTCCGTCTGCTGGGCCTGTTTTGGGTGGGGAGCCCATCCCGGGGGTCACACATACCCGCTGCCGAGCTAGCCCCCCCACAGTTGGTGGAGAACCAGTGGCAGTTTTTTTTTAAGCCAGCATGGAGGAGATACTGAAACAGCTGGCTCTAGCAAATGCCAATCAACAGCAGACAAATGCAGGTTTGCAAAGGAGCCTTGCAGCCCAGCAGCAAGCTCATCAACAGAGCCTTGCAACTTTACAACAGAGTCTGGAGGCTCAGCAACAAGCCCAACAGCAATCTGAGGCCCGCTTCATAGACCTGTTGCAGAAGCAAGAGCAGAGACTACAACAACAGATGGAAGCAGTAATGCAGCAACGTCCGCAGACCAGTGAGGAAAGCCGTCCCACTAATACCGCGTCCTTTGGGGTGAGTCGTTTATTGACAAAAATGACTGGAGAGGATGATCCAGAGGTATTTTTGACCACATTTGAAAGGACCGCTGAAAGAGAAAAGTGGCCTGAGGAGCAGTGGGCTGGACTAGTGGCTCCTCTGTTAACTGGTGAATCGCAGAAAGCTTACTATGACCTAGAGCCTAACCAAGCAAAAGACTATGTGATGCTAAAAGCTGAAATATTGGCAAGGCTGGGTGTCACCCTGGCTGTCCGGGCTCAGCGTGTGCATAACTGGACTTTCCAGCTTGGAAAACCCCCCAGGTCTCAAATGTATGATCTCATTCACCTGAGCAGAAAGTGGCTACAGCCAGAGACTTTGTCCGCACCAAAGATTGTGGAACGTGTTGTAATGGATCGGTTTTTGAGAGCTCTTCCTACTGCCATCCAAAAGTGGGTAAGCCATGGAGACCCAGAGACGGCCGATGGTCTTGTGGATCGTGTGGAGAAATACTTGGCTACAGAGAACCTGACGGCCTCTTCCAGAGACACTCGGACTTTCCACCCTAAGACCAGACCATCCCCAGGGGCGGATAAGAGGATTCCAAGGGGTGAGGGTGGAGAGAGTGAGAGGGTGGGAGCTCTACCCCAAGTTTGGCGAGAACAGCCTGGGAAATCAGCGGCTCAAGAGGCCGCAAGAAGGATCGTTTGCTACCGCTGCCGGCAAGCGGGACATATTGCAGCAAATTGCCCGGTTGTGGAGGAACCCATGCAGTGTGACTTTCTGTCGGGCAGACGTCAGTCGCTGTGTGCGACAGTCGCATGCACTGCCATTCGGGGAACTGAGAAACATTTATGCAAAATGTGTATTAATGGTAGAAATGTTGTGGTATTGCTGGATTCAGGTAGCCTTGTGACCCTGATAAAGGCTGAGTTAGTTAAAACAGAGGTCTCTGGGAATAGCAAGGTAGCCGTTATTTGTGTGCATGGGGACACCCGAGAGTATCCAGTGACTACGGTGTGTTTCGAGACCCCCAAAGGTACCCTCTCTCATCCAGTGGGCTTAGTATCTCAGTTACCGCATGACGCCATTGTGGGAAGGGATTTTCCGAAGTTCTGGGAACTGTGGGATGATCCTGAGCCCCCCACTGGTGCCCCTATGTACCAGGAATGTGATAGCCAGAACTCCCCTGAGAGTGGTGAGGACTCTCCGGAATTTCCCTTGTCAGTATTGGCAGGGGAGACTCAAGAAACTGGAGAGGAGCCCACCTCCTCAGACGAAAACCTACCGTCTGTGGAGTTTTCTGATCTTGAGGTTCACAGGGAAAACTTTGCCACAGAACAGTTGAAAGACCCCGCCCTAATAAAGGCACGGGAAAACGTAGTGAAAATAGATGGCGAGTTAGTGAACCCAGATAATACTGGCACTTACCCATACTTCAGCGTAGAGAAGGACCTACTGTATCGGGTGGCAAAAAGGGCAGAAGAAACCGTTGAGCAGCTTGTGGTGCCCAAACCTTACAGGAAGTTGGTGTTGGAGTTGGCCCATGGGCACATTCTTGGAGGTCATCTGGGGACAGAGAAAACCCGAGAGAGGGTATTACAGAGATTCTATTGGCCTGGGGTGATGAAGGACATAGAAAATTATTGTTCCTCCTGCCCTGTGTGTCAGAGGTCGGCCCCGATGCCACATTTCCGTAGCCCGCTGGTCCCTCTACCCATCATTGAGGTCCCGTTTGAGAGAATCGCAATGGATTTGGTAGGTCCTATAATCAAGTCCGCTAGGGGGCACCAGTACATATTGGTTATAATGGACTATGCCACCCGTTATCCAGAAGCGATCCCTCTCAGAAATACCTCGGCCAAAACCATAGCCAAAGAGCTATCTCTTGTTTTTAGCCGGGTGGGTATTTGTAAAGAACTGCTTACGGACCAAGGTACACCCTTTATGTCCCGGGTTATGAAAGAGCTGTGTAAATTGTTCAAAGTGACGCAATTGCGTACATCTGTGTATCACCCCCAAACCGATGGGCTGGTTGAAAGATTCAACAAAACCCTAAAACAAATGTTGAAGAAAGTGGTGGATAGAGATGGAAGGGATTGGGACTGTCTACTTCCTTATTTGATGTTTGCTATTAGGGAGGTGCCCCAATCCTCTACGGGATTCTCCCCCTTTGAGTTACTGTATGGGAGACACCCAAGAGGGCTGTTGGATATTGCCAAGGAAACTTGGGAAAGTGAGAGTTCTCCCCACAGGAGTGTGATTGAGCATGTCGCCCTGATGCAAGATCGAATTGCACAGGTAATGCCCATCGTGAAGGAACATTTGGCCCAAGCGCAGTTGGCACAGCAGAGAGTGTACAACCGTGGAGCCAAGACCCGTACCTTTTCCCCGGGGGATAGGATATTGGTACTTGTCCCTACGGTTGAAAGTAAATTCCTTGCCAAATGGCAAGGCCCCTACGAGATAATGGAAAAAGTGAGCGAAGTGAATTACAAGGTCAGACAACCAGGAAGGCGAAAGCCCGAACAGATCTATCACGTTAATCTGTTGAAAGCCTGGAGGGATAGAGAGTCCCTAGTCGCAGACACTTGGTCACCAGCTCAAACTGGTTGCGTGATTCCTGAGGTTGGAATCGCAGCCACCTTGTCACAACCCCAACAACAGGAGGTTAAGGAGTTTGTACTTCGCAACAAGGAGGTATTCTCTGAGCTGCCGGGACAAACATCTGGGGTAGAGCATGACATTATTACCCCGCCCGGTGAAAGGGTGAAGTTAAAACCCTATCGGATCCCAGAGGCCCGACGGGAGGCAATACGGGAGGAAGTACAGAGAATGCTGAACTTAGGGGTGATAGAGGAGTCCCAAAGTGATTGGTCTAGTCCCATTGTGTTGGTGCCTAAACCGGATGGGAGCTGGCGATTTTGTAACGATTTTCGTCAGTTGAACAAAGTTACAAAATTTGACACCTACCCCATGCCACGTATAGATGAGTTGATCGACCGGCTGGGAACAGCCCGATACATGACGACTCTTGACCTCACAAAAGGGTATTGGCAAATCCCCCTGGCCAAGTCGGCCAAAGAGAAAACCGCATTTGTAACCCCAGACGGGGCGTTCCAATATAAAAGAATGCCGTTCGGGTTACAGAATGCGCCGGCCACATTCCAGCGGAAAATGGACCAGATGCTGAGGCCCCATCGGAAGTATGCTGCGGCTTACCTGGATGACATAATTGTCCATAGCACAGATTGGGCCTCACATCTGCCAAAAGTGCAAGCAGTCCTGGACTCTGTTCGGGAAGCAGGGTTTACGGCTAACCCCAAGAAGTGTACCATTGGGCAGGAGGAGGCCAAATATCTTGGGTACACCATTGGGAGGGGAGTAATAAAACCCCAACTCAACAAAGTCGAGGCCATCCAGAGTTGGCCACGTCCCAACAGCAAGAAGCAGGTACGAGCCTTTCTGGGAATCGCTGGGTATTATCGGCGATTCATTCCCCACTTTGCTTCTAAGGCTGTGCCCCTAACCAACCTGACGAAGGGGAAAGGGTCGGTCATGATTAAATGGACCCCCGAGGCTGAGGCAGCATTCCAATTCTTGAAACAAGCCTTATGTAGCCAGCCAGTGTTGTACTCACCCGACTTCTCTAGAGACTTTGTCGTACAAAGTGATGCGTCAGATGTGGGGTTAGGAGCAGTATTGTCCCAGGTCTGGAACGGGGAAGAGCACCCAGTCATTTACCTCAGCAGGAAGTTGAAGTCCCATGAGGTAAATTACGCCACCGTTGAAAAGGAGTGTTTAGCGGTGAAGTGGGCTCTAGATTCCCTTCGGTACTACCTGCTAGGTAGGCACTTTGACATGGTTACGGATCACGCTCCGTTAAAGTGGATGGCTCAAAACAAGGAAACAAATAGAAGAGTGAATAGGTGGTTCCTGGCCCTCCAGGAATTCAACTTCACAGTAAAGCATCGCCCTGGCGTTCAAATGGGGAATGTGGATGCTTTGTCTCGAGTACATGAATGCCTGATTGCTGGTGTTCCAACCCCGAGGTTAAAACAAGAGGGGGGGGTATGTGACAGCAGGAAGGTAAAGTCACCTGGTTGCATCCAGGGGGGTAGATATATTTCGCCCAGATTCAGGCTTTACGCTGACTTATACAGCTAGGTGGAGAGTTGTATAAGCCCAGCTGAGACTAGTGGGCTCATTGATGACTCATACCTCTAGGGAGAGGGCTGGGCGTCGTGCAGACAGGGAGTTGATGAGGCCAGCTGAAGCTTGTCAGCTCATTTAGGCCTCTATAAAAAACTCCCAGATTCATTAGATGTTAGCTCATGCCTGGAAGCAGACCTGTGTGGACTGTCTAGGGAGAGTGAACCCCTGTGCGGTGAGAGAAAGCCTGTGTGGCTATATTTTGCTTGGACATTTAAAACCAGGGACTAGGACAGCACTAGGCTGATCCCAGTCGTTAGTTAGGAAACCTGTAAGTTTAGTCAGAGGTCAAGTTGACCAGGATTTATTTTGTTTATGTTTTTTTTGCCTTGCTGTGTTTTTGTCACTGTAAATAGAAAATAAACCGCACCTTTTTGATTTTGAAAACCACAACCTCCGTCTGCTGGGCCTGTTTTGGGTGGGGAGCCCATCCCGGGGGTCACACATACCCGCTGCCGAGCTAGCCCCCCCACACAGAACAGAGGCAGGAAGAGGAGGACTTCCTTGCCTCTCAAGGCCCCCTTTACCCAGACAGTGTTCCTTCTGTCCCACCCATCGCACAGGAAGAGGAAGAGGAGGAGGAGGAGGAGGAGGAGGAGGATTGTGTCAGCATGGAGGTGGAGGCTGGCACTCAGCATCATCAGCAGCAGTCTTTTAGGGATGATTTACAGTCCCAAGAAACCAGTGGACTTGTACGTGGCTGGGAGGAGGTGGCTGCGGATCATGTCGTCCTTAGTGACCCAGAGGACTCCGGAGCGAATGCCTCAGCAAACCTACGCTGCATGGCCTCCCTGATCCTGCAAAGTCTGCGGAAGGATCCTCGTATTCTTCGGATCAAGGAGAGGGACCATTACTGGCTGGCCACTCTCCTTGATCCACGGTACAAGGGTAAGGTTGCGGACCTTATGTTACCTTCGCAGAGGGAGCAGAGGATGAGACAACTCCGGGAGGCCTTGCAGAAAGGTCTGTGCAACGCGTTCCCAGAGACTGGGAGGTTACAAACTCCTGGTCCTGGACAACGAGTTGCTGAGGCTTCGGCCAGTCAAAGAAGGAGCGGTGGGGAAGGTGGCCGTCTGACCGATGCGTTCAGACAATTCTTTAGTCCGCAGCCCCAAAGTATGATCGGTTCCAGCAACCATCGCCAGCGTCTGATAAACATGGTGCAGGAATATCTAGGGGCAAGGTCAGACTTGGACACCTTCCCCACCGAAAATCCTCTGGCTTACTGGGTCTTGAGGATGGATCACTGGCCAGAGCTTGCACAGTATGCAATTGAGCTACTGGCCTGTCCTGCATCCAGCGTTCTTTCGGAACGCACATTCAGTGCTGCTGGAGGATTTGTCACGGATCACAGGGTGCGCCTGTCCACCGACTCGGTTGATCGACTGACTTTCATCAAGATGAACCAGTCTTGGATCACCACCAGCTACCACACACCTGATGCTGATATAACAGACTAATTGATTTTAACATGTCACATCCCTTCAAGACTGATGCTGATGCTGAGTGCCTGTGCTGTTATGTTGACTGGCTATCCTCCTCCTCCGAGTCCTCAATGATACGATTGATGATGATAGCTTGGAAGATCATTTTTGTTTATGGGTGCCGCCACCAGTGGCTAAGGCCCAATTTTTCAGCCCCTGTTTTACAGGGGCGTGTAATTACAATTTTTTTAGCAATAATTTGCCATAGGGCTCATTGCTGTGCTTCAAGTACAGTATCTGTGAGGGGTTGGAGTGTTGTGGCACCAGTGCCTAAGGCCCAATTTTTCAGCCCCTGTTTAACAGGGGCGTGTCATTACAATTTTTGAAGCAATACTTTGCAACAGGGCTCATTGCTGTGCTCCAAGTAACGTATCTGTGAGGGGTTGTAGTGTTGTGCCACCAGTGCCTAAGGCCCAATTTTTCAGCCACTGTTCAACAGGGGCATGCAATTACAATTCTTGATCTAATAATTCACAGCAGGGCCCATTGCTGCACCCACCAAGAGTAACTCTGAGGGCTTACAGTGTTGTGGCAACGCCACCACCACCACCACCACCACGAAAGGCCCAATTTTTCAGCCCCTGTTCAAAAGGGGCATGTAATTACAATTCTTGATCTAATAATTCACAGCAGGGCCCATTCCTGCACCCACCAAGAGTAACTCTGAGGGCTTACAGTGTTGTGGCAACACCACCACCACCACCACCACGAAAGGCCCAATTTTTCAGCCCCTGTTCAAAAGGGGCATGTAATTACAATTCTTGATCTAATAATTCACAGCAGGGCCCATTCCTGCACCCACCAAGAGTAACTCTGAGGGCTTACAGTGTTGTGGCAACACCACCACCACCACCACCACCACGAAAGGCCCAATTTTTCAGCCCCTGTTCAACAGGGGCATGCAATTACAATTCTTGATCTAATAATTCACAGCAGGGCCCATTGCTGCACCCACCAAGAGTAACTGTCAGGGCTTACAGTGTTGTGGCACCAGCACCACCATCAAAGGCCCAATTTTTACTACCACTGTTCAACAATTATATGTAACTAAAATTCCTGATATAATAGTTGACAGCAGGGCGTTCCAGCACCAACCAAGAGTAACTGTGAGTGCTTACAGTGTTGTGCCAACACCAACAACTAAGGGGCCTATTTCTGCAGAGTATATACGGCAGGTCCCTACTTTCAAACATCCAACTTACAAACGACTCATACTTGCAAACGCAAGAAGACAACAGGAAGTGAGAGGAAATCTACCCCTAGGAAGGAAAATTCTCTCCTGTAAGAATAAATATGGGAGAAAGGTGTCTCCTCTGTACTGATGCTTTATCAGCAATCCTTGTTTCAAGAAAAACACCACATTTCAAAAACAGTTGACATTGGGACGGAAAGTGAGGTGAAATGTTCTGAACAGGGGCACAGACAGCAAAACAAATGTTACAGGGGTGATAACCCTTACCTATGTTTTCCAAAAAGTTTAAAAATAGATTTTTGGGCTGGAGCTACACTTCAACAATGTACCTGTTCAAAATTACAAACAGATTCTACATAAGAACAAACCTACAGTCCCTGTCTTGTATGCACCGCCTGTATACGGCTGTTCAGAGTATATAGGGCCTTTTTTATTTTATGTGCGGGGTTCCCCTTAATATCCATACAAGACCCAAAGGGGCTGGTAATGGGCTGGGGTAGGGGGGGGGGGTCATGGGGTAGCTATGCCATTTTTCTTAAAGATTTTCATCCATATTACCGGGACCAGACATTACATTAAAGCCGCAAGCAGTTTTAAATGGCTTTTTTTTCCTTTAGAAGTGTCATTTTGTGCAGGGACAGTTCTAAACACGGGAAACACGTGGCACTTCACAGGCATACTTTAGACACCCCCCAGGTACGATATTTAAAGGAATATTTGACTTTTTTTTTTTCACTTTATGCATCATTAAAATGACTGCTCCCGAAAAACGACCGTTTTTAAAACTTCTTTTTGCATTGATACATGTCCCCTGGTGCACAACCCGGGTTCCCAAACCCTTTTTAGGACAATAACATGCATAATAGTTGTTATAATTAGCACTTTAGAATCCGAACGTTCGCATCCATTGTATTTAATAGGGTTCTAATGTTCGTACGAACTTTCAGTCCGTTCGCGGGTTCTGGTGCGAACCGAACCCGGGGGTGTTCGGCTCATCACTAGTCAGGAGGCATGATGCCATTTCTTACTGGCCATGGTAAAAGATCATTAATGGAAAACCCTGTCTGGAGTTTAATCAAAAACCAAGGACAGACCTCTGACTGAACCTGAGAATGAAAGAGAATTTAAAAAGAGGCAAACAGCATGCACACATATTGGTGAAATCTCTAGTTTATGTATATTTTAATTTCTGCTGGAAACTCACTCAATAGCCAATGAAGATCTTAATTTAATCACTAAAATTTCATATAAGCTTTAACATGCTAATGTAATTCAAAGGGTATTTTTAATTTTATTAAAATGCAGCTTTCATTTAAAGAATCCTTGGTGGTCCTTCCACAGGGTCCTTATTCAGGCACCTTCTATTATGGGGTTAAACTTTGTACTAGTTGTGCTCCTGTAATGTCACCCTGTCCCATACACTCCTGGTGGAAACTACAAGTGTCCATGCTGACACACATTACTCAGGCATGGTCCACCATTAATCTTAGCTTCACATTGAAAATGCTGACCTACCGAACTTTGTTCACTCCTTTTTTCTCCAGGCTGCACATAATACAGTGCCTTGAAAAAGTATTCATAGCCCTTTAAATTTTCCACATTTTGTCACGTTACAACCAAAACCGTAAATGTATTTTATTGGGATTTTATGTGATAGACCAACACAAAGTGGCACATAATTGTGAAGTGGAAGGAAAATTATAATTGATTGTCTACATTTTTTACAAATAAATATGTGAAAAGTGTGGCGTACATTTGTATTCAGCCCCGTTTACTCTGATACCCCTAACTAAAATCTAGTGGAACCAATTGCCTTTAAAATTCAAATAGAGTCCACCAGTGTGTAATTTAATCTCAGTATAAATACAGCTGTTCTGTTAAGCCCTCAGAGGTTTGTTAGATAACCTTAGTAAACAAACAGCATCATGAAGGCCAAGGAACACACTAGACAGGTCAGGGATAAAGTTGTATAGAAGTTTAAAGCAGGGTTGGGTTATAAAAAAAATATCCCAGCTTTGAACATCTCACGGAGCTCTGTTCAATCCATCATCCAAAAATAGAAAGAGTATGGCACAACTAAAAACCTACTAAGACATGGCCGTCCACCTAAACTGACAGGCCGGGCAAGGAGAGCATTAATCAGAGAAGCAGCCAAGAGGCCCATGGTAACTCTGGAGGAGTCGCAGGGATCCACAGCTCAGGTGGGAGAATCTGTCCACAGGACAACTATTAGTCATGCTCTCCACAAATCTGCCCTTTATGGAAGAGTGACAAGAAGAAAGTCATTGTTGAAAGAAAGCCATAAGAACTCCCATTTGCAGTTTGTGAGAAGCCATGTGGGGGACACAGCAAACATGTGGAAGAAGGTGCTCTGGTCAGATTAGACCAAAATTGAACTTTTTGGCCTAAAAGCAAAACGCTACGTGTGGCGGAAAACTAACACTGCACATCACACTGAACACACCAACCACTGTGAAACATGGTGGTGGCAGCATCATGTTGTGGGGATGCTTTTCTTCAGCAGGGACAGGGAAGCTGGTCAGAGTTGATGGGAAGATGAATGGAGCCAAATACAGGGCAATCTTAGAAGAAAACGTGTTAGAGTCTGCAAAAGACTTGAGACTGGGGTGGAGGTTCACCTTCCAGCAGGACAACGATCCTAAACATACAGCCAGAACTACAATGGAATGGTTTAGATCAAAGCATATTCATGTGTTAGAATGGCCGAGTCAAAGTCCAGACCTAAATCCAATTGAGAATCTGTGGCAAGACTTAAAAATTGCTGTTCACGGACACTCTTCATCCAATCTGACAGAGCTTGAGCTGTTTTACAAAGAAGAATGGGCAGAAATGTCACTCTCTAGATGTGCAAAGCTGGTAGAGACATCCCCAAAAAGACTTGCAGCTGTAATTGCAGTGAAAGGTGGTTCTACAAAGTATTGACTCAGGGGGGCGCTATACAAATGTACACCACACTTTTCATTTATTTATTTGTAACAAAAATTGAAAACCATTTATAATTTTCCTTCCACTTCACAATTAAGTGACATAAAAACGTAAATGTATTTCATTGGCATTTTATGTGATGGGCCAACACAACGTTGGTCCATCACATAAAGTGGCAATAAAATACATTTACGTTTTTGGTTGTAACATGACAAAGGCCTCGTACACACGACCGATTTTCTCGGCAAGAACCAGCAAGAAACTTGCTGGCAGAGATGTCTTGCCGAGTAAATCGGTCGTGTGTACGCGGCTATCGGGTTTCTCGTCGAGAAAACCGACAAGTAACCTCGACGAGAAAATAGAGAACCTGCTCTCTATTTTCTCATCGAGATTCTCATCAGCCTGTTTCTCGACGAGAAAAGTGAGTGTGTGTACACTTACCTGTCCGCCGGGAAGCCCGCGCATGTTCGAAATGAATTCGACGCATGCGCGGTAGCTTCCTAGGCATACGTAGGGTATACCAAGATGGCGGCGACGGCATCGAATGTGACGAGCACATGCTCGTCGTAGTCGATGACGTCACCGCGTACGCTCCATTCAAAGAACCGCGGGTTCTTTGAAACGAGCGTGTGTACACTTGGCAGGGACAATTTTCTTGTCCAGGAATCTCGTCGAAAAAAACGACATGTTTTTTTCGACGAGAATCTCGGCCGTGTGTACGAGGCCAAAATGTGGAAAAATTTAAGGGGTATGAATACTTTTTCAAGGCACTGTAAGTTCATTTCACCATTGTAGTTGCCGTTTTCTGGGATTGTTCTGTCTCATCAATATCTTTTATAAGTGAGGTCTCCAGAACTTGACAAAGTAAAGATCTATATAGGGCAATAAGTACCTCCTTCCTCCTGCTGGTGATCCCTCTAGTGATAACTAAAGATCTATATAGAGGAATCAGGACTTCCTTCTATCTGCTGGTGATCCCTCTAGTGACAACTAAAGATCTCTGTGGGTGTTCACATCACTTTTGGGGTGACATAGACACTTCTTATTGACTTTCTAATGGCAGAGAGATGACTTTAGGAAGAGAAGAAAGGTTTGCTACAGCTCTGGATTCATCT
This sequence comes from Rana muscosa, assembly GCA_029206835.1. Lineage (NCBI taxonomy): Eukaryota > Metazoa > Chordata > Amphibia > Anura > Ranidae > Rana > Rana muscosa. The sequence goes on along the minus strand of CM055119.1, from coordinate 182,576,208 downwards.
TCTGTACGTTTTTGGAAGCAGCATCGGCACAGGACACAAGCAGTGGATTTAGTCGAGTAAACAAAAAGCCTTCTTTTAAATATTGCTATATGCCTCCTTACAATATTTACAATATTTAGGGTTGATTTGCTAAAAGGAAAGCAGCTGTTCCCTTTGCAAGTGAAATTTCCCCACAGCTTAGTGAATAAGGTGACATTTGAAAGAATACCCAATCAAATACAAGGAGAAAAATGTTTCTTGCAAATGATTGGACGATGGAAGTCAGCAGAACTTTGCCTTAAGCCTTGTACACATGGCCAAGGAATCTCGTCGCAAAAAAAACATTGTTTTTCTCGACGGTTTCTTGTTAAGCTTTCCTTGCATACACACTGTCAATCCAAAATCTCGTCGGTCTAAAGCGCGGTGACGTACAACACGTACGACGGCAGTATAAAGGGGAAGTTCCATTCTCATGGCGCCACCCCTTGGGCTGCTTTTGCTAATCTTGTGTTACCGTGTGTTAGTAAACGTTTAGTGAGAGACGATTCGCGCTTTTCAGTCTTCGTGCTTTCAGTTGGTTACAGCGTGACGAATGTGCTATCTCCATTACAAACGCTAGTTTTACAAGAAGGTGCGCTCCCGTCTCATACTTGATTCTGACCATGCGCGGTTTTTGAAGACTCGGAAAAGCATACACACGAACGGTTTTCTCGTCCAAAAACTGGACGAGAATCACGACGAGTAAAAATTAGACTCCCGACGAGAAAAAAGAAAGCAGGTTTTCACAACGACAGTTTTCTCGACGACAAACCATACACACGAACGGTTTTCTCGGCAAGAAAGCTCTCCCAACAGTTTTCTTGTAGAGATGTACAGAACTATTCGCCGGCGAACAGTTCCCGGCGAACATAGCTTGTTCGCGTTCGCCGCGGCCGGCGAACATATGCGATGTTCGGTCCGCCCCCTATTCATTATCATTGAGCAAACTTTGACCCTGTACCTCACAGTCAGCAGACACATTCCAGCCAATCAGCAGCATACCCTCCCTCCCAGACCCTCCCACCTCCTGGACAGCATCCATTTTAGATTCATTCTCAAGCTGCAGTCTTAGCGAGAGGAGGGACAGTTTAGCTGCTGCTTATTTTATAGGGAAAGCTAGGCTAGGCAAGTGTATTCAGTGTTCACTCCACTCCTGAAAGACTCATCTGATCTCTGCTGTAAGCACAGCGTCCTGACAGCACCCCAAAAAGCCCTTTTTAGGGCTGGTAAAACACCAGTCTGCTTTTTTGTTTTTTCCTGGACAGCATCTATTTTAGATTCAGTCTGTACTTAAGCTGCAGTGTTAGCCAGAGGAGGGACAGTTTAGCTGCTGCTGATTTTATAGGGAAAGCTAGGCTAGGCCAGTGTATTCAGTGTTCACTCCACTCCTGAAAGACTCATCTGATCTCTGCTGTAAGCACAGCGTCCTGACAGCACCCCAAAAAGCCCTTTTTAGGGCTGGTAAAACACCAGTCTGCTTGTTTTTTTTCCCCGGCACAGTAGCTTACATAAAAAAAACCACAACAGTTTTGACTGCAGTAGATGAGCAGTCAGTTGCCTGCCAGCGTGTGTGTCAGACCTACAGTGTCTACTGTGCCAACTTCTGCCAGTGCACAGTGCCACTCATATCTGGTGTCACAGTAGCTTGCACGCATAGTACAACTAAACTAATCTAAAAAAAATGACAGGCAGAGGCAGGCCACCCCGCAGGGGCTGTCGTGGTCGTGGTGCTGTGATTCCCTTTGGCCCAAGAATAATGCCCAGTGTTCAGGGGCCACGTACCCTGAACTCGAAAAGTTCTGAGGACATAGTTGACTGGCTAACACAGGACAGCCAATCTTCTACAGCTTCCGCTCGGAACCTTGACGCACCATCCTTTTCCAGCTCAGCTTTGGGCACCTCTCAAGTTCCCACTCGCCCGCCTGCCGCCACCACCAACACTAGCACCACAGTTGCTTCACTTGATCTGTCAGAGGAGTTATTTACACATGAGTTGGAAGAAATGAGTGATGCGCAAACATTATTGCCAGAGGATGTAGATAAAAGGGATATGTCTCAGTCAGGCAGCATTACACACATGGATGTACGGTGTGATGATGATGATGTTGTACCCGCTGCTGCTTCCTTTGCTGAGTTGTCAGATACAAGTGAAGCGGTTGATGATGACGATGTGGATGTCACGTGGGTGCCCGCTCGAAGAGAAGAAGAACAGGGGGAAAGTTCAGATGGGGAGACAGAGAGGAGTTGGAAGGAGGGGTAGGTCGTCGCAAGGAGCTAGTGGCACAGTCAGACAGCATGTATCGGCACCCGGGGTCAGCCAGACAGCACGCCAATCAACGCATGCTGTTGCCACCACCAGAATGCCGCCATTGCAAAGCTCAGCAGTGTGGCATTTTTTTTGTGTGTCTGCCTCTGATAACAGCAATGCCATTTGCAACCTGTGCCAAAAGAAACTGAGTCGTGGGAAATCCAACACCCACCTAGGTACAACTGCTTTGCGAAGGCACATGATCTCACATCACAAACGCCTATGGGATCAACACATGATGACGAGTACAAGCAGCACACAAGCTCAAAGCCACCATCCTCCTCCTGGTCCAGCATCTTCAGCCACGTCAACCACTGCTGTCCTCCTTGCCCCCTCTCAACCATCTGACACTACGTCTCTCGCCTTGAGCAGTTCCTGCTCATCTGCCCACAGTCAGGTGTCTGTCAAGGACATGTTTGAGCGTAAGAAGCCAATGTCACAGAGTCACCCCCTTGCCCGGCGTCTGACAGCTGGCTTGTCGGAACTCTTAGCCCGCCAGCTTTTACCATACAAGCTGGTGGAGTCTGAGGCCTTCAAAAAATTTGTAGCTATTGGGACACCGCAGTGGAAGGTACCCGGCCGAAATTTCTTTTCACAAAAGGCAATCCCCAACCTGTACTCTATTGTGCAAAAGGAAGTCATGGCATGTCTGGCACACAGTGTTGGGGCAAGGGTCCATCTGACCACTGATACCTGGTCTGCAAAGCACGGTCAGGGCAGGTATATCACCTACACTGCTCATTGGGTAAACCTGCTGACGGCTGCCAAGCATGTAATAAAGAGGAGTTGGTGGTGACACCACCACGACTTGCAGGCAGGCCTGCTGTCACCTCCTCTACTCCTCCTACTCCATCCTCTTCGATAACCTCCTCGGCTGAGTCCTCTTCTGCTGCTGCGTCTTGCTCCACATCAACAGCACCCCCCCAGCTCCCCAGGGGCTATTCCACATCCCGGATACGACAGTGTCACGCTGTCTTGGGGTTGACTTGCCTGAAAGCAGAGAGTCACACCGGACCAGCACTCCTGTCCGCTCTGAACGCACAGGTGGATCAGTGGCTGACTCCGCACCAACTGGAGATCGGCAAAGTGGTGTGTGACAACGGAAGCAATTTGTTGGCGGCATTGAATTTGGGCAAGTTGACACATGTGCCGTGCATGGCACATGTGTTAAATCTGATTGTACAACGCTTTGTGCATAAGTACCCAGACTTACAGGATGTCCTCAAGCAGGCCAGGAAGGTGTGTGGCCATTTCAGGCGTTCCTACACAGCCATGGCGCACTTTTCAGATATCCAGCGGCGAAACAACATGCCAGTGAGGCGCTTGATTTGCGACAGCCCGACACGTTGGAATTCAACACTCCTAATGTTTGACCGCCTGCTCCAACAAGAAAAAGCCGTCAACGAGTTTGTATGACCGGGGTGCTAGGACAGCCTCTGCGCAGCTGGGAATTTTTTTGCCACGTTACTGGACGCTCATGCGCAATGCCTGTAGGCTCATGCGTCCTTTTGAGGAGGTGACAAACCTAGTCAGTCGCACTGAAGGCACCATCAGCGACATCATCCCATTTGTTTTCTTCCTGGAGCGTGCCCTGCGAAGAGTGCTGGATCAGGCCGTAGATGAGCGTGAAGAAGAAGAGGAAGAGTTGTGGTCACCACCACCACCACCAGAAACAGCCTTATCAGCATCGCTTGCTGGACCTGTGGCAACGCTGGAAGAGGAGTCTGAGGAAGAGGAGTCAGAGGAGGAATGTGGCTTTGAGGAGGAGGAGGAAGACCAACCACAGCAGGCATCCCAGGGTGCTCGTTGTCACCTATCTGGTACCCGTGGTGTTGTACGTGGCTGGGGGGAAGAACAGACCTTCAGTGAGATCAGTGAGGACGAGGAACAGGACATGAGTAGCTCGGCATCCAACCTTGTGCAAATAGGGTCTTTCATGCTGTCGTGCCTGTTGAGGGACCCTCGTATAAAAAGGCTGAAGGAGAACGACCTGTATTGGGTGGCCACGCTACTAGACCCCCGGTATAAGCAGAAAGTGCCAGAAATGTTACAGAATTACAGGAAGACGGAAAGGATGCAGCAGTTCCAAAATAAATTAAAAAGTATGCTTTACACAGCGTATAAGGGTGATGTCACAGCACAACGGGAATCTAACAGGGGAAGAGGTGAAAGTAATCCTCCTCCTACCACGACCATGCCGGCAAGGACAGGACGCTTTACAGACGTATTGTTGATGGAGGACATGCAGAGCTTTTTAAGTCCTACGCATCGCCACAGCCCTTCGGGGTCCACCCTCAGAGAACGACTCGACCGACAGGTAGCAGACTACCTCGCCTTAACTGCAGATATCGACACTCTGAGGAGCGATGAACCCCTTGACTACTGGGTGTGCAGGCTTGACCTGTGGCCTGAGCTATCTCAATTTGCGATAGAACTTCTGGCCTGCCCCGCTTCAAGTGTCCTTTCAGAAAGGACCTTCAGTGCAGCAGGAGGTATTGTCACTGAGAAGAGAAGTCGCCTAGGTCAAAAAAGTCTAGATTACCTCACCTTTATTAAGATGAATGAAGCATGGATCCCGAAGGGACTGACAGTGGGCGATACATTTGACTAAAAAAGGCCTGATGAGATGAGCTGCCTTGGGCTAAAAATGGTCCACAAGCCGCAATGTTTTAGGGCACTTTCTGCCTGAAAAACATAATTTTTTCTGGCCGCTGCTACAGCAGCGGCTGCAACAATACCTAATTTTACAGGCATGTGTACATGCCTAATTTTTCTGGCCTCTGGTGCTGCACTGTGGCTGCAAAAAAAACAAACAAAAAAACACATACCTGTGTCAATTCCCCTTCGTGATCATTACCTTGTTGTGGTGAAGGGGCTTGCGTATCACAATGAAGCGACCACCTCTATGAGTGTGTTGGCAATGGCGTTGTTGGCACACCCCAGATGGTAAGGTCGTTGCTTCATTGTGAACAGACCAAAAGCGATCGGCTTGATAATTTTGCATAGAAAAAACATAAATTTTCTTTGTGATCATCTAAGGTGATCATTAAAGCCTTGCGGTTGTGCAAATGGACTGTTTGCAGTTGTTTGCGGTGCGTTAAACGGGGAGTTTGGTCTGTCCGAGTTTGGTCTGTCACTGTGAAGCGGGCGTAACCCTTACACTACCTGATCGATACAACATCATACCTGATGTTTTAAAGCACGTTATTCCAAACACATTAGGAATGTTAGGTGATTTATGCCCTTTATGGATTAAAACCCGACTCTGCGTCAACTACGTAATTTTCCATGGGAGTTTTGCCATGGATCCCCCTCCGGCATGCCACAGTCCAGGTGTTAGTCCCCTTGAAACAACTTTTCCATCACTATTGTGGCCAGAAAGAGTCCCTGTGGGTTTTAAAATTCGCCTGCCTATTGAAGTCTATGGCGGTTCGCCGGGTTCGCCCGTTCGCGAACATTTGCGGCAGTTCGCGTTCGCCGTTCGCGAACGGAAAATTTTATGTTCGCGACATCACTCTTTTCTTGTCGTTTCTTGCCGAGAAAACCAGTCGTGTGTGCAAGGCTTTATTCTCTAAGCTCTGGTGGAAAATTCCCTTGCAAAGTGCAACTTCCATTGCAAATTGAGCAGGTTTTTTGCCTTTTGTAAATCGACCCCTTTGCCTTGATACCAAAATAAGCACTGTAAGCAATTTTAACATGTTTTTTTCTTTTTTTGAGTCAGAGCATAGGTATTTTTTAATCTGCTATTGAATTGGAAACGTGAATTCATTGTGACAGGCCTGCTTAGTTCTCAATGGCTTCAACAACTGAAAGACTTCCAAATTTCCCTGAGTTGCTGATTGGATTATTGTTATCTGTTCTTTGACTAAGCACAATGAAAATTAATCAGGCGCTGGAACGCTTCCATGGAATCAATTTAGTTGGTTGTAATTTGAAAATAGGATTAAAGAAGGACTCTGGCCTGAACAAAAAAGCTTTTCCATTGTTTCTTAAGACTGAGCTATTTAGATCCGTATATATAACACATTAAAGTGCAACTGAACCCAAAAAGTGAACATTTTCCATGTTATGAGTAGGGATGAGCTTCGAGTTCAAGTCGAACCCATGTTCGAGTCAAACATCGCCTGTTCGGTTGTTTGCGAAATTGCGAACATTATGGGCCGTTTGCGCCAAATTCGAGTGGCGCGTTACCCCCCATAATTCACTGCGGCATCACAGTGCATTGCTGGCTGATGATTGGCCAAGCATGCTTTGGCAAATTACAGCGCGGAAAAAACGGAGAGCCATAATTGGCCAAAGCCAGGGTGGCTTTGGCCAATTATGCCTGAGGGGATTTAGTACACACTCCACACTATATAAGGCGGCCTGGAAGTCAGCCTTGTGTAGTGTGTTGCGGTGTTGGTTAAAATACAGACGGAGAGAGAGAGACAGTGTATTTTGATTTGAGTTAGATAGAGCAGGCTGGCGAGTCAGTTAGCTGCAGTTACAGAGTGTAAAGGATATATATGCATCCTAGGTGTTGTATATACACCCTGTTCCAAATTATTATGCCAATGATATTATTCTCATTTACCTAAATAATTGATGTAAACAACAGTCAGCATAATTCTCATGTTATCAACTATTAAGAGTACAATTCAAATTTTATTGAACAAACCTCCTAATGATAACAGTTTTTATTTTCAAAATAAAAAACTTAGAATGCACTGTTTCAAATTATTACGCACAGTAAGTTTCAAAACACTTTATAGGTGTAAAGAACTGAAAATTGTCATTTGTTGTTTTTGCAGCATATTTACTAAAATCAAAAGCTATTTCAATCAAACTTTGAACAACATTTTAACTTTTTGAACATTTTAACAGGTCACAATACATTTTAACATAGGACCCCCTATTTGATAGCAGCTTCACAAGTCTTGCATTCATTGAACTTGAGTTTTTGGACAGTTTCTGCTTGAATTTGTTTGCAAGATGTCAGAATAGCCTCCCAGAGCTGCTGTTTGGATGTAAACTGCCTCCCACCCTCATAGATCTTTTGCTTGAGGATGCTCCAAAGGTTCTCAATAGGATTGATGTCAGGGGAGGATGGAGGCCACACCATGACTTTTTCTCCTTTTATCCCCATAGCAGCCATTGGTGCCGAGGTATTCTGCAGCATGAGATGGTGCATTGTCATGCATGAAGATGATTTTATTACAGAAAGCATAGTTCTTCCTTCTGTACCAGGGAAGGAAGTGGTCAGTCAGGAACTCCACATACTTTGCAGAGGTCATCTTTACACCTTCGGGGACCCTAAGGGGGCCGACCAGCTCTCTTCCCATGATTCCGGCCCAAAACATGACTCCACCACCGCCTTGCTGACGTTGCAGCCTTGTTGGAACACTAACCATCCACTACTCCATCCATCTGGACCATCCAGGGTTGCATGGCACTCATCAGTGAACAGGACTGTTTGAAATTAGTCTTCATGTATTTTTCTGCCCAATGCAGCCATTTCTGCTTGTGAGCATTGGTTAGTGGTGGCCGAATGGAAGGTTTATGCACAGTTGCAAGACTCTGGAGAACTCTACACCTTGATGTCCGTGGGACTCCAGAGGCACCAGCAGCTTCAAATATCGGTTTGCTGCTATGTATGTAATGGTGTTTTAGGAGCTGCTCTCTTGATCCGATGCATGGATCTGGCAAAAATCTTCCTCAATGTGCCTTTATCTGCACGAAACCCGTCTGTGCCCAGAATCAGCCACAAATCTCTTAATAGTGCGATGATCATGCTTACGTTTTTGTGAAATATCTAATGTTTTCATACCTCGTCCATGGCATTGAACTATTTCACTCTTTTCGGCAGCAGAGAGATCTTTTTCTTCCCCATATTGCTTGAAAATGGTGCTCTGCTTAATAATGTGGAACACCCTCCTTTAGTAGTTTTTCCTTTAATTGGGCTCACCTGGCAATCTAATTATCACCGGTGTCCAAGATTGTTTTCAGTGATCAAAAGAGCCCTGAGACACAATGCCAGCCATGAGTTAAACTGAAAAACAAAATATTTAATCTTTGTGACACTGAAATAGAATTTGCATAATAATTTGGAACAGGGTGTATATTTACACACTGTATTCAGTTTAGCTAGATCCGTTCCTGTTATTCTCTATACTGACAGGCAGGCAGGTGATTGTGCTAGCTGTAGTGTTTCACTTAATGTACTGTGACCTTTGCATAGCGTTCACCTAAAGCTTACCAGAATACAATTAGTGGTGTTCTCATAATAAAACCACAGGCAGGGAGCTGCATTAATTTCATTTAGTTTACTTCTGTCCTTTTGCACAGCGTTCACTTAAAGGAACCTGAATACAATTGGTGGTGTTCTCATAATAAAACCACAGGCAGAGAGCTGCAAGTATTTTCAGTTAGTGCACCGTGTCCTCTGCACAGTGTGCACCTAAAACTAACTGAAGACAATTGCTGCCTTTCTCATACTAATACCACAGCAGGCAGTTGATTATGATAGCTGCATTATAATCAGTATATATATATATATATATATATATATATATATATACATCCCACCTTTGTGCAGCTACATCTCACTGCAGGCCATTAGTATGTCTGGAAGGCAAACAAGGAGAGGCAGACAGTCACGAGGCAATAAAAGAGGGCAAGCAGGCTCTGTGTCTAGAGGCATCAGTGCTGGTCGTGAACACGGTGCATCCTCATCAGCACATGGCCGTGGGACACGCTTGTCCTTCTTTTTGGCAGCTGGCCATGTTGAGCCGCAACATGCTGAAGAGTTGGTAGAGTGAATGACCAAGCCGTCCTCCTCCTCCTCATCCTCTCTCACCCAGGCTCAGGGTACTTTGTCTGGCAAAGCAGCTGCCAAAGTGGCCTCTTTCCTCGGCTCAATGGCATCAGTCACTCCTTCCCTAGCCCCACAATGTCCCCCTGAGGAGTCCCCCGAATTGTTTGACCACAGTGTTGGGTACATGCTCCAGGAGAATGCCCAGCGTTTTGAAGGCTCTGATGATAGAACCCAGCTAGAGGAAGGCAGTAACGTGAGCCCAGAGAGAGGGGGTAATAACGTGAGCCCAGAGAGAGGGGGTGCCCAACAAGGACAGCTATCTGGCAGTCACGTTCCCCCAGCTGCAGCATACTGCCAGATTTTCTCCAGTGATGAGGAGGGAGGGGATGATGAGGTCACTGACTCCACGTGGGTGCCTGATAAGAGAGAGGAGGAGGAGGAGGAGGCACATCTCCAATGAGGCAGAATTCCCCTTCAGAGGCCAGTTTAAGGGCAGCACACCGACTGCATCACACTGCAGAGCTCTGCATGTGCAGGGCACTGCTGTCTCTGCGCGTTATTCCAAAAGTTCTTTGGTGTGGGCCTTTTTTCAGACGTGTGCAGCAGATTGCACCATTGCCATTTGCAACATATGTCTCAGGCGTATCTCGCGTGGCCAAAACATCAGCCGCTTGGGCACCACGTGCTTGACCAGACATATGTCGACCTGGCAAGCATATATAAAAGACCCACACCAAAGAACAAAGCGGACCTCTCCTTGCTCCTCATCAGCTGGGATCTCCAACCCCACTATACCTTCAGTCCTCTCTGACACCTGCACTGAGAGGAATGAAGGTGTAGAATTAGGTGTGTCACAGCCAAGTACTTGCGGGCAATCTGCTATTGGTACACCGACGTTAGATTGTACCAGGAAAATTTCCCTGCCCCAGCTGCTGCACCACCGAAAGAAGTTTGCTCCCAGCCATCCACATGCCCAGCGGTTGAATGCTAGCTTGGCTAAATTGCTAGCACTTCAACTGCTGCCTTTTCAGTTGGTAGACTCTGCCCCCTTCCGTGAGTTTGTGGAATGTACGGTTCCTCAGTGGCAGGTTCCCAAACACCACTTTTTCTCACGGAAGGCGATTCCGGCTCTCTACCGGCATGTGGAAGGCAATGTCTTGGCCTCGCTGGACAGGGTGGTCAGCGGTAAGGTGCATATTACCTCTGACTCATGGTCCAGCAGGCATGGACAGGGACGTTACCTATCTTTCACGGCGCATTGGGTGATTCTGCTGGCAGCTGGGAAGGATGCAGGACAAGGTGCAGTAGTGTTGGAGGTTGTTCCGCCACCACGCCTCCAAAATGTTACTACTGGGGATTCTGACACACGTCTCTCCTCCACCCCCTCCTCTTCTTCTTCCTCCATGGCCTCTACCTGTGCTTTGTCCTCGGAACCAGCGGTGCTCTGTAGGCGTTCAAGGGGCTACGCAAGTACGCAGGCAAAAAGATGCCATGCGGTGCTTGAGCTGGTGTGCTTGGGGGACAGGAGCCACACTGGGGCAGAGATTCTGTCAGCTCTGCAGGGGCAGGCTCAGAGGTGATTGACGCCACGCCAGCTTAAGCCAGGAAAGGTGGTTTGCGACAATGGCATCAACCTCCTCTCCGCCCTCCGACAGGGACAACTGACCCATGTGCCCTGTTTGGCTCACATCCTTAACTGGGTGGTGCAGCGGTTCTTGGGTAGGTACCCGGGCTTACAAAAGGTCCCGAAGCAGGCCAGGAAACTCTGTGGGCATTTCTGCTGGTCATATAATGCCAGTGCTCGGCTGGCTGACCTGCAAAAGGATTACAACCTGCCCAAGAACCGTCTAATCTGTGACATGCCCACCAGGTGAAACTCTATGATGGCCATGCTGCAGTGGCTGCAAACGCAGCAGAGGGCCATCAATGAGTATCTGTTACAATATGGCACTAGGACACGGTCAGGGGAGCTTGGATTTTTTTCCCCACGCCAGTGGGCCATGATCAGGGATGCATGCACTGTCCTGGCACCATTTGAGGAGGCCACGAGGATGGTGAGCAGTGACAGTGCATGCATCAGTGACACTGTCCCCCTTGTCCACCTGTTGGAGCACACGCTGCGTTGAATAATGGACAGGGCACTTGAGGCAGAACAGAGGGAGGAAGAGGAGGACTTCCTTACCTCTCAAGGCCCCCTTTATCCAGACAGTGTTCCTGCTGGCCTGCCTATCACACAGGAAGAGGAGGAGGAGCAGGAGGATTGTGTCAGCATGGAGGTGGAGCCTGGCACTCAGCATCAGCAGCAGTCTTCAAGGGATCAAATACAGTCCCAAGACACCCATGGACTTGTACGTGGCTAGGAGGAGGTGGCTGCGGATCATGTCGTCCTGAGTGACCCAGAAGACTCCGGACCAAATGCCTCAGCAAACCTACGCTGCATGGCCTCCCTGATCCTGCAAAGCCTGCGGAAGGATCCTCGTATTCGTGCTATCAAGGAGAGGGATCATTACTGGCTGGCAACCCTCCTTGATCCGCGGTACAAAGGTAAGGTTGCGGACCTTATCTTGCCATCGCAGAGGGAGCAGAGGATGAAGCATCTTCGGGAGGCCTTGCAGAAAGGTCTGTGCAACGCGTTCCCAGAGACTGGGAGGTTACAAATTCCTGGTCTTGGACAACGTGTTGCTGAGGCTTCAGTCAGTCAAAGAAGGAGGCCGTCTGACCGATGCGTTCATACAATTTTTTAGTCCGCAGCCCCAAGGTATGATCGGTTCCAGCAACCATCGCCAGCATCTGATTTACATGGTGCAGGAATACCTAGGGGCAAGATCAGACTTGGACACGTTTTCCCACTGAAAATCCTCTGGGTTACTGGGTCTTGAGGATGGATCACTGGCCAGAGCTTGCACAGTATGCAATTGAGCTACTGGCCTGTCCTGCATCCAGCGTTCTTTCGGAACGCATATTCAGTGCTGCTGGAGGCTTTGTAACCGATTACAGGGTGCGCCTGTCCACCAACTCGGTCGATCGACTGACCTTTATAAAAATGAATCAGTCTTGGATCACCACCAGCTACCAAGCACCTGATGCTTATGTAACCGAATATTTTTTTTTTTTAAATGTCAGATCCCTTCAAGACTGCCTATGCTGATGCTGAGTGACTATCCTGTTATGCTGTGACTATGCTCTTCGTCCTCAATGATCATGCTGATAGCTTGAAAGAACATTTTTGGTTCTGGGCACCGCCACCAGTGGCTAATGCCCAATTTTTCAGCCCCTGTTTAACAGGGGCGTGTATTTACAATTTTTGATGCAATGCTTTGCAGCAGGGCTCATTGCTGTGCTCCAACTACAGTATCTGTGAGGGGTTGCAGTGTTGTGGCACCAGCACCAGTGCCTAAGGCCCAATTTTTCAGCCCCTGTTTAACAGGGGCGTGTAAATACAATTTTTGATGCAATACTTTGCAGCAGGGCTCATTGCTGCGCTCCAAGTACAGTATCTGTGAGGGGTTGCAGTGTTATGGCACCAGTGCTCAAGGCCCAATTTTTATGCCCCTGTTCAACAGGGGCATGTAAATACAATTCTTGATCTAATAATTCACAGCAGGGCCCATTCCTGCGCCCACCAAGAGTAACTGTGAGGGCTTACAGTGTTGTGGCAACATCACCGCCACCAAAGGCCCAATTTTTCTGCCCCTGTTCAACAGGGGCATGTAATTAAAATTCTTGATCTAATATTTCACAGCAGGGCCCATTCCTGCACCCGCCAAGAGTAATGCCGCGTACACACGATCGTTTTTAATGTAATTTTCAAATACGTTTTTCTCGACGTGAATTTTCTTGTTTCCTCTCAAGCCTGTCTTGCATACACACGTTCATTAAAAAAAACGGTCGAGCAAAGCGCATTGACGTACAATACGTACGACGGCACTATAAAGGGGAAGTTCCGTTCGAATGGCGCCACCCTTCATGTTAGTAAAGTTTGTTGAGCGACGATTCGCGCTTTTCAGCCTCGTGCTTTTCAGTCCGTTACAGCGTGACGAATGTGCTATCTATTATGAACGCTAGTTTTACCAGAACGAGCGCTCCTGTCTCATACTTGATTCTGAGCATGCGCGTTTTTTTCCCCTCGTAAAAGCATACACACTACCGTTTTTCCCGTCATTAAAAAAAACGACGTGAAAAAATAGAGCAGGTTCTCATTTTTTTTAGGCCATTTTTCACGTAGTTAAAAATGCTCTGGAGCCTACACACGATCGTTTTTAATGCCCAATTAACAAAATGAAATTTTTAACGTTGTGAAAAACGGTCGTGTGTATGCGGCATAACTGTGAAGGCTTACAGTGTTGTGGCAACACCACCACCACCAAAGGCCCAATTTTTCTGCCCCTGTTCAACAGGGGCATGTAATTACAATTCTTGATCTAATATTTCACAGCTGGGCCCATTCCTGCACCCCCCAAGAGTAACTGTGAGGACTTACAGTGTTGTGGCACCAGCACCACCACCAAAGGCCCAATTGTTCCTACCACTGTTCAACAATGGCATGTAATTACAATTCTTGATATAATATTTCACAGCAGGGCGTTCCAGCGCCCACCAAGATTAACTGTGAGGGCTTACAGTGTTGTGGCAACACCAACACCTAAGGGCCAAATTTCTGCAGAGTATATACGGCAGGCCCCTACTTTCAAACATCCATCTTACAAATGACTCCTACTTGCAAACGGAAGGAGACAACAGGAAGTGAGAGGAAATCTACCCCTAGGAAGGGGAATTCTCACCTGTAAGAGTTAATATGGGAAAAAGGTGTCTCCTCTCCACTGATGCTTTATCACCAATCCTTGTTTCAATAAAACCCCCAAATTTTCAAAAACATTTGTCATTAGGACGGAAAGTGAGGTGAAATGTTCTGAACAGGGGCACAGACAGCAAAACAAATGTGACAGGGGTGATAACCCTTCCCTATGTTTTCCAAAAAGCTTAAAATGTTTACCTATTCCAAATTACAAACAGATTCTACTTAAGAACAAACCTACAGTCCCTGTTTTGTTTGCACCGTCTGTATACTGCTGTTCAGAGTATGTAGGGCCTTTTTTAAATTTGGGTGCGGGGTTCCCCTTAATATCCATACAAGACCCAAAGGGGCTGGTAGTGGGCTGGTAATGGGCTGGGGGGGGGGTACCCATGCCATTTTTATCAATGATTTTTATCCATATTGCTGGGACCGGACATTACATTATCGCCGTAAGCAGTTTTAAATGACTTTTTTTCCTTTAGAAATGTCATTTTGTGCAGGGACAGTTCTAAACACGGGAAACACGTGCCACTTCACAGGCATACTTTAGACACCCCCCAGGTATGATATTTAAAGGAATATTTAACTTTTTTTTTTCACTTTAAGCATCACTGCTCCCGAAAAAACGCCCGTTTTTAAAACTTTTTTTTTTTGCATTGATACATGTCCCCTGGGGCAGGACCCGTCCCCAAACCCTTTTTAGGACAATAAATTGCATATTAGCCTTTATAATTAGCACTTTTGATTTTGAATGTTCGAGTCCATTGTATTTAATAGGGTTCTAAAGTTTGTGCACTCTTTCGGTCCGTTCGCAGGTTCTGGTGCGAACCGAACCGGGGCGTGTTCGGCTCATCCCTAGTTATGAGGAACATCTAGGTATGTGAATTGTGCCTACACAGAAAATATTACCTTTCATCTGGAATTCCTCCTAAAAAATAGCAATGCTCTTAGAATGTGAAGGTTTTAGGCTCTTCTGTGCCTACAGCCTCTTAGCTGTACATTATATCTGCAGGAGGAAGGGAGTGGGCTGTCATTTACCACTGTGTATACGCCCACATGTGTGACTCTATAGTCACATGGGCTGCTCAGATGTGATAGGGAGGAAATGCTCAGCACAGAGACTCACTGAAAACTGAGCATGTGCAGAGCTGCCAACACTGCTCTGCAAAATCCCTAGCTGAATTGGGGACATGGACAGAAGGTGGAGATAGAGAGCGGCAGGATCAGCCAGTTTTTTTACAGAATACAGAAAACGAATCTCATAGTGACTGAGTGAGTATGAACAGCATGTAATACACAATTTATTGATCGTTTTTTATGATGTGGGTTTAGTGACACTTTAACCACTTCTTCACCGCCGGCCGTCATATGACACATATGCGGCTTCATCCACTGAATTCCTACATAGGCTTGGTTTTGGAGAAGGTACCCGCTGGCATTCTCAAGTGATCTCCGCAAGCCTGGTGTTCCCAGCATCACGCTTCACACCCCAGTCTACCGGCTGTGATATCCTCCATACAACAGGTTGGTGTTCTGGAGTAGTTGCTTGCTTGCCATCCTAAGTGATCCCCGCTCAGCCCGGGTTCTCTGTATCACGCTCCACACCCCGGTCTATCAGCTGTCACATCCCTCAAGATCAGGTCCACCAGCCATTATACCGCCATTCTTCACTCCATCTGTTATTGGTGGTTACCTTGTTGGATTGATAGGTGCTCCCTGGGGACCCATACTAATCATGGATTGATGTTAACAAGCCTTGACTCTTCAGTGTTATCATCGCTGTTTTTTAATATACCACATTGCCAATTGTGTGCATTTTAGTGTTTTCATTATGTGCTATATCTATGTATTTTTACTACATACAAGACTATAAAGTTTTATACCGTATCCACCGAGCGCTGCTTTTGTGTGTTTTTTTGTGCCCTTTTATCCACCCTTCCTCTGGTTTGCAGCTGCACTGGTACTGGCCCTCTTTAACCCTTACAGGTTGGACAATTTCACGCTAAGATCGGAAGGTTGTAGCGCCTACAGGATTTTCTTGTTTATGTCATATGACGTCCTGGACTTTTGGAGGGGATATCTGAATGATGCCTGCAGCTACAGGTCGTTGGTGCCTGAGACCTGCATGCTACGGAGCCCCAGAATATTTGTGCTAATACTACTTACAATTTCAGTTTTAGTGCTGACTGTTTTTTGTTTTTGTTTAATTGAACGTTTGAGTTTTTAGTACTCATAAGGTCATCGACCCTCCCATTCCCCCTTCCCCCCCACCTCCTCTCCTTGCCCTTTCTTCTATCTCCCATACCCCTCCCCCTCCCTTTTTCTCATTAGATGTCACAAATTCAATAGATGCACTGTTCACAGTAATATATATGGGTACATAGCCCGGGCTTGGTACACTGGTTTATGAGCACAACCCCCCAAGTTGTTTGGGTACATAAAAGATGGAAGTCATATGATGTTTGCAACTGTATGTACCACAAAACCTTCTGAAACTAATGCCGCAGACTTGTGATCCATGGTCCATTGCCTTATTTTTATGCTTTTTTTTTTCTCTTGGTATTGGTTTCGATTACTTACTTTGTGCATGTCATCCCTTTCTTTTTTGAAAAATAAGATAAAGATTATATTAAAAAAAAGAAAGAAAATACCTCCAAATGGGGCTGCCCTCGTACTGCAAAGGTTAATTGCTTGTTTCAGCCTCGGGGATAGTTATGGTACTTTACTTACTCAATACTCTGCTTGCCTTGCAAAAGGTGACCACCATGCTAGGGTCATGGACTG
Source organism: Rana muscosa (assembly GCA_029206835.1). Taxonomy (NCBI): domain Eukaryota; kingdom Metazoa; phylum Chordata; class Amphibia; order Anura; family Ranidae; genus Rana; species Rana muscosa. Next base: position 182,559,510 of record CM055119.1, on the reverse strand, counting down.
TCCCATGGCATCATCACATCCAATGCAGGGCTATGGACCCTATTTCATGGGAGAGAAGATGCTGCAGAGATCGGTCCAGGGGTGCAGAGAAACAGGAGATTGGATAAGTAGATGTTCTTTTCTATGCCCCACTGCAAGAAAAAATGTTCAAGTTTCCCAGAGATCCCTCCTCCACTAAATGATTTAGACCAGTGCACAAAGCAAGCGCCATAAAGACATGGATGAGCGAGTTTGGGGCGGAGGAACTTGACTGGTCTGCACAGAGTCCTGACCTCAACCCGATAGAACACCTTTGGGATGAATTAGAGCGGAGACTGAGAGCCAGGCCTTCTCTCCACAAATGTGCTTCTGGAAGAATGGTCAAACATTTCCATAGACACAGGCCTCGTACACACGACCGATTTACTCGGCAAGACCTCTCTGCCAGCAAGTTTCTTGCTGGTTCTTGCCGAGAAAATCGGTCGTGTGTACGAGGCCTCTCTCCTAAACCTTGTGGACAGCCTTCCCAGAGGAGTTGAAGCTGTTATAGCTACAAAGGGTGGGCCAACTCAATATTGAACCCTACGAACCAAAGCCCCATACACACTATTAGATTTTCTGCAGATTTTTGTCTTCAGATTTACCAAAACCATGTAGTGCAAGGACCTAACTGATTGCATACAAATTGAAACTGTTATGCCGCATACACACGATCGGATTTTCCGTCTGAGAAACCTTGGTTGTTTTTTCCAACGGAATTCCGCTCAAGCTTGGCTTGCATACACACGGTCACACAAAAGTTCTCTGAACTTTCGACCGCCAAAAACGCGGTGACGTACAACACTACGACGAGCCGAGAAAATGAAGTTCAATGATTCCGAGCATGCGTCAAATTGTTTCCGAGCTTGCTACCATCCGAAAATTTGAGAACCAGCTCTCAAATTTTTGCTGGCGGAAATTCCTACATTAAAAGTCCGATGGAGCTTACACACGGTCGGAATTTACGACCAAAAGGAATTTCTGATCGTGTGCACGCGGCATAAAGGTTTGACCTCATATTATATGGTTTTGGTAAATCTGAATGCAAAAATTTGCAGAAAATCTAATAGTGTGTATGGGGCTTAAGACTGGGGTGCCATTAAAGTTCATGTGGGTGTAAAGGCGAGTGTCCCAATTCCTTTGACAATATAGTGTATATTGTAATATTGTAGCATAGCATAATTCTTACAGTTACTTATTTCTTATTTCTGAGCTTTAGTGCCGGTTCACACTACCGCGACTTGGGATCCGACTTGAGTCGCCCCAAGTCGCCCCAAGACGCGCGACATGAGAAATTACATGTTAGTCAATGAGAGCCGTCTTAATGTACACTACTGAAGTCGCTCCGACTTCACAAAAGGTTCCTGTACTACTTCAAGGCGACTTCTAGGCGACAATTACCCATTGATTTCAATGGAAGTCGCCTCCAAGTCGGATCCCCCGTCTTAACTGAAGCAACTTTCCAGGAAGTGAAAATTGTTTTCTAAGGCAAACCCCTCCCTCCCTCCCACAGAGCAGATTATTATGTGATTGGCCACTGGCAAAGTCGCCTGTCCTGGAGGCGACTTGAAGTCGCGTTGTAAGTCGCTCCAAGTAGCGCTGAAGTCGCGCTCAAGTCGTCTCCAAGTTGCCTTGTAAAGTCGCGCTGGAAGTCGTGTTGCCCCTGTGTGAACCGGCACTTATGTAAATAAATGTTATCTTTCTAAATCGCACGCCATTTAAAGTAAGAAATTTGAGTCTACCCATCATCCAATGACATCTATTTCAAGCTAAACCTCCACTGTCAGCCAAGAAGCCATAACAACAAGAATTTAGTCTACAGTAGCATATCAAAGTGAATTAGAGCTTATTAAAAACTACCTGAATTTATGAGTACATCATTTTCGTTTGCATATTAAATTAAAATAGCTTGGGAACACAGCTCAGAGTAAATAGTTCATAATTGCTTTTGACCTGATGAAGCTCGTGTGCTGACTTATAGTGTTGCATTTTTCAAAAAACGCTAATGAGTTTATTTTTTTAATTTTTTTTAATGGAAGTGGAAATGAATGGCCTAATGATAACTGGAGAAAGTGGCTAGCCCACTCAGCACAGGTCTGGCTCTAGAGTATGCGCGTTTTTTTAAGACTCGGAAAAGCATACACATGACCGGTTTTCTCGTCGGGAAGCAGGCCGACGAGAATCCCGACGAGAAAAACGAGAATCCTGACGAGAAAATAGAGAGCAGGTTCTCTATTTTTCTCGTCGAGATTCCCGGCAGTTTTCTCGACAAGAAACCATACACACGAACACCGGTCGTGTGTACGAGGCTTAACATGTATATATTTAATGTAATTGGAAAGGTTGGTATGTAACTAGAATGTACTAGAAGCAATACTCTGTTAGCAAGGTGATCTTCCTTTGATAATTATCCCTAACTAAAATGTCTTTATAATACAGGAATTCCTGCATAGTGTTGCTATGATAAAGAAGCTGAAAGCTGGAATGATTAACACCAAGCTCTCATATCTCCGGGAAATTCTAAACCTGAATTTCATATACCACAGCTGTAACACATTCAAGTTTAAAGTGGTTGTAAACCACTGCCGTTCTTTTTTCTGACCTGCAAGGCAAAGGCATAATGTGCTAGTAAGCATCGCATGCTAGCACATTATGTAAAACTTACCTGAAAACAAAGCCTTCCAGCTTTCATCTTCTCTCGTCTTGCTTCCGGGTTCTCTGTGACTGTCTGGAGCTGCGATGACATCACTCCCGCGCTGGTCATGGTGTTCTGTCGAGAAGGGCCCCCCATCGAATAGTGCCCGCGCATGCGCAGGACGGAGCCACACTCCAGCTGAGTTGCCGATCAGCTGGAGTGACGTGCCAGGGCACAAGCGCACATCGTAGGAGGTATCTCTCGATATGAGATACCATTTCACGGGCACAATTGAAACCTATACAAACAGCAGAGGGAGACCGTAGTTCTCACATTATGCCTCGCTGTTAGCCGCCCTCCAGCAGCAGCGATGCACAATCTAAGAACTACGGTCTCCCCCCACTGTTTTTATGGGTTTAAATTGTGCCTTTGAAATGGTATCTCCAATCGAGTGATACCTCTTATGAAGTGCACATGCGTCATGGTTACTTTAGCCCAGCTGATTAGCAAATCAGAGGTTGTGCTATGACATCCGGGGCATGCAAAGTTCGTCCCGAGCACTATTCGATGGGGGGGCACCTCGACAGAACAACGGCACAGGGCTCTGAAGAAGTGTATGTGCCAGTGATGTCACCGACTGCATGTACAGTAAATATCTCCTAAACAGTGCACGTTTAGGAGATATTTCCACTACCTATAGGTGAGCCTTACTATAGGCTTACCCAGGGTTTTTTTCTCAGAAAATAGGTGAAGGAACTCAACCACAACCCCAAAAACCCCCCTCCCAGGGGTGTGATATGTGCAGAGTTCTTGGGTGCGCTTGGTACATAGTACAGAGTTTAGGGGTGTTCTACGTGCAGAGTTCCGGGGTGCGCTTGGTATATAGTACAGAGTTTAGGGGTGTGCTACGTGCAGAGTTCTGGGATGCTCTTGGTATATAGTACAGAGTTTAGGGTTGTGCTACGTGCAGAGTTCCCGGGGTGCGCTTGGTACATAGTACATAATTTAGGGATGCACTACATGCAGAGTTTGGGGGTGTGCTATGTATGTATTGCCTTTTTTGAAGCCAATTAGAGCCTAGGGCCCTATTAGAATCCATGCGTCCGGCGCCCTACATGTAGATTAGGGGCCGGACGCATGGATTAAAGGGGCGGCGCCCCTAATGAATTGGCCGTCACTGGTGGCTAGTGTAGGGGTAGGATCCCTGTCTGGCAGGGACAGTGCATAGAGATAGAGAAAGGTTCCAGAGGAGGTGGGACAGTGCTTCAGGAAGCCTCCCCTTTGGGTGTGGAATGGCCAGGCCGCATTCCGCTCCTCGTTGCATTTATAAAATATACAGACCGCTATAACAGTTTGTAAGTGGCTCCAGACGGCTGTGCCTACCCGCCAGGCCTAGTTTTACTGAGTTGGACCTTTCTACAATATATTGCTTTTGCCTATTTTGGACTCTGTGTCTACTGCCCACCACACCATTCTGCACCATGTTCACAGGTTTAAAGTCACTTAGCACAGTACTGCTGGCCACTGAACATGCCTGTGTGATAGGTGCAGAGGCCAGGCAGAGACTTTTACTCAGAGACATTGCGCATGCATTTTAACAGGCTCCATGTCGCTGAGCTGACTGTATGTGTTTGGGTGCAAAAATGGCCACCGTAGGTGGCATCCCTCCCCAGCATGGCCTTCCTCCTCTTCTCTTTCTTTCTTCCTTCTTCACTCCCTCTCTTTTCTACTCTCTTTATCGTTCCTCTTTACTCCCCATCCGCACTAAGTGCTGCATTGATAATCTGCATTGTACAGTGTTGTTCGGGAGTAAAAATTAAGAGCTAAAAATATCCCCAGTGCTATTTATTAAATGTTTACATATACAAAGAAATCCATAATTAGAGAATCAATTTCCCTTGAGGAATGACTATTCGCAGTTGGCGTGGAGGAAAAATGGAACAATGCATTGTTAATGACTTGCACTTCTCTAATTAGCATTTTGTATGTTCTATCATATCCGTGTAATTTTCCCCTTCATCAGGATCCTGTTATTTCATCATTCCCTCTCCTCCGACTTTGCTGTCATTTCTCTTTCAAAGACGAACAAGAAACTAGTAAGTCTTAATCAGAGCCGTGTTTGGTTTTATATTTTTTTAGATGCGTTTTGGCTGAACAAAGCCAGATTTTTTTTCAAAGTTTATAGAAGGGGTAATGAGTAAAGGGGTTATTTACAGTAAAAAGAAATAGAAAAAAATAAATAAAAGTTATTTGTTGTATGCAATGACCAATTAGATTCCAAAAGGGGTGGACAGAAACAATTGAGTGCTGTCCGTGATACTTTCTTTATTTGCACTAACATACAATTTTTCAGGACAAGCAATGCAATATTCTAGGCTCAAAGTGTCCCACTCTAATCAGCTAATTAAGCCATAACACCTGCAAAGGGTTCCTAAACCTTTAAATGGTCTCTCAGTCTGGTTCAGTAGGAATCACAATCATGGGAAAGACTGCTGACCTGACAGTTGTGCAAAAAACCATCATTGACACCCTCCATAAGGAGAGAAAGCCTCAAAAGATAATTGTAAAAGAAATTGGATGTTCCCAAAGTGCTGTATCAATGCACATTAATATAAAGTTATGTGGAAGGGAAAAGGTGCACAAGCAGCAGGGATGACCGCAGCCTGGAGAGGATTGTCAGGAAAAGGCCATTCAAAAGTGTTGGGGACTTTCACAAGGAGTGGACTGAGAATGGAGTCAGTGTATCAAGAGCCACCACACACAGACGGATTCTGGACATGGGCTTCAAATGTCGTATTCCTCTTGTCAAGCCACTCCCGAACAACAAACAACCTCAGAAGCGTCTTACCTGGGCTAAAGAAAAACACACCTGGTCTGGTGCTCATTGGTCCAAAGTCCTCTTTTCTGATCAGAGCAAATTTTGCATCTCATTTTGAAACCAAAGAGCCAGAGTAGAGGCACACACTTCGAGATGCTTGAAGTCCAGTGTGAAGTTTCCACAGTCTGTGTTGATTTGGGGAGCCGTGTCATCTGCCGGTGTTGGTCCCCTGTGCTTCATTAAGTCCAGGGTCACCGCAGCCGTCTACCAGGAGATTTTGGAGCACTTCATGCTTCCTTCCACAGACGAGCTCTATGGGGATGCTGACTTCATTTTCCAGCAGGACTTGGCACCTCCCCCACACTGTCAAAAGCACCAAAACCTGGTTCAATGACTGTGGGATTACTGTGCTTGATTGGCCAGCAAACTCGCCTGACCTGAACCCCATAGAGAATCTATGGGGCATTGCCAAGAGGAAGATGAGAGACATGAGACCGAACAATGCAGAAGAGCTGAAGGCCGCTATTGAAGCATCCTGGTCTTCTATAACACCTCAGCAGTGCCACAGGCTGATAGCTTCCATGCCACGCCGCATTGAGGCAGTAATTGCTGCAAAAGGGGCCTAAACCAAGTACTGAGTACATATGCATGCTTATACTTTTCAGAGGTCCGATATTGTTCTATGTACAATCCTTGTTTTATTGATTGCATGTAATATTCAAATTTTCTAAGATTGTGGATTTGAGGTTTTCATGAGCTGTAAGCCAAAATCATCACAATTATGACAAATCACGGCTTGTACTATCTTGCTTTGCATGTAATGAGTCTATCTTATTTATTAGTTTCACCTTTAAAGTTGCATTAGTGAAATAAATTTACATTTGCACGATATTCTTATTTTATCGAGTTTCATCTGTACATAGTGCCATGAATTTACACAGCGCTTTACATACAGTACTGTATTTATTATACATTCACATCAGTCCCTGCCCTCAAGGAGCTTACAATCTAAGGTCCCTAACTCATTCATACATACATTCATACATACACATACTAGTACCAGATTAGACAGGAGCCAATTAACCTACCAGCATGTCTTTGGAGCATGGGAGGAAACTGGAGTCCTCGGAGGAAACCCACGCAAGCACAGGGTGAACATGCAAACTCCAGGCAGGTTCAAATCAAGGGGATTCACCTAGGATCTGGCCTGGAGGCTCACAGGAGAAGTGCCTTGCCAAAATTGCTCAGAGGCATCCAAATATACTGGGAAATTGTAAACTATAGGCCTGGATACAGGATCCTAGTGACTGCTCCCTGCTTTAATCCCTTGGGTATCTGCTCCAGCACTGTTAAATTGGCATCTTTTTCTTTTGCTTGGAGTCCTAGGGTTACTGTTTCCCAATTGTTTGCCAGGAGGGGGATTATCCTGAAGAGTGTAGACAAGGCAGAGATTTTCCTCTGGTTTCTTTGTGCATTAAATCCGGAGTATCCCAACGTCCACCCTGCACCCCAAACAAGTTTAACGACCATTAAAGTATAAAAATACATCCCTTGCTTGGTCATTGAGTTGTGAGACTGTCCGAGTTGTTGTGTGCTTGGCTGCTTGTACACTCAAATAGGAAGGGAACCTGGGGCAGATTAGTTGGGCCCAAAGGAGCCTGTGCTACACATACATGGCAGTAAGGATAGAGGAAGAATATCCCTTCAAATGACAGTTACAATGGCCATACTGAATAGGAGAGGTAGGACCATTTGCACTCAAACTTTGCCTGGAACTGTATTCTTTGGACACATGAGAATGAATGTGAATATATGCACATATCAGTGTGTCGGTAGGACTGTAATGGATTCAAAGGATGGGCACATTTTATTAACTTTAGATTCATTTTTAATGCCACTAAGGTAAAGGCTTTTTGGAGGCCACTTGGGTTAGTGAGCTGACGTTGTGCACAGGGGCACAGTCATTGCTGGAACAGAAAAAGACATTCCTCAAACATTGCTTTCACAAGCTCAGAAAAGCACAATTATCCAAAATGTCTTTGTATGTTGTAACAGTAACAATGCTCCTCACTGGAAACACGTGACCGTAACAATTTGGAGTGGAGATCACATACCTTTGGCCATATAGTGTGCATTAGCATTATAATTTCTTTGCAAGGCCTTGTTGTAAAGTCTACTACTGGGTAGAAAGGAGAACTCCTTACCCAGAGCTCTCCTCACTAGACATGTGCATTTGTTTTCTTTCTAATGCATTTTCGTCCAAATTTCTGGGATTTTCACGTTCGTTTTAACAAACGATAACGAACGCGCAAAACCTGAAATCCGAAAGATCCGACATAAAAAATGCTTTATTTTCGTTTTGTTGCGACAACAGTTTGATATAGATAGAAGATTCGACATGACGGTGACAATAGCGATCTGTGTCTATCGAACCTGCGGTTGAATGTGTCTAACCTAACTCTATTAGTCCAAGAATATTCGACATAGAGAGAAAAGTTTCGACATAGAGAGAAAAGATTTGACATAGAGAGAAAAGATTCGACATTATAGAGACATGAAGATTCGACGAAGCAGCTAAAACATACGATCGCCGTGAGTGGACATTTATGGTCAAATGCTCCACCCATAGGCTATAGAAGAATTCTAATGTTGGTTGACTAGTAATAATAATTAATAAATATAATTATTACTAGTCATACAACATTAGAATTCTACTGTAGCTTGTGGACGGATAATTCAACCGGAAATGTATGATTGCGGCGTCGTACAGTTTGGCTGCTTCGTCTAATCTTCTTAAAACATTCGACAGACACCATAAGCCTTCAATTGACAGATTCGACCCTAATTAATTCAGATTTTCGGACAAATGCATTTTTTAACAAAACAAAATAAATAAAAACGATTTTCGGGAGTAACTAAATAAAAAAATGTTTCGGACGAAAACGAAATTCCGAAACAAAATATTTCAGTGTGCGCATGTCTACTCCTCACCAGATTTCCCATAAAACACAGTATGTGTTAATTATTTAATAAGATATTGCTGCCATGGGTTATTTTCAGAAATTCGCCAGACTTCGCTCAGGTTACAACTTAGGCCCCTTTCACACTGGGGCGGGCAGGTGCGGTGGCGGTGTAGCAGCGCGATTTTCAGCGCTGCTATACCGTCGTTCTTACCGCGGTATGCGGCCGCTAGGGGGGTGAATTTAACCCCCACTAGCGGCCGAAAAAGGGTTAATACCGCCCGCAAACCGCGGCTATTGCCGCGGTTTGCGGACGGTATTACTGCGGTGTCCCATTGATTTCAATGGGCAGCCGCGGTAAAGGAGCGGTGAACACACCGTTCCTTCACCGCTGTAAAGAAGCGGCTAGCAGGACTTTTGGAGCGGTCCTGCTAGTGCACCGCTTCAGTGTGAAAGCCTTCGGGCTTTCACATTTAAGGCTACAGGCACGATTTTTTCATGCGGTATAATAGCGCTAATATTAGCGCGAAACCGCATGAAAAACGCCCCAGTGTGAAAGGGGCCTTAGAGATACAGTCAATTAGATATGTCTGGACCGTTATTTAAATCTTCATTTATGAATTTACACTAAATCACTTATTGTTATCTTTATTATTTTATTATTTCAATTCAGATTTTTTTTTTTCTTAATTTTTTTTACTTCTATATCTTAAATGGTTCATAATAATATACTTTCATATTATTAATATGTTAATACTTTGATTAGTAAATGTTAATTTGGCTTTAAATTAAGATAGCAATGTTGCTTATGTTCAATCTGATGTATACATCTTGTAAAACGTTTGCGATTGTATATGAAATACAAAAGCTCATGTATGTTTAATATGTTTCAAAAAAATTATTAAAAATGTATTGTACTTAAAACACAGTATTTGAGACTCAGACGATTTTACCTGCACCCACTGGTTGTCAGAAACTTTTAAATGTATGTATTAAAAATATTTTCCATTAAAAGCAGCTTCTGCAAATAGAACACGCTGTCCCACTATTGGTTTTCCTTCCCGACACACAGAAAGAAGTGTGCAAGCACCGTGCCAAGCTTTTTGCATCAGTGATTTAACAGTGCTCTATAAATTAAGTCTTCAATGTAAAACTTGCCTGACACACTGTGCTGTGCTAACTTAATCTACATGTGTCAGGATGTCCCGGGACAGGTCACCACTAATGCAGACACCCACAAAGGAGATTTCCTAACAAACCGGCTTAAATTAATGCACAAAAAAGCTTGCTTGGTGATTAAAATTGGAGCGCGAGGTGTTGGGATTTAAAAAGCAAGGGGCATGCCATAATCACAATGTTAACCTTTTTCCCTCTGCTAGGCAGCTTCCAGTTTTATTATCCTGGATTCCACATTCCCAGGGATCAAGAATGACAGTTATTAAAAATTCACTCAGTGTCATGAGGCGAGCTGATATCATTATATTACATTTAGAAAAAGCCAATGTGCCCTGCAGACATGGTCTTAGAGGCTTCTTAATCAAATACACGTTTCGCAATATGAAAGCAGGCTCTTTGCTAAATGAAGGGTCGTATTGCATATGAAGGACAGGATGGTTGTTCATGAAAATTTGTCCATGTTAATCAGTGCCATTCAATGGCTGATGCCGTCATTCTTAGCATCCACAACCAGGATTATTTAATCATCTGAATATTCTGCCTTTTATTCATATAACTGTGCAAGCCTACTCATGAAAAATGTATGCTTGTGCCTTTTCGCTAGTGTTACTTGCATTTTGGATGACTTTTTCCCCTTGTACCTTAAGGTTTTTCCCCTTGTACCTTAAGGTATAAGGGGAAGGTTGTAATAAGTGGGGGTGGGTAATGCACTTATTTGAGGAAATGCAATGGTGGTTTTTATAGTAAAGCAGCTGGATTGTAGAAGGTAGCATTGATAAAATGAAACAGTTAAGCCGTGTACACACGATAGGTTTTACCGATGAAAACAGTCCGATGGACTTTTTTCATCAGACAAACCGATCGTGTATGGACCCCATCGGTCTTTTTTCCATCGGTGTTAAAAAATAGAACATGTTTTAAATTTATCCGATGGAAAAAAAAAACAATAGCAAATTACTATCGTCTGTGGGGAACTCCATCGGATAAAAAACCCATGCATGCTCAGAATCAAGTCGACGCATGCTCAGAAGCATAGAACTTCATTTTTCTTGGCTCGTCGGAGTGTTTTACATCACGGCGTTTGGGGCGATCGGTTTTTTGACTGATGGTGTGTAGGCAAGACTGATGGAAGTCAGCTTCATCGGATTTCCAATGGAAAAATCTATCGGTTTAAAATCCATAGGAAATCTGATCGTGTGTACAGGGCTTAAACACCAAAAAGTTTTAAAAGTGCATGGTGGCCAGTAAAGTCCCTTCCCTTACCTTCCCTTCTCTTCTCCCCTCTACCCTTATAATACCCATTTCTCTCTATCCTTCTCTTCTCTTTTCCCTTCTACCCTTCTCTTCTCTTTTCCCCTCTACCCTTCTCTTTCCCCTATACCCTTCTCTTTTCCTCTCCACCCTTCTCTTCCTTTTTCCTCTCTACCCCTCTCTTCCCTTTTCCTCTCTATCCTCTTCTCCTCCCCACCTGTCTCTTCCCTTCTCCTATCCTCCATTCTCTTGCCTTCTCCTTTCTACCATTCTCTTGCCTTTTCACCTCTACTCTTCCCTTCTCTCTACCCTTCTCTTACCTTTCCTTTCCCCAACCTTCTCTTTGCCTTCCTTTCCAGCCCTTTCCTTCTTTCTTTCATCTTTCTCTTCTCTCCTCCTCTCTTCCTCTCTCTTCTCTTTCCTTTTTTCTTTTGATTGTCTCTTTTCTCCACCATTTCATCCTTCTTTTCCATTTTCTTCTTTACACTTTCCCTGTTCTTCTCCCCTCTATTTTTCCCTTTTACTCTCTAACCTTTTCTTCTCTTCCCACTTTACCCTTCCCTACCCTTTTCCTCTGTATCCTTTTCTCCTCCTGTCTCTTCCCTTCTCCTCTCTTCCCTGCTCCTCCCTACCCTTCTCATCCCTTCTCTTCCCTCCTGCCTTTTATTTTTATAACTGTGCAAGCCTACTCATGAAAGATTTATACTTGTGCCTTTTGCTAGTGTTACATTTAGGATGACCCTAGAGTTGATAAACTCTGGGGTTGGTATTGAGGAGTGCCTAGTACAAAAGTTAATTTCACTCAGAGGTCTTTTTGAAACGTTAATAGGTTGAAAAATTGGAAATCACCCTGAAACATGTTGAATGTATTTGATGCTCTTAACCAATGAATATTTCAAAAATACCTCTCAGTAATATGAACTTTTAAAAGGCCTTTACCACTAGACTCGTTGGATGCATTTAATGCTCTTAACCAATAAATGCCTCAAAAAGACATATGTTTGATAGGAACTTTCGTACTAGGCTCCCTCAATAACCCTAATGCCGCGTACACACAACCTTTATTCATGTCATGGAAAAAAAACAATGTTTTTCTCGACGTGATTTTTCGTATTTCCTCTCAAGCCTGACTTGCATACACACATTCATGAAAGAAAAAAACGCTTGATCAAAGCGCGGTGACGTACAACACGTACAACAGCACTATAAAGGGGAAGTTCCATTCGAATGGCGCCACCCTTTGGGATGCTTTTGCTGATCCTCGTGTTAATAAAGTTTGGTGAGAGACGATTCGCGCTTTTCAGTCTTCGTGCTCTTCAATCCGTTACAGCGTGACAAATGTGCTATCTCCATTACGAACGCTAGTTTTACCAGAACGGGCGCTCCCGTCTCATACTTGATTCTGAGCATGTGCGGTTTTTTCCCCCTCGTAAAAGCATACACACGACCGTTTTTCACAACATTAAAAAGAACGACGTGAAAAACAACGAGAAAAACTAAAGCAGGTTCTAATTTTTTTTCGGCAATTTTTCTCGTCAAGAAAAATGCTCTGGAGCATACACACGACCGTTTTTCACGACCATTTTTTTAAATTGAATTTTTCTCATCATGAAAAATGGTCATGTTGTACGCGGCGTTAGAATTCAGCTCTAGAGTCATTCAAAGAGTAAGTAACGCTAGTGAAAGGCAGGAGTACAGTGGGGATCGAAAGTTTGGGCACCCCAGGTAAAAATGTGTATTAATGTGCATAACGAAGCCAAGGAAAGATGGAAAAATCTCCAAATGGCATCAAATTACAGATTAGACATTCTTATAATATGTCAAAAAAAGTTAGATTTTATTTCCATCATTTACACTTTCAAAATTACAGAAAATAAAAAAATGGCGTCTGCAAAAGTTTGGGCACCCTGCAGAGTTAATATCTTGTACTGCGCCCTTTGGCAAGTATCACAGCTTGTAAACACTTTTTGTAGCCAGCCAAGAGTCTTTCAATTCTTGTTTGAGGTATCTTTGCCCATTCTTCCTTACAAAAGTCTTCCAGTTCTTTGAGATTATGGGCTGTCTGTCACGCACTGCTCTTTTAAGGTCTATCCATAGGTTTTCAATAATGTGGAGGTCAGGAGATTGTGAAGGCCATGGCAAAACCTTCAGTTTACGTCTCTTGAAGTAATCCTTCGTGGACTTTGAGGTGTGTTTAGGATCATTATCCTTTTGTAGAAGCCATCCTCTCTTTAACTTCAGCTTTTTCACAGATGGCATCAAGTTACCATCCAAAATTTGCTGAAATTTTATTGAATCCATTTTTCCTTCTACTCGTGAAATGTTCCCTGTGCCACTGGCTGCAATACAACCCCAAAGCATGATTGATCCACCCCCATGCTTAACAGTTGGGCAGGGGTTCTTTTCATTAAATTCTGTGCCCTTTCTTCTCCAAGCGTACCTTTGCTCATTCCGGCCAAAAAGTTATATTTTAACCTCATCGGTCCACAGAACTTGTTTCCAAAATGCCTCAGGCTTGTCTATATGTTCATTTGTAAAGTTCAAACGCTGATTTTTGTGGTGAGGACGTAGAAGAGGTTTTCTTCTGATGACTCTTCCACGAAGACCATATTTGTACAAGCATCTCTTTATAGTGGAATAGTGTACCACAACTCCAGTTTCTGCCAGATCTTTCTGGAGGGATCGTGCAGTCAAACGTGGGTTTTGAATTGCTTTTCTCACAATCCTGCGAGCTGTTCTGTCTGATATTTTTCTTGGTCTTCCAGATCTTGCTTTAACTTCCACTGTTCCTGATGACTGCCATTTCTTAATTACATTCCGAACAGAGGATATTGACATCTGAAAACGCTTTGCTATCTTCTTATAGCCTTCTCCAGCTTTGTGAGCGTCAACTATTTTCAGTTTCAGTTTTCTAGACAACTGCTTAGAAGAACCCATGGTGCTGATTGTTGGGGCAAGGTCAGATGAGTCTGGCCATTTAAAACCTTTGAGATTGACATCACCTGGTCTTCCCAGACGATGATTGAGAACAATCCATGACACTGGCAGGTCTCAGCTTTGCAAAGGGGGCAGTGCATGCTATAAATTCTGCAGGTTGCCCAAACTTTTGCAGACGCCATTTTTTTATTTTCTGTAATTTTGAAAGTGTAAATGATGGAAATAAAATCTAATTTTTTTCGACATATTATAAGAATGTCTAATCTGTAATTTGATGCCATTTGGAGATTTTTCCATCTTTCCTTGGCTTCGTTATGCACATTAATACACATTTTTACCTGGGGTGCCCAAACTTTCGATCCCCACTGTATGTCTCTGGAAATTTTGAAAGGCCTTTCAATGGCTAATACTGTCATTTAAAGCATCCACAACTGGGATTATGCAATCATTTGATAATATGACTTTTATTTATATACTGTAACTATGCAAGTCTACTCATGAAAGATTTATACTGGTAACCCAACCCTGCTCAATATATCTTGCACCACACATCTTTGCCACACACATCTTACCACTGGTCTCTGATTCTCCACTTAATCAATACAGCAAAATGTTTATACCTCCCCATCCATAGCTGATTGGTTCACGCGTATAAGGAAAGTCACTGAACTGGAGGGCCTCGTCCATCAGGCTAGGGAAACCCACTTGAAATTCTGGAAAATCTGGGCTTGTTGGGTGAGCTTCGTGGACTCCACGGAATTTTCCCAGATAATGAACAATAATATAAGTCCGTAATCTCTATATCTGCCGGTGGAGAAGGATGGAGTATTCATTTAATTGAATCTAATCTAACCGTATATTCTAGTTCTTTGCTCTTTTAATTTTCATGTCCCACTATTTCTACCCCACCTCACTTTGTTCAACTCCCTAAAGCCCACCCCTGTCCCCGATCTGTCTATTATTATTATTATTATTATACAGGATTTATATAGTGCAGACAGCTTGCGCAGCGCTTTACAACATTAGGGCAGACAGTACAATTACAATACGATTCGATACAGGAGGAATCGGAGGGCCCTGCTTATTAGAGCTTACAGTCTAGGGGGGAGGGTCAAGTGATATTTAGTTTTTTTATTTAGGTGTTAGGTGGAGGCAGGGTAGGCTTCTCCGAAGAGAAAAGTTTTCAGGGATCGCCGAAAAGTAGATAGATTTGAGACTTACAGATTGGGGTAGGGCATTCCAGAGGATGGGAGTGGCTCGGGAGAAGTCCTGGAGGCGAATATGGAAGGAGGCGATGAGGGAGCTAGAGAGTTAGAGGTCTTGGGAGGAACAAAGAGGATGGTTTGGTTGGTATTTTGAGACTAGGCTAGTGATGTAGCTGGGAGCAGAGTTCTGGATGGCTTTGTAACTTACTGTTAGTATTTTGAATTTAATTTGTTGGGTGAGTGGCAGCCAATGGAGGGATTGGCAGAGAGGGGTAGCAGACACTGAACGGTTTGTAAAATGGATGAGTCTGGCAGCAGCATTCATGATGGACTGAAGGGGTATAGTCTATTTAAAGCTAAGCCAATAAGGAGGGAGTTGCAGTAGTCAAGGTGAGAGATGACCAGAGAGTGAATCAGGAGCTTTGTGGTTTCATTGGTTAGGAAGGGACATGGTTTGGAGATGTTGCGAAGGTTGAGGCGGCAAGCTTTGGAAAGTGATTGGAAAGTTCAGAGTCCAGGATAACACCTAGCACCCTGGCATGTAGGGATGGGTGGATGGTTGTGCCATTGCTTGTCTTGACAGAGAAGTCAGGGTAAGAGGCACGTAGGGCAGGAAATATTTTGAGCTTGGTTTTGGACAAGTTGAGTTTGAGGAAGTGGTGTGACATCCAGACAGATATGTCTGTCCGTTTGTAAGTTAGTGATGCGTGAGGAGACTGATGGAGTGAGTTGAGGGGTGGAGAGAAAGATTTGTGTGTCATCAGCGTAGCAAGGATATTGAAAGCCATGTGAGGCTATCAGCTGACCCAGGGAAGAGGTGTAGATTGATAGTCCTTAATATCACCCACTCTACCCCTCCCATCACACCTCCCCTCGACCCATCCTCCTCTCCCTTCCCCCACCCCCATTGTTCCCAGATTTATATCCCAGATAGAACTGGATCATTCATCGGTTGCTATGTTTACACTTTCCACTTTTCATATTTGTTACCAATTTATTCAGACATATTATAGTATGTATGTATAAGCAGATACAGATGATGTTCTAATGATCTTTGTATGTCATAATTTCAGCAACTGTGATATACTTTATACAGTAGGTGCCGCCGATAATGTGTCAATCTCGCCGCTTCTAGCGGCGAGATTGACACTCTATGAGCTCTGTCGCGAGAGCCAGCGCCGAGCTGTCTCGTCATCGGGAAAGGAAAAAATGTTCCTTTCACGATGAGCGACACGCATTGCCGATAGACGGAGATCTGACGTGGATTTCCGCCAATACCAGGCACTGCGTTTGGTATGAATCCTGAGCGGGAACTCCACGCCAATTTTTAAAGAAAAAAAACGGCGTGGGTTCCCCCTCCAGGAGCATACCAGGCACTTGGGTCTGGTCTGGATTTGAAGGGGAACCCTACGCCAAAAAAACGGTGTGGGGATCCCCCTCAAAATCCAAACCAGACCCTTATCCGAGCACACAACCTGGCAGGCCGCAGGGGAAGAGGGGGGATGAGAGAGCAGCCCCCCTCCCTCCTGAACTGTACCAGGCCGCATGCCCTCAACATGGGGGGTTTGGTGCTCTGGGGCAGGGGGGCGACCTGCGCCCCCCCACCGCAGAGCACCCTGCCCCCATGTTGATGAGGACAGGGCCTCTTCCCAACAACCCTGGCCGTTGGTTGTCGGGGTCTGCGGGCGGGGGGGCTTATCGGAATAATAAGGGGGCCCCCAGATCCCGGCCCCCCCACCCTATGTGAATGAGTATGGGGTACATCGTACCCCTACCCATTCACCTGGTGGAAAAAAATGGCAATAAAAACACAACACAGGTTTTAAAAGTATTTTATTGCACAGCTCCGGGGGTCTCTTCCGTCTTCGGGGGTCTCCGGTGTCGTCGCCGCGCTCTCCGGTTCTTTCTTCTGCCGGGCCACCGCTATCTTCTTCCAACTCTTTTTCTAGCGGGGCCCGGTCTTCTCCGTCACCTTCTCCCCTCTTCTCCTCTCCGGTTCTTTCTTTCTTCCGCCGGGCCTCCGCTAACTTCTTTTAGCTCTTTTGCTAGCGGAGGCCCGGTCTTCTCCGTCGCCTTCTCCCCTCCGGTTCTTTCTTTCTTCCGCCGGGCCTCTGCTAACTTCTTTTAGCTCTTTTGCTAGCGGAGGCCCGGTCTTCCCCGTCGTCTCATCCGGCTCTCCCTTGTCCTTCTGCCGGCCCCTCCACTAACTTCTTGTAGCTCTTTTGCTAGTGGAGGGGCCGGTCTTCCCGTCGGCGTCTTCTTCCCTCTTCTCCTCCTCGATGTTGACTCGTCGCTTCCTCTCGCAGTAATGCTAAATCTTCGGTCCGCAGAGATTAATATAGGCTTCTCATGACGTCACAGTCACATGCTCCGGGTGGCCCCGGAGCATGTGACTGTGACGTCATGGGAACATTTGACTATGACGTCATGAGAAGCATATAAAAATCTCTGCGGACCGAAGATTTAGCATTACAGCGAGAGGAAGCGACGAGTCAACATCGAGGAGGAGAAGAGGGAAGAAGACGCCGACGGCGACGTTGGGAAGACCGGCCCCTCCACTAGCAAAAGAGCTACAAGAAGTTAGTGGAGGGGCCGGCAGAAGGACAACGGAGAGCCGGACGAGACGACGGGGAAGACCGGGCCTCCGCTAGCAAAAGAGCTAAAAGAAGTTAGCGGAGGCCCGGCGGAAGAAAGAAAGAACCGGAGAGGAGAAGAGAGGAGAAGGCGACGGAGAAGACCGGGCCCCGCTAGCAAAAGAGTTGGAAGAAGATAGCGGTGGCCTAGCAGAAGAAAGAACCGGAGAGTGCGGCGACGACACCGGAGACCCCCGAAGTCGGAAGAAGACCCCCGGAGCTGTGCAATAAAATACTTTTAAAAACTGTGTTGTGTTTTTATTGCAATTTTTTTCCGCCAGGTGAATGGGTAGGGGTACGATGTACCCCATACTCATTCACATAGGGTGGGGGGGCCGGGATCTGGGGGCCCCCTTATTAAAGGAGGCTCCCGGATTCCGATAAGCCCCCCGCCCGCAGACCCCGACAACCAACGGCCAGGGTTGTCGGGAAGAGGCCCTGTCCTCATCAACATGGGGGCAGGGTGCTCTGGGGTGGGGGGGCCGCAGGTCGCCCTCCTGCCCCAGAGCACCAAACCCCCCATGTTGAGGGCATGCAGCCTGGTACGGTTCAGGAGGGAGGGGGGGCCGCTCTCTCGTCCCCCCCTCTTCCCCTGCGGCCTGCCAGGTTGCGTGCTCGGATAAGGGTCTGGTTTGGATTTTGAGGGGGACCCCCACGCAGTTTTTTCAGCGTAGGGTTCCCCTTCAAATCCAGACCAGACCCAAGGGCCTGGTATGCTCCTGGAGGGGGAACCCATGCCGGTTTTTTCTTTAAAAATTGGTGTGGAGTTCCCGCTTAGGATTCATACCAAACATAGTGCCTGGTATTAGCGGGAATCCACGTCGGATCCCGTTCAATACAGTGTCACGTCTCCCTCTCGCCATTGCAGCGAGCGCGACACGTGTCGCCACCCTGTTGCCGAGATCTCGGCACTCCTATCGCCGAGAATCTCGGCGATGGGAGCGCGATAGATATACAATATCGGCGGCACCTACTGTACCTATTTTGTTTGGTCCACTCTGCACTGCCTTATGTTGCTGCTGTAAATGTCTACCCCATGGTTTTTGTCTGTACTCCTTAAAATTCAAAAAAACTCTTTGACAGCAGATTTATACTCGTGACTTTCACTAGAGTTACTTACTCTTAGATAAACTCTGGGGTTTGCTATTGAGGAACGCCTAGTACAAAAGTTCATATCCCGCAGAGGTCTTTTTGAGGCATTCATTGGTTAAGAGCATTAAATGCATCCAACGAGTCTAGTAATAAAGGCCTTTCAAAAGTTCAAAAGTTCATATCACTTAGAGGTCTTTTTGAAATGTTTATTGGTTGGAAAATTGGAAAACACCCTGACACATGTTGGCTGTACTTGATGCTCTTACCTGGGCTCTTACCTAGGCTGTGCAAGACTACTTATGAAAGATTTATACCGTATTTGCCGGCGTATAAGGTGGCTGGGCATATAAGACGTCTCCCTTACCGTATTTTCAGAAATGAAGAGGCCGCCAGATGGATATCAGCCCGCCGGGTGCTCTGTAAAGCTGTATGTATTTAGTATATGCGCCGTTTAGCCAATCCCTGCGGGCGATGCACTCTGTTGATGACTACACGCAGCCTGCTCGGATTGGCAGAGGTTGTTACTCCAATCCGAGCAGGCTTAGCAGGCTCTGTAGTCATTAACAGAGTGCATCGCTCGCCAGGATTGGCTGAGCGGCGCATATACTGAATACATACAGCTTTACAGAGCACCCAGCGGGCTGATATCCATCGGGCAGCTGCTTCACCCGGCGTATAAGACGACCCCTGGTTTTTGTCTGTGTAATTCCAGTGTAAAAGGTTGTCTTATACGCTGGAAAATACGGTACTCTTTTGCTAGTGTTACTTACATTTAGAATGACTCAATATGCACCCCTGAGCTTATAAACTCAGGGGTGCATATTGAGGAGCGCCTAGTACAAAAGTTCCTATCACGCAGAGGTCTTTTTAAATCATTTATTGGTTAAGAGTATTAAATGCATCCAACAAGTCTAGTGGGAAAGGCCTTTCAAAAGTTCAAAAGCTCATATCACTCAAGAGGTCCTTTTGAAACATTTATTGGTTGGAAAATTGGAAATTACCCCGAAATATGTTGGCTATACTTGATGCTCTTAACCAATAAATGTTTCAAAAAGACCTCTGAGTGAGATGAACTCTTGAACTTTTGAAAGGCCTTTCAATGGCTAATACTGTTATTCAAAGCATCCACATTTTGGATTATGTAATCATTTGATAATATTCTGCCTTTTATTTATATAACTATGCAAGCCTACTCAGGAAAGATTTATACTTGTGCCTTTCGCTAGTGTTACTTACATTTAGGATGACCCTAGAGCTTATAAACTCTGGGGTGTGTATTGAGGATCACCTTGTACAAAAGTTCTTATCACACAGAGGTCTTTTTTGAAGCAATTATTGTTTAAATACATCCAATATGTTTAGTGGGAAAGGCCTTTCAAAAATTCAAAAGTTCATATCACTCAGAGGTCTTTTTGAAATGTTTATTGGTTGGAAAATTGGAAAATACCCTGAAACATTTTGGCTGTATTTGATGCTCTTAACCCCAATTTTTTTTTCAAAAAGACCTCTGAGTGATATGAACTTCTGAAAGGCCTTTCCAATGAAACTCGTTGGATGTATTTAATGCTCTTAACAAAGAAATGCTTTGAAAAGACTCCTCAATACCCACCCCAGAGTATATCATCTGCTGAGTGCTCTTTTTTGTTGCAATTATGATGATAATAATAGTAATAATAAAAATAATTATTATTATGATAAAGATGATTAGTAGTAGTATGATTATTATAATGATGATGATGATGATGATTAATATTATTATTATTTTACAATGCATTTACAATCTCTTCATTTTTTTTTTTTTTTCATTTAAAAAATATCTAAAAATAAAAAAGTACACTTTTTTTTTTTTTCAATCTTGGAACAAACCGTAGATATTAGAAGCAGAGATTATATATACAGTCTAAGGAAAAAAGATTGGCTTTGTTTTGCTGAAGCTTTTACTACAGCAGCCCAGCTTCTATCAGCTATTGAAGCCAAGCCAGCTTTCAAAGGCACTTAAGGCAGGGAGAGCTCACTATACCGGAGAGCTGAAAGAGCAAGAAATAATGAAGCAGTATTTGTGTTATTCCCCAAATCAAAGCAAAATTTAAAGTATCAATAAAGAGGCACCCTGGGAAGCTCAGCTTTATTAATCGTAAAGTGCTGACAGGCTGAATCAATTAGCTCTCCATTTTGTTTTCATTTGAAAATGTGAACAGGATAAGCTTTTACGACCAAAAGTCAAAATAGATTGAGGGGAAAAAAAAAAAGCGTTAGCCTTTGTGTTTGGATGCGCTGCGTCATACTTATAAGTATTCCTCTAAGCCAATATGCCACCAACAGATGATAATAACCATTTCACTGCCAAAGCTCTTGAAACAGTATAACAAACCCCAATTTTTTGTGCAACACTTTTGGTCAGATAATTTAAAAGTCTATCGATCTATTTAAAGCCCAAAAAATTGTAAATGATCTTATTCAGTGGGCCTGTACTGAAACAGTTTAACTTTGAATGAGGTGAGTCACAGACTAGGCACAACTAGGATACAATCGAAAATTTATTATGAATTCATATTATACAAAAATCCGTCAAAAAATATGTAATATATCTATGCAGAAAGTCGTATAAACATTAGCAGTAAGAAGATCCATATATAATAAAATACTATACATATATAATAGTCATGAAAATATCACAACACAATGCACAGTTGATCCGTAAATGAATAAACGTATTGCAGTATCTATCAAATCTCTACGCGTTTTGTGGATCTCACTAGGGTCCACTCATCAGGAGTTTGATGCAGCAATTCGTCTATGAAAAACAAAAAAAAAATATATAATAATTCATACACCCTAATTACCACACTTGGGGTCATGTTCTTTTTTCCCTCTCGCTGCTTTCCTGATTGGCCATTTTTTGGGTGGTTAATTCTGCCTCAACCCCATAAGAGACAACATGTCTATGTGTCTCCCTCTCCTCCTCATTGCTGGGCCCATGAATTGAGTTGACATGTAAGTAGTATAGGCATTTATTTTCTTTATCTATTCATTTATTTATTTTTTTATTTATTCATCTATTTTTTATCCATTTATTTTTATTTATTATTTTACAAACAAGGTTGGTCTTTATTGAGAAGACATAACATAGCAATTAACAGACAGAAAGCATTTATTTATTTTTAATTCATTAAATTTTATTTTGTTTATTATTATATGTATAATTTTTTGTTTTTCATAGACGAATTGCTGCATCAAACTCCTGATGAGTGAACCCTAGTGAGATCCACAAAACGCGTAGAGATTCATAGATGCTACAATACATTTATTCATTTATGGATCAACTGTGCATTGTGTTGTGATATTTTCATGACTATTATATATGTATAGTATTTTATTATATATGGATCTTCTTACTGCTAATGTTTATACGACTTTCTACATACATAGTTACATAGTTACATAGTTAGTCAGGTTGAAAAAAGACAAAGTCCATCCAGTTCAACCATAAAAAAAATAACTAAAATAAAATAAAAAAAATATCGTGCACTCCCATATACCCAATTCTATACCCACAGTTGATCCAGAGGAAGGCAAAAAACCCCAGCAGAGCATGATCCAATTTGCTACAGCAGGGGAAAAAATTCCTTCCTGATCCCCCGAGAGGCAATCGGATTTACCCTGGATCAACTTTACCAAGAACTGTTAGTACTCAGTTATATTATGTACATTTAGGAAAGTATCCAGGCCTTTCTTAAAGCAATCTACTGAGCTGGCCAGAACCACCTCTGCAGGGAGTCTGTTCCACATTTTCACAGCTCTTACTGTGAAGAAACCTTTCCGCATTTGGAGATGAAATCTTTTTTCTTCTAGACGTAAAGAGTGCCCCCTTGTTCTCTGTGTTGACCGTAAAGTGAATAACTCATCACCAAGTTCACTATATGGACCCCTTATATATTTGTACATGTTAATCATATCCCCCCTTATTCTCCTCTTCTCAAGAGTGAATAAATTCAGTTCCTCTAATCTTTCTTCATAGCTGAGCTCCTCCATGCCTCTTATCAGTTTGGTTGCCCTTCTCTGCACTTTCTCCAGTTCCCCGATATGCTTTTTGAGAACTGGAGCCCAAAACTGAACTGCATATTCCAGATGAGGCCTTACTAATGATTTGTACAGGGGGGGCAAAATGATATCTCTCTCTCTGGAGACCATACCTCTCTTAATACAAGAAAGGACTTTGCTCGCCTTGGAAACCACAGCTTGGCATTGCATGCCATTATTGAGCTTATGATCTACCAAAACCCCCAGATCCTTCTCCACTACGGATCCCCCCAGTTGTATTCCCCCTAGTATGTATGATGCATTCATATTCTTAGCCCCCAAGTGCATAACTTTACATTTATCAACATTAAACCTCATCTGCCACATAGTCGCCCAATTAGACAGGGCATCGAGGTCGGCTTGTAAATTGGAGAGATCTTGTAAGGACGTTATTCCACTGCATAGCTTGGTGTCATCTGCAAAGACAGAAATGTTACTTTTGATCTCAGACCCAATATCATTTATAAAGATATTAAAAAGTAAGGGTCCCAGCACTGAACCTTGGGGTACACCACTGATAACCTTAGACCATTCAGAGTAAGAATCATTAACTACTACTCTCTGAATTCTGTCTTTTAGCCAGTTTTCTATCCATTTACAAACTGATATTTCCAATCCTGTAGACTTTACCTTACACATGAGCCGTGTGTGGGGAACTGTATCAAACGCTTTTGCAAAATCCAAGTATACCACGTCCACAGCCACGCCTCTGTCCAAGGTCTTACTTACCTCTTCATAAAAAGAAATCAGGTTTGTCTGACAACTTCTGTCTTTCATGAATCCATGCTGTCTGTTGCTTAAATAGTTTTTTTCCAGCAAGAACTCATCTATGTGGTCTTTTATTAATCTCTCCAGTATCTTCCCAACTATGGAAGTTAAACTAACAGGTCTATAGTTACTTGGTAAAGACTTTGTTCCCTTTTTAAATATAGGCACCACATTGGCCCTGCGCCAATCCAGTGGTACTATTCCTGTCATTAATGAGTCCCTAAAAATTAGATACAATGGCTTTGAAATTACAGAGCTCAATTCTTTTAGGATCCGTGGGTGTATGCCATCTGGTCCAGGTGCTTTATCCACCTTTATTCTGTCTAAATATTTCTGGACCATATCACTTTTGAGCCATTGTGGATTTGAGGCTGTGTCACTACCATCCCCATTATGGACATGAGCTCCCCCATGCTCCATTGTATACACAGAGCTGAAGAAAGTATTTAATAAATTAGCCTTATCTTTGTCCCCAGTCACCCACTCTAGATTATTTTGTAAAGGGCCTACATGCTCAGACTTGACCTTTTTACTATTAATATATTTGAAGAATTTTTTGGGGTTTGTCCTACTATCTTTTGCAATCTGTCGTTCGTTTTGAATTTTTGCATCCTTGATTTCCTTTTTACATATCCTGTTATATTCTTTGTAACATTTAAACGACACTAGTGTTCCCTCATTTTTATATTTTTTAAAAGCGCTTTTCTTATTGTTTATAGCTTTTTTAACTTTAACTGTGAGCCACATAGGTTTTATTTTTAGCCTTTTAAACTTATTGCCCATGGGAATATACTTTGCAGTGAGTTCACAAACAGTCTTTTTGAAGAATTCCCATTTCTGTTCTGTGCCCATTGATGCCAATATTCTCTCCCAGTCTAAGTCCTGGAGAGCAGCCCTCATCCTTGGAAAATTTGCTTTATTGAAATTAAGTGTTTTTATCCTTCCTGCATGTATTTCTTGCTTACAGCTAACATCAAATGAAATCATGTTATGGTCACTGCTACCCAGGTGTTCCTTTATCTGAACATTAGTAATATGCTCTGCATGGTTTGAGATTACCAGGTCCAACAGAGCATCATTCCTAGTTGGGGCCTCAATAAACTGGACCATAAAATTGTCCTGCAATAGGCTTATAAATTTTTGCCCTTTAACTGTCCCAGCAGTGCCATTACTCCAGTCAATTTCTGGGTAGTTAAAATCCCCCATTATTACCACCGTCCCAGCCCTTGCAGCCCTTTCCATCTGTGCAAGGAGCTGAGTCTCCACCTCCTCATTAACATTGGGTGGTCTATAACAAACTCCAATGATTAACTTTGAACTACGCACATCTGTATATAGATATATTACATATTTTTTTAAGTATTTTTGTATATCATGAATTCATAATAAATTATTGATTGTATTCGAGTTGTGCCTAGTCTGTGACCCACCACATTCAAAGTCCCATGACCACTCTTTTTTTGTCTTTTTATGTATAACCCGGGATGGAGGTGGGCCACAGTGTATGTTCCAGATAAAAAAAAATCTTGTTTTTGCATGACACGAACTTAGAACGCTGGAGCTTACAGGAGAAGACTGGGACTGGTCAAGCTGTTGGAATTGGGTCAGTAAATCTTCTTTTTTTTTTTTGTTCTCCTAGACCAGGGGTCTCCAAATTATGGCCCTTCAGTTGTTCAGGAACTACAATTCCCATCATGCCTAGTCATATCTGTGAATTTCAGAGTTTTACAATGCCTCCTGGGATGTGTAGTTCCACAACAGCTGGAAGGCCGGAGTTTGTAGATCCCTGCCTAGACCAAAATGCACAATTAGCCATTTTAGTGCAGGCGCAGCCTCAGTGCAAGGGATAATTTTTACATTGTCCAGAGTTGTGGTTTTTCACCTTAAAGCGGAGCTCCACCCTAAAGTGGAACTTCCGCTCATCGGATTCCTCCCCCCCTCCGGTGCCACAATTGGCACCTTTTGGGGGGAGGGGGGACAGGATACCTGTCTTTGACAGGTATCCTTTCCCACTTCCGGGAGTCCGGCTGCGGCCGTGACATCACCGCGGGGCTCCCTCCTCCTCCTCCCACGGCCGCTGGGCTAATAGGAGAGAGGAGCGGGGCCTCGCGCATGCGCAGTAGGGTTCCCGGCATGAAGCCGAAAGTCTACGCTGCCAGGTTCCCATACCCGCAATGGAGGCGGCAGCACCCGACAGCTGATGCAAACATCAGCTGCGGTGCCGACATCGAGGGACTGCAGGACAGGTAAGTGTCCATTTATTAAAAGCCAGCAGCTGCAGTATGTGTAGCTGCTGGCTTTTAATTTTTTTTTTACCCAGAAAACCCCTTTAATGCATTCAAGACCCCCCCCCTCTTTTACTTACCTGAAACCGATCTTTCCAGTGACGAGAATGAGCTGCTCCAGCCGCTGTCTCGGGTCCTCATTGGACAGGTTGATAGCAGCAGCAGCCATTGGCTCCCGCTGCTGTCAATCAAATCCAGTGACACGGGAGCAGGGGGTGGGGACGATTCCTGCTGTCTGTGTCAATGGATGCAGCAGCAGGACTCGGGAATGCGCCCGCATGGGTGCACCCTTGGAAACCGGGTCTCCGAGAGGGCATTCGATGCGGGAAGGAGCCAGGAGCGCCACTGGGGGACCCCAGATGAGGAGGATTGGGGCCACTCTGTGCAAACCCTTGCACAGAGGAGGTAACTATACCATGTTTGGTATTAAAAAAAAAACCTTTACAACCTGTATCTAAAACCATTTTTTGAATGAGGCATGTTTTATTTGTTTTTTCTTTTTGTGTCCTGTTTGGGTTATTTCCCTCTCCCTTCCTGTACTGGAGACTCAACGAGAAGTGAGGATGCCTCTGAGCTGTACAGGTACATGCAAATCAAACATTTCTACCACAGTAGAGGCGCCCTAGATACCCGACCACACACAAAACTCAATATGAACACATATGTACACACTCTTCTAGGGATAAAGGGGTTATTTCCAAACTCTATTGTTTGCTCAACGAGTTTGCCCTGGAAGCAAAAACCAAACCAATGCTTCGGTGGGAAAGTGAGATAGGCCTTACATTTGAACCTCTCGAGTGGGAGGAAATGCTAACTAATATGATCAAAAACACTAGAGCATACTCCATCCGCGAAACTGCTGTCAAACTACACATGAGGTGGTATATGACGCCCATGCAACTCCATTCTATCTACCCTGCGGTATCCTCGCTGTGTTTCCGTGGCTGTACCGAGTCAGGCTCATTGACTCACATCTTCTGGAGTTGCAAACACCTTAATCCCATCTGGCAGAAAGCTGCCTCAAAGGCATCAACTATCGCAGGTCGCTTAATCACTCTAACGATACAAATGTGCCTATGCTTCACACCCATTCCTGATATCCCTACACCTTGTGTAAAACTAATCCACACGCTTTTCATAGCCATACATTGGGTTACAGCGCTAACTTGGAGTACCACAGCCCTTTCCTGGTCGCAAGTGCTAGCCAGAATAGACGCCATTAAACTGTCCGAACGTATTCACCACAGCCTGTATGATACCATGCATATTCACGAAAATAAATGGAAACATTGGAATAACATACTTATATAATGTCCCAATGTCCCTCTGGGATAGCTCTGTGTGATGGTCACACTACCCATGCTTCACAGTTTTGTTAATTATTGTTTATTCCTGTGTTGATCCTCTGCGTACTTGACCTCAATATGTCCCCATGTCTTGAGATGCTCTACCTTTTTCAGATTGTCTGATTTTGTCTGACATTTTACGCGTATGTTCATGATCTTTCAATAAAAACTTTGTAATCAAAAGAACTGAGGATGCCTCTCTCAAGAAAATTCCCCAATAAGACAGTTATCACTGGAACAGGCATTACCATTAGAAGATCTTTACTTTAGTTTTGTTCCAGTGACAACCTAAAATGTTACATTTGATCTCACTTTCTCTCCATTTTTGGATCCTAAAACCTGAGCGATCCCACCAGGAAGCTGTCATTGCACCATGCCAATCATAATCTGCCATAAGCTGAATGATTTGAATTTGGATCAGTCGAAAAATGATCGACCAATTCAAATTCTGTCTGCAGCTGGTTGTGAAGGAGCAGGCCAGGAAGCCAGCCGCCGCGTCCTTAACAACCAATGACCCTGCAGACAGATGAAATGTCAACAAAAGTATTCCGTCAATAGAAAATTCAGAAAAAAAAAGTGCAGAGTCCCGCCAATCCATATCAGGCCCTTAGGGTCTGGTATAGATTTGAAGGAGAACACCACGCCAAAATAAAATAAAAAATTCCATGGGGTCCCCCCCCCCCAAAGTTCATACCAGACCCTTATCCGAGCATGCAGCTCAGCAGGCCAGGGAAGGGGGGGGGCTAGCCAGCACCCCTCCTGAACTATACCAGGCCACATGCCCTCAACGAGCCTGGGCCGGTCACTACTGCAAATAAAAAGTTGGACTTGGGCTTTTTGTTAATTTTTCAGCATTTGGTGATATTATAATTTGTAGAAATTTTGGTGAATATTCACGTTCACATAAATATGGCTTAGTTCTTCTCAGGAAGTGTTGCTTAGAAACAGAGAACATACTACATACAGCCTCACTCATGGCGAAAAGCCAACTCGCACAGTACGTGGACATCAAGCAGGGAGACAGGCAGGAAGGCAACATCCAGCCTCTTCCACATATGGAATAGTATGTTTTCTGTCATTTAATTAGTGATCAATCCAATGAATACCAAGATGATAACGCAAAGTGTGAAAAAGAAAATGTCTTAAAGAAGAACTTCATACTTATCATCAAAATGACAACAAAATTACCTTAGAAATGTTTAGTAATATCAATCTTCAGATACTTATAGATAATTGCAGGCTTTTCATGATTTATATGCCTTTTTTTCCCCCTTTCCTCCTCATTCTCCTTATGCCGCATACACACGATCGGAATTTCCGACAACAAAACCGTGTTTTTTTTCCCTACGGATGTTTGCTCAAACTTGTCTTGCATACACACGGGCGCACAAATGTTGCTTGAAAATTACGATCGTCAAGAACGCGGAGACGTACAACACTACGACAAGCTGAGAAAAATGAAGTACAATGATTCAAATTGCGTCAAATTGATTCCGAGCATGCGTCAAATTGATTCCGAGCATGCGTCAAATTGATTCCGAGCATGCACAGCACTTTTGTGCGTCGGAAATGGCTACACACGGTCGGAATTTCCGACAAGTTTTGCTGTCGGAAAAATTGAGAACCAGCTCTCAAACATTTGTTGTCAGAAATTCCGACAGCAAACGTTCGATGGAGCCTACACACGGTCGGAATTTCCGACGAAAAGCTCCCATCGAACATTTGTTGTCGGAAATTCCGACCGTGTGTACGCGGCATAACAGTGCTCATTTTTACCAGAGACAGTTGAATCCTTCTCCCTTTTTGTAGCACCAGCTACACACAGTATGCAGCGGTACAGAGACTTTAGGTCTGCTGCCGGAAAACATTTAAATAAGTAGGGCTAAGCTCTTCTCAGTCATTCACAGGGAGCCTTGTTTTTTTATCAATGATTGTCTGGGCATGAGAAGTACATGATGTCATGATCTCCACTTCAGCCAATTGGAGAAGACCTTGTATTCATTGATACAATTACAAGGCTTCCTCTGAAGCACACGGCCGAGAATCCCATCGTAAAAAAAAAAAAACGTCGGTTTTCTCGACGAGATTCTTGTCAAGCTTGACGGGATTCTTTTAAGCTTTCCTTGCATACACACTGTCAATTAAAAATATCATCATTGTAAAGCGCGGTGACGTACAACACGTATGACGGCAGTATAAAGGAGAAGTTTGATTCCAATGGCGCCACCCCTTGGGCTGCTTTTGTTGATCTCATGTTACCGCGTGTTAGTAAAAGTTTGGGGAGAGACGATTCGTGCTTTTCAGTCTTCGTGCTTTCAGTTTGTTACACCGTGACGAATGTGCTATCTCCATTACGAACGCTAGTTTTACCAGAAGTGGCGCTCCCATCTCATACTTGATTCTGAGCATGCACGGTTTTTTAAGACTCGGAAAAGCATACACACGACCGGTTTTCTCGTCGGGACTAGAATCCCGACAAGAAAAACGAGAATCCTGACGAGAAAATAGAGAGCAGGTTCAGTATTTTTCTCGTTGAGATTCCCGGCAGTTTTCTCGGCGAGAAACCATACATACAAACGGTTTTCTCGGCAAGAAAGCTCTCCCAGCAGTTTTCTTGTCATTTCTTGCCGAGAAAACCGGTCGTGTGTACGAGGCTTCAGTGTCTGAGAAGCTTAACTCAATTTTGTTTAGCAGCAGCCAGGAATTCCCTGTACCACAGTGGGAATATCACTGGACTTGGACTTGGACCAAATTAACTATTCCAAGGCCAACTCCATGAAAAATAAAAATTGCAGTGGGGCTGGGCCTACAATGCAAGGATTAATTGCTCATTTATGTCTAGGGGAACAATAAAAGGAAATATTTAAAAAAGTCAGAAACGACAAACGCGTCTGTTATGGCTTTTTATGTACTGAAAATGACCTCAGAACTGAAGTGGTGTGGTAGGAGGATGCTGTTGTGGTGGTTCTATGCAATATTCATATCAGGTTGACCGGTGTTCTCTGGAAGCACTTGATGTCAAATGCCGCTGCCACTCCCTATTCAGGCGCCCGGCCCCTTTTCCTGCACCGGGCGCCTTGAATTACAGTGTCGGGGGGTGTTTTAGAAGCACCTGATTAGAGCCATAGGCTCTAATATGTGTTAAAAAAGGTAAACAGCGAGCGCCATGCTCGCAGTTCACCCAGCTGTGTTTGAAAAGCAAATGAATATTTGCTTTCCTAACACTGAACCGCCTCTCCGGCAATCAGGTGCTCGGGTCTGTTACTCCTTATATTGGGTCCCCCGCCGGTGCTCTGGGCCTTCCCCTCTGCTGAGTGCCCCCATACCAAGCCGTTTCCTATGGGAGCACTCGTGTGTGCTCGCTCCCGAGCCCCGCCCTCTGTATCGCTCTGCAACTCAGCCCCCTGCTCCCTCCTCGCTGGTTGTAATTGCCAATGGTTCCTGCTGCTGCACCTCAGCTAATGAGGAGGGAAAGACCTGGGAAAACCTTGGCTCTTGTGCACAACACTGGATTGATATTGGGCTTATGTAAGTATTAGCTTTTATGTAAGTATTCATCCTAAATCCTTTAGAATCACTTTAAGGCCGGGTTCACAC
This sequence comes from Rana muscosa, assembly GCA_029206835.1. Lineage (NCBI taxonomy): Eukaryota > Metazoa > Chordata > Amphibia > Anura > Ranidae > Rana > Rana muscosa. The sequence goes on along the minus strand of CM055119.1, from coordinate 182,528,709 downwards.
TCTTGCGAATTGAACCACATCCAATTCGGAATAGCAGGAGATTTTGACCAGCTCTCTATGGAGCCAGTTCACATAGCTTAACTGCAGCTCCGGTGAGAATTTTCACAGGGGCCCTGTACATCTTTTGGTCCGTTTCAGGTCCGAATTCTGTCAAAAATTTGGGTTGAAATCGGACCTGAATTGGTGAACGGGGACGCACCGGACCCCTGCTTTGAGAAGCATGCGAAGATAGTGTGAACCCAGCCTAAGGACTGGTGTGGAAAGAACTATTTTCGAGAGCCCTGGGCTTGTGATGTTTAAATAAAGCACCACTAGCCAATCTTAACCACTTCAATACCGGGCATTTTCACCCCCTTTCCTGCCCAGGCCAATTTTCAGCTTTCAGCACTGTCACGTTTTGAATGACAATTGCGCGGTAGTGCGACGTGGCTCCCAAACAAAATTGATGTCCTTTTTTCCCACAAATAGAGCTATGTTTTAGTGGTATTTGGTCATCTCTGCGGTTTACATTGTACAAAAAAAGACTGACAATTTTGAAAAAAAAAATATATTTTTTACTTTTTGCTATAATAAATATCCCAAATTTTTTTTTTTAACAATTTTTTTACTCAGTTTAGGCCGATACATATTCTTCTAAATATTGTTGGTAAAAAATATTGCAATAAGCGTATATTGATTGGTTTGCGCAAAAGTTATAGCGCCTACAAAATAGGGGATAGATTTATGACATTTATTTTTATTTTATTTTTTTACTAGTAATGGCGGTTATCTGTGATTTTTGTCAGGACTGCGATATTGCGGCGAACACATCGGACACTTTTGACATTATTTTGGGACCATTCACATTTATACAGCGAACAGTGCTATAAATATGCACGATTACTGTATAAATGTGACTGGCAGGGATTGGGTTAACACTAGGGGGCGATCAAGGGGTTAAATGTGTTCCCTAGGGAGTGATTCTAATGGTAGGGGGAGGGGACTGACTGGGGGAGGTGACCGATCGGTGTCCCTATGTACAAGGGACACACCATCGGTCTCCTCTCCCTGACAGGACGTGGATCTCTGTGTTTACACACAGAGATCCACGTCCCTGGCTCTGTGACGAGCAATCGTGGGTGCCAGGCGGACACCGTGCCTGCCGGGCATGTGCATCGGGACCCCAGTGATGCGGCGAGTGCACGCTGCCGCGCACGCGCGCTCCACACTGCGGGGAATCCCAGGACGTCATATGACGGCCGCTCGGAGGGACGAAGGGTTCCTGCGGCCGCCATATGACTATAGGCCAGGCGGGAAGTGGTTAAAGCCGGTAGCTCAGGCCAGATTTGTTAGCCCACAGCTGCGTAAGGTGATGGAGAGTGTGTGGCCAGATTTGTTTAACCCGCAGCTGACAATGAAGACTGGAAAAGGTGCTGTGGTGGCAAGTAGCGACCATGGAGGCTGTAACAGGTTTAGGAGCATATCCCCTACTCCTAAGAAAGTCATTGCTCAGGCACTCCCTGTTATGGGATAAAAAAGGAAAAGAAAGGCGCCTCTAAGTGCATTATGCAAAATTGAATAAAGTGCACAAAGGGATAAAAGCACTTACAAGATCGTTGAGTGTTAGAAGACATGATAAAATCAGGAGTCCTCATCTGTGGTATGTGTCTATCCTTGGCATGGTGGTAGAGACGAGCAGTGTAGAGCCATCCAGCAGCTGTAAAGCATTCTTGTACGTGTTGGAAAGAGGAGGCAGCAGGGAAGCCTGTGTTCCAGGTTCACTGCGGGACACACGAGGCTGATGGTGTCAGTGGGGAGAAGAGGGCGGTAACGCATTTCGGAGCATGTGCGGCTCCTTTTGTCAGACTGGTCAGATGGCTCTACACTGCTCTCTACCACCATGCCGAGGATGGACACATGAAATAGATAAGGACTCCTGATTTTATCATGTCTTCTAACACTCAAGGATCTTGTAAGTGCTTTTAACCCTTTGTGCACTTTATTAACCACTTGCCGACCGCCGCACGCCGATGTACGTCGGCAGAATGGCACGGGCAGGCACATTGGCGTACAGGTACGACCCTTTAAATTTGCCGCCCAGCGGGCGCGCGTGTGCCCGCCGCGTGCCTCGCGAGTGCGGCCGCGGGTCCCGGGAACTCAATGTTTCCGGGCGGCCCGCGATTGCGGTCAGCAAGAGCAGTACAGGGGAATGCCTTTGTAAACAAGGCATTCCCCTATTCTGCCTAGTGACACTGTCACTGAGGATCGTTCCCTGTGATCGGTCATCAGTAACGTGTCATATGTAGCCACGCCCCCTAACAGTAAGAATCACTCCCTAGGAAACATTTAACCCCTGCAGCGCAACCTAGTGGTTAACCCCTTCACTGCCAGTGTCATTTTCACAGTAATCAGTGAATTTTTATAGCACTGATCGCTGTAAAAATTACAATGGTCCCAAAATGGTGTCAAAAGTGTCCGATGTGTCCGCCATAATGTCGCAGTCACAATAAAAATCGCTGATCGCCGCCATAACTAGTAAAAAAATATATATTAATAAAAATGCCATAAAACAGTCCCCTATATTGTAGAAGCTATAACTTTTGCGCAAACCAATCAATAAATGCTTATTGCGATTTTTTTACCAAAAATATGTAGAAGAATACGTATCGGCCTAAATTGTGGAAAAAAAATGGTTTTTTATATATTTTTTGGGGATATTTATTATAGAAAAAGTTAAAAATATTGAATTTTTTTTTCAAAATTGTCGCTTTTGTTATAGCGCAAAAAATAAAGACTGTAGAGGTGATCAAATACCACCAAAAGAAAGCTCTATTTGTGGGAAAAAAGGGACGTCAATTTTGTTTGGGAGCCACGTCGCACGACCGCGCAATTGTCAGTTGAAGCGACGCAGTGCCGAATCGCAAAAAGTGGCCTGGTCTTTGACCACCAAAATGGTCTTGGGCTAAGCGGTAAAATTTTGCATACTGCACTTAGAGGCGCCTTTCTTTTCCTTTTTTATAACTTCAGAGTTGCTTCTCCTCTAACCAAAGTGCTGATAGAAGTGAGTGAGTGAGTGAGTGAATAACTTGTATAGCGCTACAAATGCGAACTAAATCGCCTCAAGGCGCTTTGCATCCAGTGACATCCTGACCCTTCAGAATAGGTGGGTCTTAAGTTTTTTCCTGAAGGCCCGGTGGTTTTCTTCCATGCGGATGTTGGTGGGTAGAGCGTTCCATAGCCGTGGTCCTTGGACTGCAAATCTTCGTTCTCCCTTTGATTTGTAGCGGGACTTGGGGATGTGAAGGAGGTTTTGGTTGGTTGATCGGAGATTGCGATTGGGGGTGTAGTGTTTTATCTTCTCGCATAGATATTGTGGAGCGTTTCCCTGTGTGCACTTGTGGGTGAGACAGAGGGTCTTGAATGTGATCCGATCCTTTACGGTTAGCCAATGAAGGGTCCTTAGTGATGGGGTGATGGATTCCCAAGGTTTTTTTCCCGTTACCAGCCTGGCAGCCGTGTTCTGGATGACTTGTAGGCGCGAAATCTGGTATTTGGGTAGTCCGAGGTAGAGGGCGTTTGCGTAATCGAGTCGGGAGTTGATAATTGTTCCAACTACTACTGCTGTATCCTCTTTTGGGATGAAGGGGATGAGTCTACGTAGTAGACGGAGGAGATGGTGAGCTCCGCTGACTACTGATCCAAATTGTGCGTCCATCGACATCTCCGAGTCAAAGATGACTCCGAGACTTTTGACTTTGGTGCTCGGGGTAACGGTCTGTCCAAGGATAGTGGGGAGTGTCCAAGAAGTCTTAGTTTTTGTCTTTCGGTTTGCGTGGAGGAGAAGGAGTTCTGTTTTGGATCCGTTGAGTTTGAGGGAATTCTCAGTCATCCATTCATCGATCAATGTGAGACAGGTTTCCAATCCGTGATATTGGTCTTTTTTCCCGGTGATACGAAAGTAGAGTTGGGTGTCGTCAGCATATGAGTGGTAGCACAGGCCCTGTTTGCTGATGATTTTGAGGAGTGGGCGGAGGTAGATGTTAAAGAGCACGGGTGACAGGGGTGATCCTTGGGGGACTCCGCAAGAAATTGTGCGAGTTTCAGAGGTGAAGGCTCCTAGTTTCACTGTCTGGGAACGATTGTCTAGGAAGGATGCGAACCAGTGTAGGTCAGGGTCTGCGACTCCGGCTACTTCTTTAAGGCGAATGAGTAGAGTTTTATGGTCTACTGTGTCGAACGCTGCACTGAGGTCCAGCAGCACCAGGAGACATGATTCTCCGTCATCTGCTGCTTCGAGGGTGTCATCCCATATTTTAAGAAGTGCTGTTTCTGTGCCATGGCCTGGGCGGAAGCCTGATTGTAGTGGATCCAAGAGTTTGTGGGTGTCCAAATAGAGTTGTAGCTGTTGTACTACTGCTTTCTCCATGATCTTGGAGATGGTGTTGAGGCTTGTTACCGGTCTGCGGTAGTTTGGGTCTTTGGGGTCCAGGTTGGGTTTCTTTAGGAGGGGTTTGATTATGCCTTGCTTGAGAGAGATTGGAACAATACCTTCTTTGAATGATTGATTTACGAGGTGTGTTATGGTGGGTGCTAAAATGTCGGTACATTCTTTCAGGAGTTTTGTAGAGATTATGTCATTTGGAGATGTGCTGTCTCTGAGGCTTCTGATTATATTTTTGGTGGTGTCGATGGTGATCGGGACCAGCGAAAATTTTGTCAATTGTATAGTGTTCATATTGATTTCCTCTATTTGCTTTGGCAGAGCAGGGTTGGTTGTTTTTTTCTGTTGAATTGATTCTCGAATGTTTTCGATTTTGTCGATAAAAAAGTCCGATAGCTCATTACAGAACTCTTGTGTTTCGTTTGCTGAAGGTTCTAGGCAGGTGGGGTTCATAGTTTGAGTTACTAGTTTGAAGAGTTCACAAGGTCGGTTTAGGCCTTTTTTGATGGTGTTTGAGAAATGTTGCTTTTTTGCTTTGAAAATTGCTTTGTGATATTTCTTAGTGAGTGCTTTGTAATTAATGTGGTTTTCCTTAGTTGGGTTTCTTCTCCAGGCTCCTTCGGCTCTTCTGCGTTCTTGCTTCAGTAGGGTAAGAGTGTCATTAAACCAGCCGGAGTTGTTTCTGCGAATGAGGGCCCTGCGTCTCGGAGCGACTGTGTCTGCTGTTTGTAGTAATGCTTTGTTTAAGGAGTTGAGTGTTTGTTCCGTTGAGTGGTTGAGATTTTGCGTTCCTATTTTATTTGATAGAGTAGTTTTGAAGAGTTCCGAGTGTAGTTTCTTCTGAGATCTTGTCCATTTTGTTGTTATTGAGTGTTCTGATTTTTGGGAGATGGTGTTGGTGGTAAGTTTAAATTTGATAGCGTGGTGATCCGTCCATGGTAACGGCATGTTGTCCACTAGGGATGAGCCGAACACCCCCGGGTTCGGTTCGCACCAGAACCTTCGAACGGACCGAAAGTTTGCGCGAATTTTCGAACCCTATTCGTTATAATGGACGCGAACGTTCGAAATCAAAATTGCTAATTACAATGGCCAATATGCATGTTAATGTTATAAAACAGGTTTGGGGACCCGGGTCCTGCCCCAGGGGACATATATCAATGCAAAAAGAAATTTTAAAAACTAAAGTTTTTTCGGGAGCAGTCATTTTAATGATGCATAAAGTGAAAAAAAAAAAAGTGAAATTTTCCTTTAAATACGGTACCTGGGGGGTGTCTAAAGTATGCCTGTGAAGTGGCATGTGTTTCCCGTGTTTAGAACTGTCCTTGCACAAAATGACATTTGTAAAGGAAAAAAAGAAGCCATTTAAAACCACTTGCGGCTTCAATGTCATGTCTTGTCCTGGCCGCCATATGGCTGAAAATCCTTGAGAAAAATGGCATGGCTACCCCATCACCCCCCCCCCACCCCAGCCCCTTTGGGTCTTGTATGGATACTAAGGGGGACCCCGCACCCAAAATAAAACCCTATACCTACAACCCTATATACTCTGAACAGCAGTATATAGGTGGTGCAAACAAGACATGGACTGTAGGTTTGTTCTTAAGTAGAATCTGAACAGGTACATTATGAAGTGTAGCTACATCCCAAAAAAATCAATTTTTAAGCTTTTTGGAGAACATAGGGAGGGGTTATCACCCCTGTAACATTTGCTGTCTTTGCACATCTGTTCAGAACATGTCACCTCACTTTCCGTCCCAATGACAAATGTTTTTGGAAAAGTGGGGTTTTAATTGAAACAAGGATTGGTGATAAAGCATCAGTAGAGAGGAGATACCTTTTTCCCAAATTAAATCTAACAGGATAGAATTTTCCTTCCTAGGGGTAGATTTCCTCTCACTTCCTGTTTTCTCTTGCCGTTTGCAAGTAGGAGTCGTTTGTAAGTTGGATGTTTGAAAGTAGGGGCCTGCCGTATATACTCTGCAGAAATTTGCCCTATTAGATGTTGGTGTAGCCACAAGACTGGTGGGCACAGGAATGGGCCCTGCTGTGAGTTAATAGATCAAGATTTGTACTTGCATGCACCTGTTGAACCGGGCAGAAAAATTGGGCCTTTGGTGGTGGTGGTGGTGGTGGTGGACGGTGTTGCCACAAGACTGTAAGCCCTCACATTTACTCTTGGTGGGTGCAGGAATGGGCCCTGCTGTGAGTTATTAGATCAAGATTTGTAATTGCATGCACCTGTTGAACAGGGCAGAAAAATTGGGCCTTTGGTGGTGGTGGTGGTGGTGGACGGTGTTGCCACAAGACTGTAGGCCCTCATAGTTACTCTTGGTGGGCGCAGGAATGGGCCCTGCTGTGAACTATTAGATCAAGATTTGTAATTACACGCCCCTGTTAAACAGGGGCTGAAAAATTGTGCCTTAGGCATTGGTGCTGGTGCCACAACACTGCAACCCCTCACAGATACTGTACTTGGAGCACAGCAGTCACACCTGTTGCGAAGCATCTTTTTAAAAAATTGTAATTACACGCCCCTGTTATACAGGGGCTGAAAAATTGTGCCTTAGGCACTGGTGCTGGTGCCACAACACTGCAACCCCTCACAGATACTGTACTCTGAGCACAGCAATGAGACCTGTTGCAAAGCATTGCCTAAAAATTGTAATTACACGCCCCAACAGGGGCTGAAAAATTGTGCCTTAGGCACTGGTGCTGGTGCCACAACACTGCAACCCCTCACAGATACTGTACTCTGAGCACAGCAGTCACACCTGTTGCGAAGCATCTTTTTAAAAAATTGTAATTACACGCCCCTGTTATACAGGGGCTGAAAAATTGTGCCTTAGGCACTGGTGTGGTGGCATGGATCATTGAGGAGGAGGAAGAGGATAGTCAGTGAACATAACAGGACAGTCACTCAGCATCAGCATAGGCAGTCTTGAAGGGATGTGACATTATAAATTATTCCGTTATATCCGCTTCAGGTGTCTGGTAGCTGGTGGTGATCCAAGACTGATTCATTTTTATGAAGGTCAGTCGATCAACCGAGTCGGTGGACAGGCGCACCCTATGATCGGTGACAAATCCTCCAGCAGCACTGAATGTGCGTTCGGAAAGAACGCTGGATGCAGGACAGGCCAGTAGCTCAATTGCATACTGTGCAAGCTCTGGCCAGTGATCCATCCTCAGGACCCAGTAAGCCAGAGGATTTTCGGTGGGAAAGGTGTCCAAGTCTGACCTTGCCCCTAGGTATTCCTGCACCATGTATATCAGACGCTGGCGATGGTTGCTGGAACCGATCATACCTTGGGGCTGCGGACTAAAAAATTGTCTGAACGCATCGGTCAGACGTCCACCTTCCCCACCGCTCCTTCTGCTACTGACCGAAGCCTCAGCAACTCGTCGTCCAGGACCAGGAGTTTGTAACCTCCCAGTTTCTGGGAACGCGTTGCACAGACCTTTCTGCAAGGCCTCCCTGAGATGTCTCATCCTCTGCTCCCTCTGCGACGGCAAGATAAGGTCCGCAACCTTACCCTTGTACCGTGGATCAAGGAGAGTGGCCAGCCAGTAATGGTCACTCTCCTTGATCCGAAGAACACGAGGATCCTTCCGCAGGCTTTGCAGGATCAGGGAGGCCATGCAGCGTAGGTTAGCTGAGGCATTCGGTCCGGAGTCTTCTGGGTCACTGAGGATGACATGATCGCCAGCCACCTCCTCCCAGCCACGTACAAGTCCACTGGTTTGTTGGGACTGTACATCATCCCTAAAAGACTGCTGCTGCTGATGCTGAGTGCCAGGCTCCACCTCCATGCTCACACAATCCTCCTCCTCCTCCTCCTCCTCCTCCTCTTCCTGTGTGATGGGTGGGACAGAAGGAACATTGTCTGGATAAAGGGGGCCTTGAGAGACAAGGAAGTCCTCCTCTTCCTGCCTCTGTTCTGCCTCAAGTGCCCTGTCCATTATCCCACGCAGCGTATGCTCCAACAGGTGGACAAGAGGTACAGTGTCACTGATGCATGCACTGTCACTGCTCACCATCCTCGTGGCCTCCTCAAATGGTGAGAGGACAGTGCATGCATCCCTGATCATGCTCCACTGGCGTGGGGAAAAAAAGCCAAGCTCCCCTGACCCTGTCCTGGTGCCGTAGTCGCAAAGGTACTCATTGATGGCCCTCTGCTGCGTGTGCAGTCGCTGCAGCATGGCCAACGTTGAGTTCCACCTGGTGGGCATGTCACATATTAGGCGGTTCTTGGGCAGGTTCAGCTCCTTTTGCAGCTCAGTCAGCCGAGCACTGGCATTATAAGATCGGCGGAAATGCACACAGACTTTCCTGGCCTGCCTCAGGACATCCTGTAAGCCTGGGAACCTGCCCAAGAACCGCTGCACCACCAGGTTGAGGACGTGAGCCATACAGGGCACATGGGTGAGCTGCCCCTGTCGCAGGGCGGAGAGGAGGTTGGTGCCATTATCAGAAACGACCATTCCTGGCTTAAGCTGGCGTGGCGTCAACCACCTCTCGGCCTGCCCCTGCAGAGCTGCCAGAACCTCTGGCCCAGTGTGGCTCCTGTCCCCCAAACACACCAGCGCAAGCACGGCATGGCATCTTTTTGCCTGCGTACTCGCGTAGCCCCTTGTACGCCTACGGAGCACCGCTGGTTCCGAGGACAGAGCACTCGAAGAGGACATGGAGGAAGAAGAAGAGGAGGGGGTGGAGGAGAGAGGTGTGTCACAACCAGTAGTAGCATTTTGGAGGCGTGGTGGCGGAACAACCTCCAACACTACTGCACCTTGTCCTGCATCCCTCCCAGCTACCAATAGAGTGACCCAATGGGCCGTGAAAGAAAGATAACGTCCCTGTCCATGCCTGCTGGACCATGAGTCAGCGGTAATATGCACCTTACCGCTGACCGCCCTGTCCAGCGAGGCATGGACATTGCCTTCCACATGCCAGTAGAGAGACGGAATTGCCTTCCGTGAGAAAAAGTGGCGTTTGGGAACCTGCCACTGAGGAACCGCACATTGAACAAACTCACGGAAGGGGGCCGAGTCTATCAACTGAAAAGGCAGCAGTTGAAGTGCTAGCAATTTAGCCAAGCTAGCATTCAACCGCTGGGCATGTGGATGGCTGGGAGTATACTTCTTTCGACGGTCCAGCAGCTGGGGCAGGGAAATTTGCCTGCTACAATCGGACGTCGGTGTACTGCAAGTACTTGGTTGTGACACACCTAATTCTACACCTTCAGTCCTCTCAGAGCAGCTTTCAGAGAGGACTGAAGATATAGTGGGGATGGAGATCCCAGCTGATGAGGAGCAAGGAGAGGTCCGCTTTGTTCTTTGGTGTGGGTCTTTTATGTGTGCTTGCCAACGAGCTGCATGGCAGGTCGACATATGTCTGCTCATGCTTGTGGTGCCCAAGCGGCTGATGTTTTGGCCACGCGAGATACGCTTGAGACAAATATTGCAAATAGCAGTGGTGCGATCTGATGCACTCGTCTCAAAAAAGGCCCACACCAAAGAACTTTTGTGATAACGTGCAGAGGCAGCGCCCTGCACAGGCGGAGCTCTGCGGTGTGGTACAGTTGCTGTGCTGGCCTCTAGCTGGCCTCCAGGGGGCATCCTGCCTCGTTGGACATGTGACGCTGCATCCTCCTCCTCCTCCTCCTCTCTCCCTTCAGGCACCCACGTGGAGTCAGTGACCTCATCATCCCCTCCCTCTTCACCACTAGAGCAAACCTGGCAGTAAGCTGCAGCTGGTGGAACACTACTGCCAGATTGCTGTCCTTCAGCATCCCCTTTCTCTGCGCGCACACTACTGACTTCCTCAAGCTGGGTATCATCATCCGAGCCTTCGAATCGTTGGGCATCCTCCTGGAGCATGTACCCAACACTGTGCTCAAACAGTTCGGGGGACTCCTCAGGAGGACATGGTGGGTCTAGGGAAGGGGTGGCTGATGATGCCATTGAGTACGCGTTGGCAGCTGCTCTGCCAGTACCCTGAGCCTGGGTGAGAGAGGATGAGGAGGATGAGGAGGGCTTGGTCATCCATTCTACCAAGCCTTCGGCATGATGCGGCTCCACATGTCCAGCTGCCGAAAACAAAGACAAGCGTGTCCCATGGCCACGCGCTGATGACGATGCACGACCACGTCCACGGCCAGCACTGTTGTCTCTAGAAACAGAGCCTGCCTGCCCTGTGTTCTTGCCTCGGCACGCTCTGCCTCTCCTTGGCGGTCTTCCAGCCATTGTAGTCGGTAGTGTATATAGTATAAAAAATAGAACTCCTATGTGTGCTCACAACACACTGTAGGTCCTATGGGTGCTGACACTAACACACTATAGGTACTATGTGTGCTGCTGACAAGAAAATATAGGAGCTCTGTTTGCTGCCACTAACACACTAGAAGTCCTATGGGTGCTGCTGAGAAGAAAATATAGGAGCTCTGTGTGATGCCACTAACACACTAGAAGTCCTATGGGTGCTGCTGAGAAGAAAATATAGGAGCTCTGTGTGATGCCACTAACACACTAGAAGTCCTATGGGTGCTGCTGAGAAGAAAATATAGGAGCTCTGTTTGCTGCCACTAACACACTAGAAGTCCTATGGGTGCTGCTGAGAAGAAAATATAGGAGCTCTGTTTGCTGCCACTAACACACTAGAAGTCCTATGGGTGCTGCTGAGAAGAAAATATAGGAGCTCTGTTTGCTGCCACTAACACACTAGAAGTCCTATGGGTGCTGCTGAGAAGAAAATATAGGAGCTCTGTTTGCTGCCACTAACACACTAGAAGTCCTATGGGTGCTGCTGAGAAGAAAATATAGGAGCTCTGTTTGCTGCCACTAACACACTAGAAGTCCTATGGGTGCTGCTGAGAAGAAAATATAGGAGCTCTGTGTGATGCCACTAACACACTAGAAGTCCTATGGGTGCTGCTGAGAAGAAAATATAGGAGCTCTGTTTGCTGCCACTAACACACTAGAAGTCCTATGGGTGCTGCTGAGAAGAAAATATAGGAGCTCTGTGTGATGCCACTAACACACTAGAAGTCCTATGGGTGCTGCTGAGAAGAAAATATAGGAGCTCTGTTTGCTGCCACTAACACACTAGAAGTCCTATGGGTGCTGCTGAGAAGAAAATATAGGAGCTCTGTTTGCTGCCACTAACACACTAGAAGTCCTATGGGTGCTGCTGAGAAGAAAATATAGGAGCTCTGTTTGCTGCCACTAACACACTAGAAGTCCTATGGGTGCTGCTGAGAAGAAAATATAGGAGCTCTGTTTGCTGCCACTAACACACTAGAAGTCCTATGGGTGCTGCTGAGAAGAAAATATAGGAGCTCTGTGTGATGCCACTAACACACTAGAAGTCCTATGGGTGCTGCTGAGATGAAAATATAGGAACTCTGTGTGATGCCACTAACACACTAGAAGTCCTATGGGTGCTGCTGAGAAGAAAATATAGGAGCTCTGTTTGCTGCCACTAACACACTAGAAGTCCTATGGGTGCTGCTGAGAAGAAAATATAGGAGCTCTGTTTGCTGCCACTAACACACTAGAAGTCCTATGGGTGCTGCTGAGAAGAAAATATAGGAGCTCTGTTTGCTGCCACTAACACACTAGAAGTCCTATGGGTGCTGCTGAGAAGAAAATATAGGAGCTCTGTGTGATACCACTAACACACTAGAAGTCCTATGGGTGCTGCTGAGAAGAAAATATAGGAGCTCTGTGTGATGCCACTAACACACTAGAAGTCCTATGGGTGCTGCTGAGAAGAAAATATAGGAGCTCTGTTTGCTGCCACTAACACACTAGAAGTCCTATGGGTGCTGCTGAGAAGAAAATATAGGAGCTCTGTTTGCTGCCACTAACACACTAGAAGTCCTATGGGTGCTGCTGAGAAGAAAATATAGGAGCTCTGTTTGCTGCCACTAACACACTAGAAGTCCTATGGGTGCTGCTGAGAAGAAAATATAGGAGCTCTGTTTGCTGCCACTAACACACTAGAAGTCCTATGGGTGCTGCTGAGAAGAAAATATAGGAGCTCTGTTTGCTGCCACTAACACACTAGAAGTCCTATGGGTGCTGCTGAGAAGAAAATATAGGAGCTCTGTGTGATGCCACTAACACACTAGAAGTCCTATGGGTGCTGCTGAGAAGAAAATATAGGAGCTCTGTTTGCTGCCACTAACACACTAGAAGTCCTATGGGTGCTGCTGAGAAGAAAATATAGGAGCTCTGTGTGATGCCACTAACACACTAGAAGTCCTATGGGTGCTGCTGAGAAGAAAATATAGGAGCTCTGTTTGCTGCCACTAACACACTAGAAGTCCTATGGGTGCTGCTGAGAAGAAAATATAGGAGCTCTGTTTGCTGCCACTAACACACTAGAAGTCCTATGGGTGCTGCTGAGAAGAAAATATAGGAGCTCTGTTTGCTGCCACTAACACACTAGAAGTCCTATGGGTGCTGCTGAGAAGAAAATATAGGAGCTCTGTTTGCTGCCACTAACACACTAGAAGTCCTATGGGTGCTGCTGAGAAGAAAATATAGGAGCTCTGTGTGATGCCACTAACACACTAGAAGTCCTATGGGTGCTGCTGAGATGAAAATATAGGAACTCTGTGTGATGCCACTAACACACTAGAAGTCCTATGGGTGCTGCTGAGAAGAAAATATAGGAGCTCTGTTTGCTGCCACTAACACACTAGAAGTCCTATGGGTGCTGCTGAGAAGAAAATATAGGAGCTCTGTTTGCTGCCACTAACACACTAGAAGTCCTATGGGTGCTGCTGAGAAGAAAATATAGGAGCTCTGTTTGCTGCCACTAACACACTAGAAGTCCTATGGGTGCTGTTGGGGTGCAATGCTGTGCTAACAGCACTGCGGTTGGTACTACTGCAATACTGTACTAACAGTAAGCACGCACCAGACTAATCCCCAGCAGCAGCTAATAACACACTAACTGTGCAATCAGCAGCAATGAACGATCAATGACTTAGGTAGCAATGGTTTAGCAAAGAAATAGCCAATGGTTTAGCAAAGAAGAGCAAATCTTTCAGTATCAAGCAAAGACAGAATCAGCAGACTAATCTCTCCTAAAGCCGGAACTCATGTGACCGGGGCCGATGGCGTGGCGGCCTTTTAAATGGTGGGGCGTGTACTAAAGCCCCTGAGCTGTAATTGGCTACAGGCGTCCTGCCTGTAGCCAATTATTGCTCTCCGAGTTTCGGGCGCTGTGATTGGCCAAGCATGCGGGGTCACAGTGCATGCTTGGCCAATCATCAGCCAGCAATGCACTGCGCCGGCCGCGCCGGCCGCAATGCATTGCGGGGCCGCTCGCATCACACGAATGTGATGCGAACGGCCCAAATAGTTCTGGGCTCGACGAGCGAGCGAACGCCCGATGCTCGATTCGAACATGGGTTCGAATCGAGCACCGGGCCCATCCCTATTGTCCACTGTGTTGATGTCCAGATTTTGTTTGAAGATGAGGTCCAGAATGTGCCCCGATCCATGCGTGGGGGCATTTATCAGTTGCTGCAGACCTAATTCTTCCAATTGGTTGATGCAGGAGGTGGCGATGGGGTCCTGAGTGGAGTTAGCCCAGAGATTGAAGTCCCCGAGTAATAGGAAGTTTTTGGTTTTTAAAGTGTATGTCGAGATGAATTCGGTAAAGGGTGTGAGGAGATTTGTCTTTGGTCCTGGCGGTCTGTAGCATAGCAGTATGTGAATGGTGTCCTGGGGTGTTGTTTGGAGTTGCAGAGTGAGTGTCTCCATGAACGGCAATGAGTTCTGTAGAGTTGGTTTGATGATAGAGAGGTGAGATTTGAAGATCACTGCTAGGCCTCCTCCTCTTTGTCCTGTTCTATGCTCAGTTAGGATGGAGTAGTTCTCAGGCACCAATTCTGTTAGGATGGTGTTACAGTCAGGTGTTAGCCAGCTTTCCGTGATAAAGAGGCAATCTATGTCGTTTTGCGTGATGAAGTCGTGAATTTCCTGTCTGTGCTTGACTGCCGATCTGGTGTTGATCAGGGCGCAAGCTATATGTTGTAGTTGAAGTGGTGTTTTCGTGTTTTTGATAGTCGATTGTCGATTGATCCTTAGCAGTTGTTCTTTTCGTAGTATTTTTTGGGTGGAGGTTGGTAATGTTGAGGCAGTATTCCTTAGCCTCTGGAGGGTGTCCGCTGAGTATTTAAAGTTGCACATGATGGGAAGAAAAAAAGGTGGTGGGATGGTGAATAGGGCCCAATGACCTAACCTCCCCCCTGTTGGTCCAGAGGAAGGCGAAAAACCCCAGCCGAGTCAGGCCAATTGCTACAGCAGGGGAAAATTCCTTCCTGACCCCTCGAGAGGCGATCGGGTAAACCCTGGATCAACTTCCTAGAGGTAGGAGGTGCCCCAGTGTGCTTACCAGGTCACCACACACGGGCCCGCTGGAGCGCGAAACGGGGAGAGGGTGATGGGATGGTCGGAGTTAAGCCGCAGTCGCTGTCTGTCCTGCAGGTCTAGTAGTCTAGAGGCGGGTGCCAAGATGGCGGCAGGGGGCAGTCAGCGGCTGCGGACAACGTGATGGTGAGCTGGGTGATCTGAGCTGGGGGAGAGTGTGGTCCAGGGAAAGCCCCAGGTCATCAGGTTTACGTTTGTTAGGGGAGCGAAAATGGAGGAGTCTAGGGAGGGTCCTGGATGGCCAGAGCTCCTGCCACACACGTCCGTTACCCTAGACCGTGCGTGTGGATTGCTCTGTGCAGCGGTGAGGTCAGAGCTCCTGCCACACACGTCCGTTCCCCTGGACCATGTGTGTGGATTGCTCTGTGCAGCGGTGAGGTCAGAGCTCCTGTCACACACGTCCGTTACGCTAGACCATGTGTGTGGATTGCTCTGTGAGGCGATGAGGTTAGGGGTCCTGTTACAACGTCCGTTTTGCTCGACCGTGTGTGAGGATCTGGGAAGATGGTGCAGTAGCGGTGGTCGGAGCTGTAGGTTGGGTAGCCTGAGTGCGACGGGTGGGGAAGAACCGTAATGAGTGGAGAAAGCGTTTTTAGAGGTTTTGTGAAGAATAGTGGTGGGGTGGGAGGGAGGGGGGGCAATATCAGTAGGATATATAGAATGAGAGAAAAAAAGTTTTTTTTTTTTTTTTTTTTAGTGTGTCAGTGATTGAGGCCAACTCCTGGGTGTACCAAGATGGCCGCTGCTTGCCAGGCCGGATCTTTGCTTCGTCCTCCTGGCAGCCTTTTGGTAGTGATCCAGTGGGGGACACGGGCACTTGGTTAGTGAGGGGGTGCCATCCGGTGGTTTACCGGGTCGGAGTGATCCAAGGGGGCCGGGAGAGGGTGTTAAGGGCCGAGGTTGGGTGGCTCAAGATGGCCGCCGGGGCTAGGCCGAAGCCGCAGACTATCCTGTCGGGCCAGGAAGCTGCTAGTGCTGCTTCGGGAGCCCTCTGGCGCCTAGGCTTGGCTCTGGACCCGGGGGGGGGAAGCGGCTAACTGAAGGTCCGGCTGTAGGAGAGGGGATACTTAAGTTAAGGCGGTGTCCGGCCGCAACTAGGCCGCAGCCGGGGACTTTCCTGACGGCAGCTGCGGGTGGAGGTGATGCCGAGTGCGGCGGGTGGTGGCTGGTGAGCTGGGCACTGTGCTGGAGCAGGGGATGCGCCTGTAGGGGGACCGATGCCCGATGGTGCTAGGCCGCAGCCGTGGTCTTGCCTGACGGCGACTGCGGGGCGGGGGGGGTGCTCGGCGGCAGAGGGTTTCGTGATCGTTTTGTCTGTCCTTTCTATGAAGGGGTGGGGGGACCAGGGGGAGAGGAGGAAAGCACGGGGGAAAGCCAGGGAGAACTGGGAAGAGAAAGCAGTGCAGCCCTGGATGTCAGGAGCTGCTGTACGCACGTCCTCTCTCTGCGGCTCGAAGTGAGATGTGAGATGTGAAGATATGAAGTGCCATCTCATCATGATCATCCCTCTGACCAGATATCCACCTCCACCAGAGCGCCGTTATTTCCTCTCTGTTTTATACCTCCCTGTTATGGGATGACTACTGTCTCCCAACTGTGTTCCTGTGTTGCCTGTGGTGGAGGCTACAAGCGTTCATGTCAACTCACCACAAATTGCACAGGCATGGTCCACTGTCGTCACTATCAAGAAGCCAGTCCAGAGCAATGATGTGCAACCAAAGTGAGTGCATGTAGACATATGGCTAAATGAGTCTTCAGGAGATCAGCAGCACTGAGATGCCAAAAATTATTAAAAACAATAAAAGCAATATTTTATGAAAAAAGTGTTTATGATACTGAGATACAGCAAAGGATAAAAAAAAAACTTTAAAAAATTAGAATTTTTTTAAATGGCAGTTGTTCATGTTACATATAAAATACACATATATATATATATATATATATATATATATATATATATATATATATATAAAAGCCAATATAAATTGCAGCCCAACATAATCAATCCAGATCTAAGTTGCTGTCTATAATAAAAGTTCAAACACTGAGCACGATATGCTAAGATTATGCCGCGTACACACGACCGTTTTTGATGACGAGAAAAATAAAAAAAAATTAAATGGTCATTAAAAATGATCGTGTGTGGGCTTCACAGCATTTTACACAACGTGAAAAACGGGCATGAAAAAATTGAAACATGCTCTAATTTTTCACGTCGTTTTTTACATCGTCGTTTTTCTCGTCATGAAAAACGGCCGTGTGTAGGCTTTAACAACGTGAAAAAAAT